>CM061068.1:126789401-126872887 GCA_030762895.1 Sophora flavescens
AAATATTTATACTTTATTAGTAACTGAAAAATAGCTAATATATTTAAATATAATAATATTTATGATCAACTTAAAGGTGCACTATAAGCATCCTTCAAACTAATAGCCGTAGAATATCTCCCTAGGACGTGAGACTACTTATAGTATGTTTTGCCTCTCCAACAAAGTTTTTTTCCATACACACTACAAGAACCAAACATTTATAAGATGCTAAGTTAAACCCAACTATACCTCACACATATATGCTCTTAATTTACTTTTTTACTAAAGACTCGCATTATTTTTTTCTTTTAAGCTTTTGTCATTGATTTATTAGGATTATTGATTATTAAGATTTTGAATTATTTACTAAATAATGGAAAATATAATTATTTAATTTTAGCTTAATAAGTTTGAAATTTTGAAATTTCAATTTATGTTGGACAAAGTAGCTTGAAAATACAATCCTAGAAAAGTGAGAAATTTAACATATTTAATTTTTATTTAATAATAATTTTCTTTAATCTAATAATATCTATGATAATTTTATAAATTTAATTATAGGTACATTTAAACTCACTATTAATTTGATAGAATTTCATTTATTGTAGTCGTAGTATTCTTGACCGTTGACTAGAAAATTTTCGGCTTACAATCTACGCTTTAGTATCTAAAGAATTCTAACTTTTAAATTATTAATAATTATTATTTAATAATAAAACTGTTTATTTTTTTTCAAGCAAAGTTGGTGGGATAGTGGACTTTGTGTTATGTACTAAGTAGGTCGACACAAATTTGAAACAACAATGGTGGTGAAGTAGGCGTCAGGTGACTTGATTTAGACGAATGAATAGTATCTCACGTGTAATTACGTCACAAGGAAAACTATGGCTGCATGTGGGGAAAGCTTCACCTCATCATTTATATCAACAACTTGATACGAAGGTGTGCTTTTATATGCATTTATGGTTCTAGCGGTGGTTTTGGTTGACATTTTATACGATAGGTATTCGGACTATTTTCAACAATCTTCCGCATTCATTCTTGGTACAAAAATCATCCTAAATCACAAAGGTTTAATGTTCAATCTAATTTTATGAAAAGATTTAATAAGATATTTGCTAACACATTTTTTTCAAACGATTCAAGTTCAAATAACTGAAGGTAAGGGATTACATGTTGCTGCTTTTTAATGCTTTATATTCAAATAAATGTCAACCATTAACATCACTTCTTTAATAACATATTGGTTTATGTCCAGGACAACACTCCAAGGTACTGACTTCTGACTTTGGTTTATTTTAAAAATAAAACAAGATTTATGGTCGAATAAATTAAAGCAAATTGGGATTCAAATCAATTCCAAAACAAAGAGACAACATAACCAACCATCAAGCATCCATTGTTCTTTAAAACATGTTTTAAAGATACTTAACCTATTATTCATACTTATATATTTATATTTTAAATTATTTGTGATCACACTAATTTAATTCAAATTTGATATTATAAAATTTATATTTTAATTACTCTTTAAATTATATCGTATGGTTAAGTTATATTTGTTTTAGACATTCATTAAATGTTTTGTAACAGTTTACTCTCTATATACCTCAATATAATTAAAAATAGTTAACATTAAATTTTTTGTTGGGGAAATATTATCTAGCATTGAGATTTCACAATTTTTTTAATTGCATTGTTGTAAAAATATATTCATCATTTTTCGAGGAGATTTAAAATTAACTTTTCTGCAAAAATGTTTATGTAATATCTTCTAACTAAGTTAGATTTAGCTCTTCAAAGTGACCAATGAAGCCAAAGTGAGACTAGCTCATATAGGATGACTGAATAGTGATTAGGGTGAACGAAAAATGACTAGTGGAGTCTAAGTGAGATTAGCATTATCTAAGATTTGGTCGAGCAATTAGGTCCATGGAATACGTCTGCCTAGGGTCTTTTTTTTTTTTTTTGATAAGACCGCTGGCTACTTTGGCTTTGATATTGGTAATTGATGGATGATGATGTTAGGGAGTGTTATAATTATTTTGTTATGAACATGTTATATTAATATTTTATTATTTTATTATATTTTGGAAATGATTACCTTGATATGATGATGAGATTGATCACGAGATTACTAATGAGGTTATCTGCTTGTGACATGTAATGAGCAATAAGCAGTGCATTGTGTGATGAGCGGTTATGTAAATCCATCACTACACCTTCTTCCACCGATTGTGACTTGTAGTTCTTCATATCCAATGGTTATTATTTCAATATAACACTCCGAGTGTAAGTTATTCAAATGCCCAAGATGGAGTATAAACTCAGCCTGGCCGAGCTCGACTAGTCACTATAGAACGCCATCCGAGGTTGGTTCACCTGCTGACCGGCTGAAATTTTTGGAGGAGGTCAAGGACTGTACTTATTTATTCTTGCCCACCTATTAAACACATGTCCTGGATTGTGAGATATAGAACAAAAACAGCTACGGATTTTGTGGTATTTGCTGCAGATTTTAAGTTCTTACGATGTGTCATTCACTATGTGATACTTAGGTGGAATTTCTGAGACTCTGAGACCTTATCTGCAGGGGAGTGCATTGGAGACGAAGAGGAGGGGTGGCTACTATAGCTGCTCGTTGTCGTACGGTTTTCGTGGGGGAAATAAACCATTTAACGCATTTAGTCTGGAGCAATGATGAAGGACTGACTCTAAACACTACATAAAGAACGAGTAACTTGACATCGTCCATATCACATTGGGGTCTACTCTATGGTATCTTCAACGATGATATCGAAATCGCTGCCTTATCGTCATGTTATGATAAAAATATATTATTTTATTATTTGATGATTGCCTACTTGACTATTTGACTGGTTGAATTGATATTGGTAAGTGATGCATTTATGATGTTAGAGTGTTATAATTATTTTGTTATGAACATGTTATATTAATATTTTATTATTTTATTATATTTTGGAGATGATTAATGTGATATGATGATGAGATTGACGTATGAGAGATTACTGCTGGAGTGCTATCTGTAAGCGAGACATGATGAGCGTGTTAGGGCACTAGGGGTGACCTGAAACATGGTCGCTGGGGTTCATTCTGATGTGACACCCCCGGGTTTAGCCTAACGGGGGAAACCGCCTTGGAAAAATTATTCTCATTTTAGCTGTAGCTTTAGTTCACAGTGTTGTATGTGCCACTTGTTCAAGTTATGTGAATCATTTGTGTTCCTTTTTGTGATTTGTGAGATCTCTTTGGAGTTTGTTGATCGCCTGTTTATTGGGGCTGATATCACGGAAAAGCATGGTGTGGATAAGGTAGTCCTCTGCTACGGCTTTAGTGTTTCTTTTTATAAATATGAATTATAGGAATACGAATATGTAATTATATGCTATGGCTTCATGTGAAATATGTTTTATGGATTCGTTACTTGCTGAGCTTCAAAACTGGAAAATATGGTCATATATCCACCTCTTCCTCACTATCATGAATATCTTCCATGGCTGCGTGTTTTGTCCTGCCTTTGGTTCTACAACTTTCATAGTCCCACAACTATTATAACATGGCACACATATATAAGACATTATATTACCTATTGTGATTAAGTTTATATGGGAGTATTATACCTATCTAGGTAATTATGTTTATCTAGCTTGAGTTTTTTGGTGAACACATTTATTCAACATGTCATGGGTATACAAAATTACTAAACATGAAAATTATTTGTCCAATTTCTGGTAGTGGCAGACACAGAGCCGTATACATGCCCTCCAGTTTTGCATAGAAATAGTTTAGCTGCTTTATATGAGTATTATACCTTCCATTCAGGTTCCAGTTCTTTGTGAAGTTTGTTTCTACACTTTTGAATAGTCATTTTAATGATTAAACTTGTTTTATAATATATTTTAAAATGTTAGTGCTTCGCCACATCAGACAAATTTAACTTGTATGCAAATGCAATGCGTAAAAGGGTGGTTCTCAAATGGGACAAATATAAATAAACTAACCGGGATCCAGCTCACCAACACAGCAGGTGCTCACCCTTCTTGTCCTTGCCTCTTTGACTACACTGGAATTTATGGGGTTATATTCATATATTTTCCCAGTACACCTAAATATAAGCTCTCGTATTTTTTCAGGTTCTTTCTCCCTTATGATGAATTTGTGAAATTCTTTTAACTGGGATAAGCCAGACCTCCTCCTCAGGACTCTTGAATTGTGGAAACAGGTTTGCTACATTGCAGCGAGCTTTTAGCTTTATAATGCTATCATTGGGCAATTAAGGGATTCAGTGAGAATTTCAAAGATTTGCGAAATCCTTGTAGTGCTTTGCAAATGTGTCCCTGAACTTATAATGGATAAAACTTATCGGAAATCACCGATTTACCCAGCCATTGGAGATGGTGTATGGCTGATTACATTAACCAAAATGTCAGCCAACACCTTCTGAAGCTTACTTGATAAATCACAAAATGTTTTGATTTCTTCCAGAATTCCATGAAACAGCTGACTTGACTGACAATGGCATCTAAGATATTTGCCAGAAGAGATATCTCCTAAGGCCATCTATATTGCAAATCCTTTTGTTTATTCTTTAATAAGGTGTTATAGGAATCAATCGCAATTCTATGTATGGTGACTTTTATAATATAAAGTTACAGATCTATCTCACCTGACTCTTCTTGCATTACAGAATAAGTAATTAAATGACCATTTGTTTTGATTCTGTGAAAAGCTTACATAATTAATCAACTTATTGCATCAGTGTGCTCTTTGTATTCCCAGAGAGTTGGTCTTGCTGCCGGGAACTCAATGGTGTGCTTTAATTGTGGCTTCTATGCTTTCATTATTTCTGAATTACTACTTAAGCATTATACTAAATAATAACAAAACAATAAAGAAAATGAAAGCTGGATGATTGTAGAATGACTGTATATAAATAAATAAAGTAGTTGTAGTCTTCAGCAGCTGCATTAGCTATCAATTTCAAAACCACACACCTCACTTGCCCGCCATCTCTTTTCAAATGAATCTGAAAGAATCAAAAAGGCATTGTGTGTGCTGATATACAAAATAGAAGCCAACCCTGTTTTTCTCTTATTCCCTTCTCTTTCAAGTTTTAAACGTGTTAGTGTAAAAAGACAAAGTTTGTTGCTTTGAGAAACAAGCTGGTTATTTATTCATGTGTTGAAGTAGTTATGGAGAATTTACTGAGGAGGAATCATTTTAATTTGATCCTGCTGTTATTTTTTGTGGTTTGTGTAGTCACAACCTTTGTGACTTATGATCACAAGGCCATTGATCTGTTAATGGGCAGAGAAGAATTTTGATATCTGGCTCCATCCACTATCCAAGGAGCACACCAGGAGGTACTCAATCAAATTTGTTTTTCTAATTCCAGTTTTTCAATAATCTACCAAATAGTTTGAAACATCTTTAAGCACAATTGGCCCCAGTCATACCATTCATTATGTTTCTGCTACTGTCTTAATGTGACTGTATTGCAGATGTGGCCAGATTCTTATTCAAAAGGCCAAAGATGGAGGCCTAGATGTTATGGTTAAACTTCTATGTGTTTTGGAATGGACACGAGCCTTCCCAGGAAACGTAATGCAAATGTTTCTCTTTTTTTGCCGTTTGTCAAAATTGAAATAGAAAACTCATTGTTATGAAAATATGTAAAATATAAATGTCCATTTAGTTCTTGTAACCTCCATGAAGTAAAAGTTTTCATCACAAATTATTTTCCATATTGAAATGGCTCATTATAGGCTTATAGGTTAAATAAAGAAACAGTTATAATCTAACGGTCATTCTACAATTATCCAGCTTTCATTTTCTTTATCGTTTTGTTATCGCTTAGCATAATGTGTTAAGTATAATGGTTAAGTAGCAATTCAGAAATAATAAAGCATAGAAGCCACAATTAATTTTATCAATTAAAGACGAAAGATGCCGTTTATGTGGTTATAAATTTTATCAACAATTAAAGTATGACGCTATACTCGATATTACGTTATGTGGAAATATTTCCTCCTATATTATTAGACTGTGTGTACGTAAAAGTGATCTCGTGTGTATCTTAAGGTGCCGACAACAAGAATTTTATGCGATAAAGGTAAGATGGAAGCGATGTACAAATTGTTTAGAATTACTAGTGTCGATTAGCTTCAGAATACATCATAAGAATATGGTTATTATTGTCTAGTGTAGGTTAGCTTACCTTTGGTTTATGGACTTAAATATTAGAATTGGTTATGTATGTCTTCCACTGCCAATTGTGTTAAAGTATATTAGTTAATTGGTTATAATATGCATTATTTTGATATTGGGTTTGGTTTATATATACTTACCAATATTGTATGTAAGATTTGTACATTATATATTTGTGGCTATTTTTGAGTACTTCACGACTTTCAATACAAATTCTGATTTATCAACAAAAAATGCGGACTGTCGAAAACAGATGTGTTAATGTAGAAACAAAGGAATAATAATAACAAAAAAGGAATAGGTAGCGCTTCCTTGAGAAAGTTACTGTTTGGGAAGTTAGAAATAGACAACAGCCCTCAAGAAAGCACTATCTATTGTGATACTTTAGACAAACAGCTTTCTCAAGGAAATCATTTAAAGTAGTATATGTAATAGATAGTAATTTTCTCAAGGAAGCGCTACCTATTCTAATTTCTCAATAGAGTTTTTGCTGCCATAATTTGTTTCACTCCCCAAGAGTCAAGAATAGATAGTACTTGTAAGAACTACTAAAGGCAAAAAGCGCGACATAAAGCCTCTTTTCAGTAGTGTATATATATATATTCTTGGAGACTAGATGTTTGCAGTGCTATAGAATTAAATGTTGCTAAACCCTTCCCACGTTTGACGTTATATTGCTTCCTATCCCCTTTCTTCTTGTTGTTGTGTATGTTTTGTTTGATATCGCTAAGAAGACTCGTGAGGAGTCACCAGGAGGAGCTGGGGGGAGGGAACTCCCTTATGAGCTAGATGTTGGAGGACAAGCAGCGGATCTGAGTAGACGAGAAGATAGTCTACTGGGCCAATGCGTCTTTTTTGAAGATTTTATTTTCCTCGTTGTTTATATCAGTTTGTACCTATCGGGACCTTTTGATAGGATTCCCTCATCAGATCAGACGTTATGATGTGTATATGTTATGCTTGTATGTATTTATGCTGTTTATATTTTAAATTTTAAATTTTCTTCATTTTGAATATCCGCTGAACGTATAATAATACGATTAGGTCTTAAATATTATGGGTTTTCTTTAATGGGATGTTGGGACGTCTCACCATTCTAGGCAGAGTTAAACACATATTCTTAACCAATATTTTGTGGGATTAGTTCAATGAATTGTTAGGTCATTTTAATAGTTTGTTTTATTTAGTGAAAACTCTATCACGAAATCAACCATAAATAACAATCATATCAACCACAACACCATATTAATAACAATAACGATCAACATAGCATCATATCTACATTGCTAACCAATCATGAACGCACAAGGACATATATCACGATCATGAAGCATAATATAACATTAAAAATAAAGTGAAACATGTTATCACAGACAAATCATCCAGCATATTATGGCATACACATACGACAACACCTGGTTTATGGGAACCTCCTACCTTACGCCACCCCCAATGCCTAGTGAATTTCACTACCCTTCTACCCATACTTGGTTTAAAGGTTCTAACGTTAGGTCTTTACCGAAGAAGCCGGCTTCGTATTCCTCGGCCGCTCCGCTTAGCCGTGACACCCGGACCGACGTAGGCGGGAGTGGTCGCCCGTGCAGATCTGCTATGATCAAGGAGCGGCTCCGCGCATCCTCTTGGCTGAGGGAGACAAGGAATGAACCGATAGCACACCCGCACCCAGAGGAATCCTAAGACCGTGTAGGAATGGGACTATACAAACAGATCCACAGGCGTAATTGACTGGTACTACCTATACTAACAAGACGCTTCTGTCTTCGGAGCCAATCACTTAAGAACTCCCCACTGGCAGCGTGCTTGACTTGAAGTAATTCCGGATAGTTAATTTCCGGGAATTTTTCCCGAATCAGCGTGATTGGTGACAAAGATTTACTGAAGACTGGGTTGGCTCATGATGTGCCAACCGCCAATCCATAAAGCAGCTTGTGGATGTTACAAATGGTAATGAGCTTAATAATTCTCCAAAGATGGTATGGTTCTGGACAAACCAAACGGAACTGGATGGGCATGTGACACCGTATCGATTTGCGGCTGGAACGGTCACCGCGGTAATAGCATGATTAAGGAGCTGCCCCCCCACTTCTAGGTGAGTGGACACATGAAATGAACCGGGAGAAAGCACACCTAATGAGAGGGATCCTAAGACTCCGTTTAGGTAAGGGACTATGCCAGCTTGATGATTACTTATATGAATTGATTGGTACACCTATACTAACAAGTCGCTTCTTCTTTCGTGCTCAATCACTTAAGAATTTTACCAGCTTAAGCACGCTGACTTGAGCACCATGGATGGGTGACCTCCGGGGTTGTTTTCCCAGAAGGGTGTGAGTGAGGACAAAGCACTAAAAGGCCCGTGTTGGTTTGTGGGGACACTTACCCATAAAGGGCCTAATGATGTTACACTAGCACTGAGCCTGGTCAAAGAAAATCAACCATATTAGTCTCCCATTCATAAACACGTAAAGGAAACTAAAAAGGGAAGAAACATTACTCATTCCCGAATGTCACAGATGAAAGAACTCTCTCGGGCGGTCTCCAACAGTCAAGAAATGCACAGATGTGCAGAGAAATAGTGGAATGGAATAAAGATCACCGCACTGTGGTCGGTATCCAACAAAATAGTGGATAAAATGCAACCCTCGATTTCCTCGCGGGGCCACATATATATAGGCCGACTCGAGCACGGGTCGCAGCCGGACTTAGCGCTCACGACGCGGGTCCGCGACTGAAGACGGCCGCGTTCCCGTGATACTCGCGCGTTCAACTTAAAACTAACAAATGTGCCCGACTTAAGCACGGCGTGCGGGTCATGAGCACCTGGCGTGCATGCACCGTAGACGGACTTTACGAAAAATCCCACTAAGTCCTTAACCAACAACCTAAAACTTAAACTTAAAGCCAAAACACCCAAACAAAATAAAGAAAAGTTGTTAACGGTAAAGTGGGGTGTTATGTGTTGAATTGTGTTTTACTTTAGAGTTTTCAAAATTATGAACGCTTTCTCAAAAGAAGGTGACGCACACTTTAATGCCCGATGCAATGTTAATTTAAATCTTAAAACTTTTAATGTTGATTATACAATAAATATATAAAGTAACTTAAAAAGATAACGAAAGTGAAGTCTACATATATTTATAATGATTCACCAAGCCTCTGAGTCACCAAATTCTTGATTTTACCAATTGTTAAACAATAAATGATCAGCCCAACCAACAAGTATTGTTCGCACACGTAGCCTCATCCGTGCCCTTACAAGTATTCTTTCACTGCCCTCTTCTGTGCTATACAAAGAGTAAGATAAACATGAAGCAAATAGCTCAAAGATTACAACTTTGCAAGCAACTGGTGAGTAACACTCAAAAGAATGAATTGAATGAGAAATAAGGTTGGTATAATTGTAGCAATGACTTCTCAATAAATACAAATGATCGAAAGGTAGGTATATTCTTCAAAGTTAAGAACTTACAGAGCTTGAATATCAAAAAGACCATTGAATGGTAGATATTATTTCTGGTAGATCTTTAAGAAGCCTTCAAAGCCTTCCTTTATATTCACGTAATAATCCATCAGAGACATTTTTCTGGAGAATATATTTTATTATTCATTCATAAATGCAAAAGAGTCGTTCAATCTCCATTTAATGTTTATGATTGATGTGAGAGTGGCCAAGACAAGTTGAACGATTCTTGGATAGATTTATCAAAGTGCAACATGATTCAAAGTAGTCGTTAGCTTCTTTTTATTACTTTGGCAGCGTTGCTTTCTTATTTGTGAAACACGGGATAGGGACTGGCAAAGATTTCCTAACTTGTTGCAAAAAAAGAAATTTAAAGGTGTTTGTACTTTCATGCAGTGTGAACTTGAATCAACATTATTCAAATTTGAAAATGCTGACGGAAATGCTTTTCCTTTGAATGTGAATGGCATTAGGCATTTTATATCTTGAGGGTCAAACGATTTTCTTAACTTGTTGCCACTGGGTCCAAGTCGGACACATTTTATAGTTTTCAAACGTGTTGTTTTACTAAAATGGTTTTGTTTTATGTAATGTACACTTTATACACATATTGTGATTAAAATGGTTCAATTAAAATCATCTTTGTTTGGATTCATCAAAATTAGATGTAAAATAAAACTTAGACTTAACAGGTACATGTTCAAGTTCTAATCCTCAATGTATGCTATTTCAATAGCTTGTTGGTTGTTTTAGCATATCAAATATCTCTATTACTGAGTTTTGGTATAGTTCTTCTCAATTAATATGTTTAGAATACAGACTGAATTCAAAGAAGAGTTTAATTAGTATTGAGATAAATGTATAATATAAACAACAATATTAACGATTATTAATTATAAACTTGAAAATAAAGTAGACAAAGAGTTTGTAAAATGTTTGAGTGGAAAAGACACTCAGTTGAATTTGCATTTTTATAAAATATGATTACAAGGCTAATAAAACTAAGAACAAATTACAAGACTACTCTATTTCCTAAGACATTGGAAACTATGTAAGATGTAATGTAACTATGCTACTTTAAAATAATATTATCATTATCAAAGTTATAACTTATGAGAAAAAATTATATTTATGTTATTCGCTTAGACCATCTAGTCGAGCCTGGTTGGAAACCTTTCCCGGGTTGTCATTTCTACCGGCATTAACAACATTGGTTTAAACTCAACATTTTTCTTTATGGCATGTGTAAATTTATACTTTATTAGCACCTGAAAAATGGTTTAAATATTTAATTATAATAATATTTATGATCTTTACTTTTAGGGTGCACTATGGGTATCCTTCAACCGATAGCCATTGAACAACCCTTTGGGACGTAGGGATCACTTGCTGGATGTTTGCCTCTCCCAACAAAGTTTTTTTTTCATACACACGACAAAACCAAAACTTTTATTATGCTTGGCTCAACTATACTTGCTGGTTTTATGGCTCTTAATTTACCTTTTTTTTTTTTGGCACCTGCATTATTTTTCTTTAGCTTTTGTCATTGATTATTGGGATGATTGATTATGAAGATTTTGAATTATTTGCTCACAATGGAAAATATAATTATTTAATTTCATTTTAATAAGTTTGAAAATTTTGAAATTTCAATTTATGTCGCTCACAACAGCTTCAAAAACTAAATATAGAAAAGTGTCAAATTTAATATATTTAATTTTTATTTAATAATAATTTTCTTTTTAATATAACAATATCCATGATTATAAAAATTACGATTCATACTTATGTATTCTCGTGGATGCATTTCATCTGTCTTTTGTGAGTTATTTACGGATTATCCACCAACAAGATCCCTTACATTAACAGCGGGATTCGAACTCATATCCCTGCATGAGATATGAGTCGATTCTTAAATCACATCCTGTGTGACATCTATCTTTGAAAAGAGGGAAGTCACAACTGGGATTCCGTAAAGTATAATAGATAAAATTAAATGTGAATCCCAAAATCGTATAAGCAATTTTAAAGCCTATAGATTTACTACCAAACAAGAAATGGATAAGATATTGAAATATCCATATTGAAATAAACCCAAATAAGATAACTTGGGTCTATATATTATCGGTCATCTTAAGTGGTACTCACATAACCATTATTTTCCAATCGTTACTAAAAGATGAGAAAAACTTGCACATGAATCTTCCCTCAACAATCCTAATGGGGAGATTTTCCTTTAGCATTGTTCACCAACAACAATGTGAAACAACTGCAACTCACTTTGTTCACTCCACAATGACTAAAAGTCTAGATGCAAAGCATAATTTGCAAAACATATATTAGTCACATCACAAGATTAACTCCTTGAGGTCCAAATCCAAGACACAACCCAACCCAATATACCGGCATTTTATAAGATTGAGTCCGGAAGATCAAGATTCAAAACATGACAATTCTTTCCAACCCAACAAAATTGATCATATTGCAAGATTAAGTGCAGATGGACCACTTCCAAGGCACCATAAGTCTTCTCCAACTAACTAAGGCTAATCATCCCACATCATCGATCTGGCCGTGTGCTCACATCCAATAAACCTTTAAAAATTCTTGTAAGCTAGCTGTTTTGGCTTGATTATGTGTATTTGTTATAATAAAAAATAAATAAAGTTATACCCTTACAAATTTAACCGCTTTGGTACACATTTAAATTCACCACTACTTGCTGGAATTTCATTTATTGCATTTTCAAGAAACCTTGGACCGTTGACTAGAAAAAGTTTCAATTTTTGGCAATTTACGCCTTAGTAACTCAATAATTTTACCTTTTAAATTATTAATAATTATTATTTAATAATAAAATATTTATTGATAGTTTTTCTTTAAGCCTAGTCGGTGTGATAGGACTTTGTGTTATGTACTATTAGGTGCACAAAGTTGAACAACAACGGTGGTGAAGTAGGGTCGGGGTGACGGATTTAGCGAGGGGATGATATCGCACGCCAAATTACGCCACAAGGGAAAATTAGGTTGAATGTGTGAGGGAAAGCATCTACCTCGCCATTTCCTGTGCGATTTACCGATACGAAGGTACAAAGGAGTCGATTATGTTTCTAGCGTGTGGTCTTGGGGTGGGCATTTTTATACATGATCATATTCTGGATCTATATTTCTCAAACACCCGATCCGTTTGGTACAAAAATCGTCCCAAATCACAAAAATGTTTAATGTTCAATCTAATTTGGGGGGAGAAGATATAAATACGGCCAAAAAATAACTACTACGAGTATCATAAATAAATTTTTTTTTCAAAACGAAGTCAAATTCACCCAGCTTGAGGTAAGGGATTAAGTTCAAGCGTTGCTTTCTTTATTGCTTTATATTCAAATAAATGTCAACCATTAACTTCACTTGTTTTAAGGATCATATTGGTTTGTAGGTGACAAGACACCAAAGGTAATTTACTTTACTTTAGGTTTATTTTTTAGTAAAATAAGGTTTATGGTTGGAATAAGTAAAGCAAGTTGGGATTCAAACTCAACTCCAAAAACAAAGAGACAAGATAATCCAAACTATCAAAGCACATCACATTGTTCTTTAAAATATGTTTTAAAGATACTTAACCTATTATTCAAAGTTATATATTTATGTTTTAAAATTTATATTTTAAATTCTTATCAAATTTTTTTATATATTTTAAATACTTTGTGATCATTAATAATTGAACTAAATTTTATATTATAAAATTTATTTTTTAATTACTCAATAATTTTAAATTATATCGTATGGGTAGTTATTTGTTAGAGACATTCATTAAATGTTTTAGGATATTTTACTTATATACCTCAATATAAATAAAATAGTTAATATTAAATTTTTGTGGTGGAAATATTATCTAGTATTGAAATTTCACTAATTTTTTCTTTAATTGCATTTGTTGAAAAAATATATTCCAATATTATTCAAGGAGATTTAAATTAACTTTTTCCTGCAAAAAATGTTTATGTAACATTCTAACTAGCTGGGAATTAGCCTTTCAAAGTGACCAATGAAGAAAGTGAGACTAGCCTCATATAGGGGATGTGATCGAGTGATTAGGTGAACCAAGATGACTAATGAAGTCTAAGTGAGACTAGAATTATCTAAGATTTGGTCAAGCAATTAGGTCAATAGAACATGTCACTGTCAAGGTCATTTTTTTTTCTTTTGATAAGGCTTTCAAGGTCATTTTTCAAAGCATAAACCAAAGAAAAGTGTTATATTATAAGTATTAAATGTTATTATTAATCACACATTATTCAAACTTCACCTATTAACTATTTTATATATATATATATATATATATATATATATATATATATAATCACTTGACAATTGTCAACTTTTCTTCTCTGTTCTTGTAATAGTATTAGTAGTTTTCAACTGTGGATTATTTTGACTATTATAATTATTTTATTTATTTATTAAAAACTTGTCTTGACCTTATTTTTGCATAAAAACTGACTTAAGATCCACACCTTCCTACACATAAACTTGCTGATAACTATAACTCCGTCCAAAGAGCTTCAATCTTTAAATAACTCGTGATGTTTGGATGACAAGTGACGTAAAATATATCTTATAATATTTCCTTTTTTTTTTTTTAACATAAAAATTCATCACACGATCATCATAAATTTATGTTAAGTTATAGTGTACTACACTGGGGGAGCGTGTATTGCGCGTGTATATAATAATATTTTTATAGTGTGTGCTACAGCAGTATAAACATAAGTTATTTTTAAATATATTGATTAAAATAAATAAATTAATATTTATAATAAAAATAAAATTAATTGTAAATAAAAAGAATAAAATAATGGGTTGCTTATTATATATAGGTGAAATATATCAAAACCCTAATAATTTTAGTTTAACTTTTATATTGCTTAGGTGGTCCAATCAGATAGTACCACCTCAAATATAGTATCACACTTCATTTTTAAATTCAACAAATCATTATTATTTTATAAAAAAGCCTTTTAAATTTTTTATTTAATTTTAGATTTAAAAGACTTATACGTCCCTGTCACACTCCCACCACTTTCATCACTGAATCCATGAGTTCCACCACAGTACACACAATTCTACCACCATCAACAGCCAAGCTCTATACAAGCCAATCACATCAACCATCCACCACCCATCACGAACCTTCTTCTTCTTCTCCGTGCGCGCCGCCTTGGATAGCTCCATGGAAGATCTCAAAACGCTACCGCAGATTTACACGCCGCCGCGCAGTGGAACATCGCTCGGCATGCCATCCAAGACTGCTCTCAGACGGCCATTCACCATTGTCACATGCCGCCACAGATCCGCCACGCGTCACCGCGGCGGCCCCCGTTGAAGCCGCGTGCCTAGCTGCCATGGAAGCTCATCTGCATTGGTGTAACCCATTAGGGTTGTAGGTAGTTGAGTAAGGAAGAAGATGAATGTTATTTAGGCTTGGGTCACCGAGGCCCACTACCTCATAAAAAAATTGTTCCTAACAAATATACATAACTTGTGAATTAAAAATATACATATATTTATATATATAGATATAGATATACACACTTATAAATGCCTTTCTCGATATAGTTTCATCTTGTATTTTTATTATTATTTTAAAAGTAGATTTTTGGATCAATTTCTTTTTTTATTTTAAATGGTTAATTTTCTCAATATGATTTTTTGGAAAATTACTTTTGGACCATCATTTTCTAAAACTTATATTTTTTTTTTGTAAATATTACAGAAGATGCCTGATTTTTAAATAATTTTATTTGTTCCGTAAAAAATCATTTTATTTGAAAGCAAATTTATTTATTTTTAAAAGAGCGATGCTTATATCTTTTTAATAATTTTCAGCCTAATAGGGAAACAAAACTAAAAACTACTAAAACATGACTAATTTACCAAAATAGGAACAAACAGTTTTTTCTTTTCACAAACATGGCCCAAACCAAATGATGCTCTTCACCCTCACACACCCTAAACCAAAACCAGCAGCCCTCAAAGAACTTGGTGAAGTGTTGTTGTTGTGGAGGACTCTAAGGCGACAACAGGATGGGACATCGACGCCGTGATGGGCGAGACAGTGTGGAGAGCAAGTGGTTTGTGTCCCTGCAACGGGCGGCATTGCGGTGTACTGCTCGTTTTGGCTGAGGTGATTCGGCCGCGATCGCAGCCGCCGTGGATGGATGGTGCATTTCTGTCGCGGGATGCTTGGAGTACAGCGGGTGGCCGGAGAGTGACGGAGCAACTGTGCTTGGTTTAGATCCGAGGTTGCTGCATAGGTGATGGTGGTTGCTGCGTTGAAATTCGTAGGTGGATGGTCAGCGGGATGAAAGTGGAAAGGGGTAAATAGGTCAATTTAAAACTAAAATTAAATAAGTAAGATTCAATAATTTTTTAAATAAATAATAACAAATTTTTAAAATAAAAAATGAAGTGTCACACAATAAATAAGATAACACCATCTGATTGGGCTACCTAGACAAGGTAAATATTACCCAAAATTTATGGAAGGTTTGGGAGAATTCACCTTATATATATCACCGAGTAAAAATTCGATGATTTGCTTTAAAGTGATGTGGGCAAAATAGGGACCACTTAAGAAACCAAAGTTGGTTGTTTATCAAAATAGCATTGGATATGCTCTTAGACTCATAGTAATCCAGGTTCTTGTTTAATTTAGTTTGGATCAGTCCCTTGCCAATTAATTATTTGGTTTTGGGTACTTCATTTCATCTAATTTTCAACTTCACATATTCTTTTTTTTTTCAACACTGACTTGGTCCATGGATAGCCAACGCATCAAACCTTGGATGTCTCATCACGGGGGCACACGGTTCACCAAACCCTGGGTAACCTCATCGTGGATGGCCGGATCGCCTTACTTCTCGACGATCTCCCCTATGTCGAACGTCTCCCAACTATCAACTCCAATGCATGATGCATGGGCACAACAACGAACATGCAACCACCTCCTTTGCTTGGGCTAATAGCCACCCTAGACTTCAACATCAACAACATCAACACCTTAGACCCATCCGGGGTCAAGTCCCCAATGGCCAAGAAGCACCAAGGTACAACTTATCAACATCTCAACCAATAAAATTCAAGGCCACTTTGGTCAATAAGCACAAAAGTTAGCAACGTGTGGTAGGTTTAACCATCTTATCATCATTAATTATCTTCGATAGTCTTTAATCAAGTTATCTACCTTTATCATTGGTTAGTTGCGTTATCATAACGTTGTTGGGGATAACGGGGCTTGAAAACCCATTTAAAGCCTTCAATTCCATTTCTGTTCTGAAGGGGAGCACGGGCGTGCTTGATCCCCAAAGACGGCCGTAGCTTCCACTTTAAATGAAGCACGGGTGTGCTTCCTTTATGCACGGGTCGTGCTCAGAAATCGTGGTCGCTTCCTGTTATGCACCGTCGTGCTCCTCTCTACCGCATGGTAGGGCTTTAAGTGTGGCCATTTCTAGAATTCAAACTGGGAGCTCTGGTGTGTTCCTCGCTCAACACGGCCGTGCTCATTGCACGACAATGGCTGCTTCTAGGCATAGCTAAACATATACTCTTAACCAATATTTTAGGGGATTAGTTCCATTAATTGATAGGTCATTTTAATAGCCTCTTTTACTAGTTAAACTTTTATCATCAGAACCAAACATAAAAACAATCATATCAACCGACACCATATTAACAACAACGATCAACATAGCATCATATTCATCAGATAACCAATCATGAACATTCAAGGACATATATCATGAACATGAAGCATATAATATAACATACTAAAACATCCAGAAACATGTTATCACAGATTAATCATTTAGCACATTATGCATACATATACGAAAACACCGGGGTTGTGGGAACCCCTACCTTACGCTACCCCCACTTCCTAGTGAGTTACACTACCCATCTCCTCATACCTGGTTTGAAGGTTCCAATGTTAGCTCCCAACTGCAAACCGATTTCGTATTCCAAAGCGGCTCAGCTTCGCAGTGACAATCGGATCAAGCGAGGAGGTGAGTAGTTGTCGTGCAAGAGGGCATGATCAAGTAGCGGTTCCTGGCAGGCTTCTAGACGGAGGGACAGATGAATGAACCGATTGCATACCTGAATGAGAGGGATCCTGAGACTGTGTAGGCATGGGACTATACAGTTGAGGATGACATATATGAATTGATTGGTACTACATATACTAACAATATGCTTCTTCTTTTAGGGAGCCAATCACTTAAGAACTCCACAGTTAAGCATGCTTGACTTGGATCAATTCTGGGATGGGTGACCTCCTGGGAAGTTTTCCCAAGAAGCGTGGGAGAGAGGATAAAGCACGTTGAAAAGAACCGTGTTGGTTTATGGGGAAAGTCGTCAATCCATAATGTAGCCATGGATGTTACAAATGGTATCAGAGTTGCACATCTCCCAGTACGATGTGGTTCGGGGACGAACAAAGCGGAAGATAGTGGGCATGTGACACCAGGGGCTAACGAGGGCGGGGAGTGGTTGCCGGTGCAAGAGACATGATCAAGGAGCGGCTCCTGGCAGACTTCTAGACGGAGCGACACATGAATGAACCGATAGAACACCCTAATGAGAAGGCGGGGAGTGGTTGCCGGTGCAAGAGGCAGGATCAAGGAGCAGCTCCTAGCAAACTTCTCGGTGGAGGGACACATGAATGAACCGATAGCACACCCGAATAAGAGGGTTCCTGAGACTGCGTAGGTATGGGACTATACAGTTGATGATGGCTTATATGAATTGACTGGTTCTACCAATACTAACAAGATGCTTCTTCTTTTCGGGAACCAATCACTTTTGAACTCCACAGTTAATCGTACTTGACTTGGATCAATTCTGGGATGGGCGACCTCCTCGGAACTTTTCCCTGGAAGCGTTTGAGTGAGGACAAAGCACGCTGAAAAAACCCGTGTTCTTTGTGAGAAATCAGGGATGTTACACTAGCACTCCGAGCCTTGGTCAAAGAAAATCAACAATATTAGTCTCCCATTCATAAACACGAAAGGAAACTAAAAATGGAAGAAACATTACCTATTCCTGATTGGCACAGATGAAAGAATGCTTCTCAAGGGTCTCCAATACTCAAGAAATGCACTCAATATGAGAGAAATAGGGAATGGAACTGTAGCAACCGCATTAGGGTTTGAAGCCTCCAAAATAGGGTTAAAAACGCAACCCTCGGTTTTTGTGCCATATATATATAGGCTGCACTCGAGCACGGCAGTACACCCCCTGAGCTCGATCGTGCTGGACTTAGCGTCTACGAGACGCTGGCCGCACTTGAGCACGGTCTTGCTCCTCGTGGAGCACGGGCGTGTTCAAGATGCTTCTAACAAAACGCGCCTGACTCTAAGCATGGGCGTGCTAGTCATGAGCACGGGCGTGCTCCTGCACCAGAAATGGACTTTTAAGGCAAAAATCCCACTAAGTCCTTAACCAACAACTCTAAACTTAAACTTAAAGCTAAAACACCCAAACAAGAATAAAGAAAAGCTTTTAACGAAAAAATGGGGTGTTATAGGTTGAATTGTGTTTTACTTAGAGTTTCCAAAAATACGAACGTTTTCTCAAAGAAGCAGGATCCGACACTTTAATGCGTCTGATGCAGAACAAGTTAATTTAAATCTTAACAGGTACATGTTCAAGTTCTCATCCTCAATGGCTGCTATTTCAATAGCTTGTTGGTTGTTTTAGCTTATCAAATATCTCTATTACTGAGTTTCGATACAGTTCTGCTCAATTAATAATATGTTGAGAATAAAGAAGTGCTTAATTAGCATTGAGATAAATCTGCATAATATAAATAACAATACTAATGATTATTAATTATAAACTTGAAAATAAAGTAGACAAAGAGTTTGTGAAACGCATGAGTGGAAAAGACACTCAGTTGAATGGTATTTATATACAATATGATTACAAGGCAAATAAAAACTAAGATCAAATTACAAGACTACTCTATTTCCTAAGATACATTGAAACTATAGAAGATGTAATGTAACTATGCTACTTTAAAATAAAATTATTATATTATAGAGATTGTAAGTATATAGTTCTTAATTTCTGGTTTTAAATTTTAATCATTATAATATTTTATCATTATTGCAAGTTATAACTTATGAGAAAATCTTATGTTTTATGTTATTCGCTTAGACCATCTAGTTGAGCCTGAACTAAAACCTTTGCTGCTCGGCCTGTCATTAACAACATTGGTTTAAACTCCACATTTTTTCTTTCATGGCGTGTGTAAATATTTATACTTTATTAGTAACTGAAAAATAGCTTATATATTTAAATATAATAATATTTATGATCTTACTTTTAGGTGCACTATGAGCATCCTTCACCGATAGCCGTAGAATATTCCCTTTGAGACATAGAGATCACTTGAAGTATGTTTTGCCTCTCCCAACAAAGTTTTTTTTTCCATACACACGACAAGAACCAAAACACTTATAGTATGCTTAAGAAACCCAACTATACCTTGCTGGTTATATGCTCTTAATTTACTCTTTTTATTTCAGCACCTGCATTATTTTTCTTTAAGCTTTTGTCATTGATTATTAGGATGATTGATTATGAAGATTTTGAATTATTTACTAAATAATGGAAAATATAATTATTTAATTTCAGTTTAATAAGTTTGAAATTTTGAAATTTCAATTTATGTTGGCCAAAGTAGCTTGAAAAACAAAACTTAGAAAAGTGAGAAATTCTAATATATTTAATTTTTATTTAATAATAATTTTCTTTTAATCTAACAATATCTATGATACCCTTACAAATTTAATTGTTATGGTACATTTAAACTCTGACCATTAATTTGATAGAATTTCATTTATTGTAGTCATAGTATCCTTTGACTGTTGACTAGGAAAAGTTTCGCTTTTACAATTTACGCCTTTAGTATATAAATAAATTTTAACTTTTAAATTATTAATAATTATTATTTAATAATAAAAAAACTGTTTATTTTTTTTTCAAGCAAAAGTTGGGTGGGATAGTGGACTTTGTGTTATGTACTCATGGTGGCTGACACAAATTTGAAACAACAATGGTGGTGAAGTAGGCGTTGTGGGTGACGGATTTAGGCGGAGGGATAGTATCTCACGTGTAATTATGTCGCAAGGAAAACTATGGTTGCATGTGTGGGGAAAGCTTCTACCTCATCATTTGCGATCGACAACTGGATACGAAGGTAAAGTGGAGGGCGACGATGGTTCTAGCGGTGGTTTTCGGTTGACATTTTTATACGATATATATTCTGGATCTATTTTCAAACAATCTTCCAGATCTATTCTTGGTACAAAAATCATCCTAAATCACAAAAGGTTTAATGTTCAATCTAATTTGGGTGGAAAAGATTTTAATATGGCAAAAAATAACCACAGTTGGAGTATCATAAATACTTTTTTTTTCAAAACGATTCAAGTTCAACCAACTGAAGGTAAGGTATTAAGTACAAGCGTTGGTTTCTTTTAATGCTTTATATTCAAATAAATGTCAACCATTAACATCACTTGTTTGCACAGCATATTGGTTTGCGTCCAGGACAGTACACCCAAGGTACTCGACTTCTTGACTTTTGGTTTATTTTAAAAATAAAACAAGATTTATGGTTGGAATAAAGTAAAGCAAATTGGGATTCAAACTCAACTCCAAAAACAAAGAGACAACATAACCAACCATCGGGCTAATAATTAGATTGTTCTTTAAAACATGTTTTAAAGATACTTAACCTATTATTCACACTTATATATTTATATTTTAAAATTTATATTTTAAATTATTTGTGATCACAGTCAATTTAACTAAATTTGATATTATAAAATTTATATTTTAATTACTCTTAAATTATATCGTATGGTTAAGTTATTTGTTTCGAGACATTCATTAAATGTTTTAGAATAGTTTACTCTCTATATACCTCAATATAATTAAAATAGTTAACATTAAATTTTTTGTTGGGAAAATATTATCTAGCATTGAGATTTCACAATTTTTTTCTTTAATTGCATAGTTGTAAAAATATATTCGAATATTTATCGAGGAGATTTAAATTAACTTTTTCTGAAAAAATGTTTATGTAATATCTTCTAACTAAGTTAGATTTAGCTCTTCAAAGTGACCAATGAAGTCAAAGTGAGACTAGCCCCATATAGGATGTGATCGAGTGATTAGGTGAACGAAAGATGACTAGTGGAGTCTAAGTGAGACTAGCATTATCTAAGATTTGGTCGAGCAATTAGGTCCATGGAATATGTCGCTGTCAAGGTCATTTTTTTTAATTTTTTTTGATAAGACTGTCAAGGTCATTTTTCAAAGCATAAACCAGTAAAAGTATTATATTATAAGTATTAAATGTTATTATTAATCACACATTATTCGGCCCCACCTATTAATTATTTTTAATATATATATATATATATATATATATATATAATTTTTACAATTGACAACTTTTCTTTTACTGTTAGAAGTAGTTGTCAACCTGTGGATTATTTCGGACTATTATAATTATTTTATTTATTTATTAAAACTTGTCTTTACCTTATTTTTCACATAAAGTTGACTTATGATCATCCTTCCTATACATAAACTTGCTGATCAGTATAGGTGGATTCTAGCATGAAGTAGGTGATTTAGTGGTATATCCATATACCACTAATTTTTTTGCATCAATGACAATTTTGAACCGTTAGATATAATAATTAAATAATAAACGGTTCAGCTTTATTAGTCCAAAAAAAATTTTAAAAAATAAAAATCGAAATGTACTACTTTACCCTTCCCTCTTCTCCCCTATCATCAAAAACCCTAAATGAATCCCTGTTTATTTTCCGTGGCCGCCACCGTCCAACCTCCCCATATTCTACCAAGTTCTTAAATTCATGATCCAATTTTGAAGCTCCATTTGGTTTGATTTGATTTGAAATCCCAAAAGAACTTAAACCCTTTGGAGTAGAATTGAAACAAACCAGAAGAAATGGAAGCAAGACCTTGGACTTGTTTTGATGGAGAGGTGAACAAGAAAACTACAGAGGCAGAATGTAAAGCCGTAGCAGGAGGAGTTGTTACTTGTTATGCTTGGTGGAAGAGGATGTTGTTCCGACAAGCCAATCTGAGACTTGGAGAAAACAAAGGTGTGCAAGACTGCAAGTATCGCTATCCATCATGAAGTTTTGTTTGGTTCGGGTCTCTTCTTCAATTCCGTGTGTTCTATCTACGGATACTAAAACAAAAGAGACACAATTTAGTTTTCCTATGCATTAGAAGCAGTCGGTGGTGGTGAGGCGGTGGTGGAGTGGTGGCAGTCGGTGGTCGGTGATGGGGTGGTGGTGAAGGGTAAGGAGAGAAGATGTTGATGATAATAATAAAACTGAGATTTCTCATAATAAAAAAAAGGCATTTAGTGGTATATCGGTATACCACTAAAATACCTACTTCATGCTAGAATCCACAATCAGTATAACCTATCCAAAAGCTTCGAATCTTTAAATAACTGTGATGTTTGGATGACAATTGACAGAAAATATATCTTATAATATTTCCTTTTTTTTTTTTCTTTTTTTAACATAACAATTCATCACCCGTATCATCATCATAAATATATGTTAAGTTATAGTGTACTACACTAGGCGTGTGCTACAGCCGTATAGACATAGGTTATTTTTAAATTTATTGATTAAAATAAATAAATTAATATTTATAGTAAAAATAAAATTAAGTGTAAATAAAAAATAATAAAATAATGGGTTGCTTATTATATATAGGTAAATTCTCTCAAAACCCTAATAATTTTAGTGCAACTTTTATATTGCTTAGGTGCTTCAATCAGATAGTACCACCTCAAATATAATATCACACTTCATTTTTAAATTTGACAAATCATTATTATTTTATAATTAAGCCTTTTAATTTTTTTATTTAATTTTAGACTTAAAAGACTTATACGTCTCTGTCACACTCCCACCACTTTCATCACTGAATCCATGAGTTGCACCACAATACACACAATTCCACCACCGCTGTGGTCTGCAGCGCCGTCTAGTTGCCATGGAAGCTCCTCTGCATTGTTGTAACCAATTAGGGTTGCGGGTAGTTGAGTAAGGAAGAAGATGAATGTTATTTGGGCTTGGGTCAGCCTGGATGCCCACTACCTCATAAAAAATCGTTTCTGAACAAATATACATAACTTGTGAATAAGAAAATATACAGACGACGCTGAGCGCCCAGATGCAGCTTTTGGAAAAAAAAAGTTCAAGAGGTAACTTAAGAGTTACCTCAGTTGGAAAACAAAGAAGACAGAAGGCAGAGAGCTGAGTGAAGCAGAGAGGGAAGATTAGAGAGAGGAAGAGAGAAAGCTAGAGAGAGAGATAGAGATTGGAGGAAGAAAACTACCAAAGAACCCAAACCCCCCATTGCTGAAAGCTTGAAGCTTGGTTGGAGCAGCTTCTGTAAATCCATCACTACACCTTCTTCCACCGTTGAATTGTCTTGGTAGTTCTTCATATCCAACGGTTAGCATTTCCGTATAACACTCCGAGTGTGAGTTATTCAGCTCCGAAGATGGAGAGAAACTCAACTCGTCGAGCTTCTGACTAGTCACCATAGAACGGCCATACGAGGTTGGTTCACCGTTGGACCAGACTGAAATTTTTGGAGGAGGTCAAGGACAGGTACTTATTTATTCTCACCGTTCCAATTATTAAACACATGTCTGGATTGTGAGATATAGAACAAAAACAGCTACGGATTTTGTGGTATTTGCTGCAGATTTTAAGTTCCTTACGATGTGTCATTCACTATGTGATACTTAGGTGGAATTTCGGAGACTCGGAGAACTTATTCCGTGTGAGGCAGATTGGAGACGAGTAGAGGAGGGGTGGTTTCATAGCGTTCCTGTTGTCGCATGGGTTTTCGTGTGGGGAAATAAACAATTTAACGTGCATTTAATTCGATAATGATGTAGGGCGACCTAAACACTACATAAGAACGAGTAACGGACAATGTCCATATCACATTGGGGTCTACCTAGTGGTACCAATGATGATATTGAAATTGTGCGTTTATCGTCGTTACGATAAAAATATATTATTTTATTATTTGATGATTGCCTACTTGACTATTTGACTGGTTGAATTGATATTGGTAAGTGATGGATGATGATGTTAGGAGTGTTATAATTATTTTGTTATGAACATGTTATATTAATATTTTATTATTTTATTATATTTTGGAAATGATTACTGTGATATGATGATGAGATTGACGATGAGATTACTATTGAGGTTATCTATGAGATTATGATGAGCGGTTAGGGCACTAGGGGTGACCTAAAACATGGTCGTTGGGGTCTATTCCTCGGAGGGAGAATTCCCGGGGTTTAGCCTAACGGTGGACCGTCCGAAAAATTATTTCATTTTAGTTGCAGCTTTAGTTCATGCGTTGCATGTGCCACCTTGTTCGGTTATGTGAATCATTTTGCGTTCCTTTTTGTGATTTGTGACATCCTTTGGAGTTTGTTGATCGCCTGTTTATTGGGGCTGACATATCATTGGAAAGCATGGTGTGGGATAGTCCTCTGCTACGGCTTTAGTGTTTCTTTATAAATATGTAATTATAGGGAATAGGAATATGTAATTATATGCTATGGCTTCATGTGAAATATGTTTTGCGGATTGTTACTTTGCTGAGCTTCAAAAACTGAAAATATGGTCATATATCCACCTTCTCACTATCATGAATATCTTCCATGGCTGCGTGTTTTGTCCTGCCTTTTGGTTCTACAACTTTCATAGTCCCACAACTATTATAACATGGCACACATATATAAGACATTATATTACCTATTGTGATTAAGTTTATATGAGTATTATACCTATCTAGGTAATTATGTTTATCTAGCTTGAGTTTTTTGGTGTTCACATTTATTCAACATGTCATGGGTATAAAATTACTAAACATGAAAATTATTTGTCCAATTTCGGTAGTGGCATACAGAGTGCATACATGGGTTCCAGTTTTGCATAGAAATAGTTTAGCTGCCTTATATGAGTATTATACCTATCTAGGTTCCAGTTCTTTGTGAAGCTTGTTTCTACACTTTTTGAATAGTCATTTTAATGATTAAACTTGTTTTATAATATATTTTGAAAATGTTAGTGCTTCGCCACATCGTACATTTAACTTGTATGCAAATGCAATGCAGAAAAGGGTGGTTCTGAAATGGGACAAATATAACAAACTAACCGATCCAGCTCAGCTAACACAGAGGTGCTCACCCTTCTTGGTCCTTGCCTCAGCTTCTTTGACTACACTGAATTTATGGGGTTATATCTTATATATTTTCTCTCTAGCACACCTAAATATAAGTTTGTATTTTTCAGGTTCTTTTTCCTTATGATGAATTTGTGAAATTTTTTAACTGGGATAAGCCAGGACCTCCTCCTTGTGGACTCTTGAATTGTGGAAACAGGTTTGCTTACTTTGCAACTGAGCTTTAGCTTTATAATTCTATCATTGGTGCAATTAAGGGATTCATTGAGAAATTTAAATTCGTTGCAAAATCCTTGTAGATGCTTTGCAAATGTGTCCCTGAACTTATAATGGATAAACTTATTGTGAAATCTCGATTTCTACCCAGCCATTCGGAGATGGTGTATGGCTGATTACATTAACCAAAATGTCAGCCAACACCTTCTGAAGCTTACTTGATAACCAAAATGTTTTGATTTCTTCCAGAATTCCATGAAACAGCTGACTTGACTGACAATGGCATCTAAGATATTTGCCAGAAGAGATATCTCCTAAGGCTATCTATTGCAAATCCTTGTTTATTCTTTAATAAGGTGTTATAGGAATCCTATCGCAATTCTATGTATGGTGACTTTTATAATATAAAGTTACAGATCTATCTCACCTGACTCTTCTTGCATTACAAAATAAGTAATTAAATGACCATTTGTTTTGATTCTGTGAAAAGCTTACAAAATTAATGAACTTATTGCATCAGTGCTCTTTTGTATTCCCAGAGAGTTGGTCTTGCTGCCGTGGAACTCAATGGTGTGCTTTTAATTGTGGCTTCTATGCTTTTATTATTTCTGAATTGCTACTTAAGCATTATACTAAACAATAACAAAACAATAAAGAAAATGAAAGCTGGATGATTGTATATAAATAAATAAAGTAGTTGTAGTCTTCTCAGCAGCTGCATTAGCCATCAATTTCAAAACCACACACCTCACTTGCCTGCCATCTCTTTTCTTCAATGAATCTCAAAAGAATCAAAAAGGCATTGTGTACTGATATACAAAAATAGAAGCCAACCCCGTTTTTCTCTTATTCCCTTCTCTTTTCAAGTTTTAAATGTGTTAGTGTAAAAAAGACAAAAGTTTGTTGCTTTGAGAAACAAGCTGGTTATTTATTCATGTGTTGAAGTAGTTATGGAGAATTTACTGAGGAGGAATCATTTTAATTTGATCCTGCTGTTATTTTTGTGGGTTTGTGCAGTCACAACCTTTGTGACTTATGATCACAAGGCCATTGATCTTGTTAATGGGCAGAGAAGAATTTTGATATCTGGCTCCATCCACTATCCAAGGAGCACACCAGAGGTGCTCAATCAAATTTGTTTTTCTTAATTCCAGTTTTTCAATAATTCACCAAATAGTTTGAAACATCTTTTAAGCACAATTGGCCCTGTTGGAAATAGAAGTAGAGTTAATAACCTCAGGTTCCAAGTAATTGATGGAAATAGGAGTAGAGTTAATAACCTCAGGTTCCAAGTATGTTCATTGTACATAGGAGTAGAGTTAATAACCTCAGGTTCCAAGTATGTTCATTGTACATTGCATCCTAGGGAATGTCGTTAGTTTAATTATCCTTGTAAAATGCATTTAGCATTTACTTCCTTGTAATCTTGATGAATATAAATAGAGGGTGCAGCAAAGTGGAAAATATACTCTCTAGCACATTCAGAAAAATCATTTCTCAATATGGTATCAGAGCTCCCGATTTAGGGAGCTCTGCTTCCGCCGTGTATTCTTTTTTGGTTGCCTTCATTGCAGCCCTTTCAACCCTGTTCTAAGCACCTTATTATTGTCTTTGCGGTGCCCTTATCGCCACCTCAAGCCACCACCGTTGACCGCCGTTGACCGCCGCCGTTACACCTGAAAGTTCACCGGAAGGATCGCCTTTCCGAAACCGATCAGAACCCAAAACACCGCCGCCAGTAACCTCCGCACGCGCCGCCACGCGCACATCTTCTTCCCAGCCACCTCCCTGCGCGTGTGTCTCACGGCGGCGCCATGTCGAATGAGGAAGAGGTCGTGAATCCAGCCAACAAGGTAGAGAACTCACATGTTCAGAGCAGTCAGTCTGGAGAATTGCAGAGTATTCAACCTGCCTATCGACTAAATGGGAAAAATTACTTGAAATGGTCCCAGCTCATTCGAACAGTGTTGAAGGGCAAAGGTAAACTTAGTCATTTGATGGGTCCTAGACCAAGGGAAGGAGATCCTAACTTTACAGCATGGGATGAGGAAGACTCCATGATAATGGCATGGCTATGGAACTCAATGATTCCAGAAATCAGTGATACATGCATGTTCTTAAGCACTGCTAAAGCAGTTTGGGACGCGATAGAGCAAACATATTCGAAAGCCAAAGATGCTGCCCAGGTGTATGATGTGAAGGTAAAAACACTTGCTGCAAAGCAAGGAAACAAGACAGTCACCGAGTATGCCAATCAATTGAAGTCTCTTTGGATGGAATTGGACCATTATAGGGTAATAAAGACTAAATGCCCTGAGGATACAGCAGTGCTCAAAGAATATATTGAGCAAGATAGGATCTATGACTTTCTTGTGGGATTAAATCCTGAATTTGACCAAGTAAGGGTTCAGATCCTTGGAAAACCAGAGGTACCATGCTTTAATGAAGTCGTAGCTATTGTACGAAGTGAAGAAAGCAGGAGAAATTTAATGCTGGATATTCTACCTGTTGAAAGTTCAGCCATGGTAGCTGAGAGCTCAAGAGATGGACATGCAAAGTTGGAGAAGAAAGGAGATTTGTGGTGCACTTATTGCAATAAGCCACGACATACTCGGGAGAAGTGCTGGAAACTACATGGTAAACCTCCTACTCGTGAATGGGGTCAGAAAGGAGGACCATATAGAAGGAATGGTAAAGCTCATATTGCTACTGGACAGAATGAAAAAGACAAGTCAGAATCCACTAGGAAACCTGAATTCCCTAGTCTAAGCCAGGAGGAAATAGAAAGGATGAGAGCATTGCTCAATAGCTTGGAGAAACCTTCAGGTAACTGTAATTTGGCATATTCAGGTAAGCTTCCACTTTCATTCGGATTTAATGTCTCAAAAAATTCTCCTACCCCTTTTTGGATATTAGACTCAGGCGCCACAGACCATATGACACCCTCCTCTAAATACTTCTCCACATATTCTCCTTGTTCCAGTAATAAGAAAATTATCACTGCTGATGGTAACCTTGTAACTGTTGCTGGGATTGGAAACATTGAGATAAATCCATCTATAACTTTAATGAATGTTCTTCATGTTCCAAAACTATCCACAAACCTCATCTCCATACAAAAACTTACAAAAGACCTATCCTGTAATGTGATTTTTTATAGTAATTGCTGTGAATTTCAGGACAAGGATTCGGGGAGGATGATTGGACGTGCTAGAGAAGGGAATGACCTTTACTATCTTGAAGGAACAAGTGTGCTCTACACAGCCAGAAACAACTTGCCCCACTCATACAAGTCAGAGTTCGTCCTTTCGAATAAAGAGAAGATCCATTTGTTTCACTGTCGATTAGGTCACCCCTCTTTCAGTGTCATCAAAATTTTGTTTCCATCTTTGTTTACTGGGTTGACTGTTGAAAGTTTCCATTGTGAGGTATGTGAAATGTCAAAACACAAGCGTGTACCTTTTCCCATAAGTAATAAAAGAAGCACATTTCCTTTTTATCTTGTTCATACTGATGTTTGGGGACCCTCTTCTATTCCAAATGTGTCTGGGGCTAGATGGTTTGTGACATTTATTGATGATTGCACTCGTGTTACTTGGGTTTTTCTGCTTAAACACAAATATGAAGTCAGTACAGTTTTTCCAAACTTTGTTTCAATGATTAATATCAGTTTGGTGTGGTAATAAAAAGATTAAGGTCAGATAATGGCAAGGAATACTTCAATCATGTTCTAACTCCATTTTACCAAAAAGAGGGAATAATTCATGAATCTTCTTGTGTCAAAACACCGCAGCAAAATGGGGTTGCAGAAAGGAAAAATGGGCATCTTCTAGATCAAACCAGAGCACTACGGTATCAGAAAAATGTTCCAAAAGGTTTTTGGGGGGAAGCTGTTTTAACAGCAACATATCTTATTAATCGATTACCCTCTAGAGTCTTGGGGTTTAAAAGTCCTATGGAGATTCTTTCCTCTTTCTACCCTAAATTATCCCCCACTAATAACCTCAAACCGAGGATCTTTGGGTGCGTCTCCTTTGTTCATGTTCATAGTCAAGAAAGAGGTAAACTTGATCCTAGAGCCTTAAAGTGTGTTTTTGTTGGGTATTCCTCCACTCAGAAAGGATATAAGTGTTACTATCCCCCGTCGAAAAAAATTCTTTGTGTCACGGGATGTCACCTTTCATGAAGAACAAGCCTATTTTCTCCAACCTTATCTTCAGGGGGAGAGTTTTAGGGAAGATAAGGAGGATACAGAAATTCATTTGGAAACTCCTGTTCTCCCTAACCTTGAGTCTGGTACCAATGAGCCTCAATCTAGTACAAATGAGCCTCAATCTAATCTTGAAGCTGAAACTGAAATGGAACCTTCTTCATCAACTATTGATACTCCTTTGGCTGATAATTCTGGTCCTGCTGGAAGACCTTGGAAAATCAGGTGTTTAGAAGAAGGCTAAAGGTCATTCCTGAATCAACACACGTCCAAGAATCCGACTCAATTCCTTCAACTCAGGTAACAAATTCTGATCTTCCAGCTTTATAAAATAATTTTCCAGCTTTACAGGATGAAACAGAAACCCAAACAGTTGAAGACCTAGACCTCCCCATTGCAATCAGAAAAGGCACCCGAAAGTGTACCAAACAACCAGTATATCCTCTCTCAAATTACCTCTCATTTAAGAAATTCTCACCAACCCACAAGACCTTCCTTGCAAACCTAAACACTACTTCCATACCATCCAATGTTTTTGAGGCATTATCTGATAAAAAATGGAAGCAAGCCATGGATATAGAGATGGAAGCACTGGAAAAGAATAGAACTTGGGAGTTTGTTGCTTTGCCCGAAGGGAAGAAACCAGTTGGGTGCAAGTGGGTGTATACAGTAAAGTATAGGGCCGATGGATCGATAGAGAGATACAAAGCAAGGCTGGTTGCCAAAGGCTTTACACAAACTTATGGGATTGACTACTTGGAGACCTTTGCTCCGGTTGCAAAGATGAATACAGTCCGGGTAATATTATCTCTTGCGGCAAATTATGGCTGGGAATTACAACAATTTGATGTAAAGAATGCTTTCTTACATGGGGATCTTGAGGAGGAAACTTATATGGATGTGCCACCAGGATATGGTAAAAGTGCTCCAACCAATGCTGTTTGCAGGTTAAGAAAGGCATTGTATGGGTTGAAACAATCACCCCGTGCATGGTTTGGAAGATTCACTAAAGTCATGACAACCCTGGGATACAAACAGAGTCAAGGAGATCATACATTATTTACTAAACACTCCAATTCAGGGGGAGTGACAGTATTATTAGTGTATGTGGATGACATCATAGTGACAGGAAATGATTGGAGGGAGCAGCAAGTCTTAAGTCAGTGTTTGGCAAAGGAGTTTGAGATCAAGACTCTTGGGAAGCTGAAATACTTTTTGGGAATTGAAGTAGATCATTCCCGAAATGACATTTTCATATCTCAACAAAAATATATCACAGATTTGCTTAAAGAGACAGGAAAGGCAGCATGTAAACCTACAAGTACTCCCACAGATCCGAGTCTAAGAATGGGAAATGCAGAAGAAGATGTTGCAATAGATAGGGAGATGTACCAGCGCCTAGTTGGGAAATTAATTTATCTGTCTCACACAAGACCGGATATTGCTTATGCTGTAAGTTTGGTTAGTCAATTTATGCACAATCCAAAAGAAATCCATTTACAGGCTGCTTATAGAATTCTGCAATATCTCAAAGGAACTCCAGGGAGAGGAATCTTATTCAAGAAAAATGGTAGAATGACTCTTGAAGCATATACAGATGCGGATTATGCAGGGTCAATTACAGACAGGAGATCCACTACCGGGTATTGTACATTCCTCGGGGGAAATCTAGTGACTTGGAGAAGTAAAAAGCAAAATGTGGTGGCCCGCTCTAGTGCTGAAGCTGAGTTTCGGGCTATGGCACAAGGTATTTGTGAATTATTATGGCTTAAAATTATCCTAGATGACTTGAAGATTAAGTGGGAAGGACCTATGAAGCTCTATTGTGATAACAAGTCTGCAATCAGCATTGCACATAACCCTGTTCAGCATGATCGAACTAAACATATCGAGGTGGATAGACATTTTATCAAAGAAAAGCTCGATTATGGTTTGATTTGTACTCCTTACGTACCCTCACAAGAACAACTTGCAGATATTCTAACTAAAGGACTAAGCAGCCCTGCATTCGAAAGAATTCTATCCAAGCTGGGAATAGAGAATACCTATTCACCAACTTGAGGGGGAGTGTTGGAAATAGAAGTAGAGTTAATAACCTCAGGTTCCAAGTAATTGATGGAAATAGGAGTAGAGTTAATAACCTCAGGTTCCAAGTATGTTCATTGTACATAGGAGTAGAGTTAATAACCTCAGGTTCCAAGTATGTTCATTGTACATTGCATCCTAGGGAATGTCGTTAGTTTAATTATCCTTGTAAAATGCATTTATCATTTACTTCCTTGTAATCTTGATGAATATAAATAGAGGGTGCAGCAGAGTGGAAAATATACTCTCTAGCACATTCAGAAAAATCATTTCTCAATAGGCCCCATAGTCATACCATTCATTATGTTTCTCACTGTCTTAATGTGACTGTATTGCAGATGTGGCCAGACCTTATTCAAAAGGCCAAAGATGGAGGCCTAGATGTTATACAAACCTATGTGTTTTGGAATGGACACGAGCCTTCTCCAGGAAACGTAATGCAAATGTTTCTCTCTTTTTCTTTCTCTTTTTTGCCGTTTGTCAAAATTGAAATAGAAAACTCATTGTTATGAAAAATATGTAAAATATAAATGTCCATTTAGTTCTTGTAACCTCCATGAAGTAAAAGTTTTCATCACAAATTATTTTCCATATTGAAATGGCTCATTATAAGCTTATAGGTTAAAATAAAGAAAACAGTTATAACTAACGGTCATTCTACAATTATCCAGCTTTCATTTTCTTTATTGTTTTGTTATTGTTTAGTATAATGGTTAAGTATAATGGTTAAGTAGCAATTCAGAAATAATAAAGCATAGAAGCCACAATTAATTTTATCAATTAAAGACGAGTGATGCCGTTATGTGGTTATAAATTTTATCAACAATTAAAGGGTACGTCATACTCTGATATTATGTTAGGTAGTGTCTCTCCTATATTATTAGACTTGTGTGTATGTGCAAGTGATCTGTGTGTATCTTATGCAGGCCGACAACAAGGATTTTATGCGATAAGCAGAAGATGGAAGCCGCATGTACAAATTGTTTAGAATTACTAGAGTTGATTAGCTTGTATACATTGTTAGTATACATGGTTATTATTGTCTAGTGTAGGTTAGCGACCTTTTGGTTTATGGACTTAAATATTAGAATTGGTTATGTATAAGCCTTACTGTCAATTGTGTTAAAGTATATTAGTTAATTGGTTATAATATGCATTATTTTTATATTGGGTTTGGTTTATATCTACTTACCAATATTGTATGTAAGATTTGTACATTATATATTTGTGGCTATTTTTGAGTACTTCACGTACCCTTTCAATACAAATTTGATTTATCAACAAAAAAAATGTGAATTGCTGAGTGCATGTAGGAAATGTAGAAAAACAAAGTGAATAATAATAAATAAAAAAAAGGGAATAGGTAGCGCTTCCTTGAGAAAGCGCTGTCTAAAGTTAGAAATAGACAGCGCTCCCTTAAGAAAGCACTATCTATTGCATACTTTAGACAGCGCTTTCTCAAGGAAACGCTGCCTAAAGTATATGCAATAGACAGCATTTTCTCAAGGAAGCGCTACCTATTCCCACTTTCAATAGCGTTTTTTTAAGCGCTGCCAATTTGTTTCACCTTCAGTAGCTGGTGAATAGATAGCACTTGTAAGCGCTACTAAAGGCAAAAAAAGCACTATTAAAGCCCTTTTTTGTAGTAGTGTATATATATATATATATTCTTGGAGACGGATGTTTCGTGTGCAGTTATAGAATTAAATGTTGCTAAACCCTTTCCACGTTTGGCATTATATTGTTTCTTCTCCCCTTTTCTTCTTGTTGTTGTGTATGTTTTATTTATGCTATCGCTATAAGAAGACTCGGTGGAGGAGCCAGCTATGGAGGAGCCAGAGGGAACCCCTTATGAGCCAGATGTTGGAGGACAAGTAGTGGATCCGAGTAGATGAGTAGAGAGTCTATGGCCAGTGCGTCTTTTTGAAGCGTTTTATTTTCTGTTGTTTATATCAGTTTGTACCTATTGGGACCCTTTTTATAGGATTCCCTCTACTGTACTGTATCAGGTTTTGATGTGTATATGTTATGCTTGTATGTATTTATGCTGTTTATATTTTAAATTTTAAATTTTCCTTCATTTTTGAATATCCGCTTAACGATAATAACACGATTAGGTCTTAAATATTATGGGTTTTCTGTAATGGGATGTCGGGACGTCTCACTGTCCTAGGCAGAGTTAAACACAGATTCTTAACCAATATTTTACTGGATTAGTTCCATTAATTGTTAGGTCATTTTAACAGCTTGTTTTACTAGTGAAACTCTTATCATCAGAACTCAACCATAACAACAATCATATCAACCAACACCATATTAACAACAACGATCAACATAGCATCATATTCATAATATAACCAATCATGAACATACAAGGACATATATCACGAACATGAAGCATATAATATAACATATTAAAATAGCCAGAAACATGTTATCACAGATTAATCATTTAGCACATTATGCATACACATACGACAACACCGGGTTTATGGGAACCCCTACCTTACTCTACCCCCAATGCCTAGTGAATTTCACTACCCTTCTCCCCATACATGGTTTAAAGGTTCTAACGTTAGCTCCCAACAGCAAGCCGGTTTCGTATTCCCAAGCGGCTCTGCTAGCTGTGACACCCGGGACCGACGAGGCGGGGAGTGGTCGCCTGTGCAAGATGCATGATCAAGGAGCGGCTCCGGGCATACTTCTTGGCGGAGGGAGACATGAATGAACCGATAGCACACCCGAATGAGAGGGATCCTGAGACTGTGTAGGTATGGGACTATACAGTTGAGGATTGCTTATATGAATTGATTGGTACTACCTATACTAACATGATGCTTCTTCTTTTCGGGAGCCAATCACTTAAGAACTCTACAGTTAAGCGCGCTTGACTTGGAGAAATTCCGAGATAGGTGACCTCCTGGGATGTTTTCCCGGGAATCATGTGAGTGAGGACAAAGCACGCTGAAAAGACCTGTGTTGGTTTGTGGGACAGTCGTCAATCCATAAAGCAGCCAGGGATGTTACAAATGGTATCAGAGCGACACCTCTCCCAGTACGGTGTGGTTCTTGGACAAACCAAATGGAAATTGATGGACATGTGACACCCGGGGCTGACGAGGACGGGGAATGGTCGCTGGTGCAAGAGGCATGATCAAGGAGCGGCTCCTGGCAGACTTCTAGGTGGAGGGACACATGAATGAACCGATAGCACACCTAATGAGAGGGATCCTACGACTATGTAGGTATGGGACTATACAGTTGATGATGACTTATATGAATTGATTGGTACTACCTATACTAACAAGTCGCTTCTTCTTATAAGAAGCCAATCACTTAAGAACTCCACAGTTAAACATGCTTGACTTGGAGCAATTATGGGATGGGTGACCTCCTGGGTTGTTTTCCCGAGAAGGATGTGAGTGAGGACAAAGCACGCTGAAAAGACCCGTGTTGGTTTGTGTGGACAATCTTCAGTCCATAAAGCAGCCAGTGATGTTACACTAGCACTCCGAGCCTTGGTCAAAGAAAATCAACCATATTAGTCTCCCATTCATAAACACGAAAGGAAACTAAAAAGGGAAGAAACATTACCTATTCCTGAATGTCACAGATGAAAGAACGCTCCTCAAGGGTCTCCAATAGTCAAGAAATGCACTGAATATGAGAGAAATAGGGAATGGAACAGCAACAGTCGCACTAGGGTTTGCATCCAACAAAAATAGGGATAAAAACGCAACCCTCGATTTCTGTGCCACATATATATAGGCTGCACTCGAGCACGGTCGTGCTGGACATAGCGTCTACGAGACGTGGTCTGCACTTGAGCACGGTCGTGCTCCCTGTGGAGCACGGGCGTGTTCAACTTAAAACTAACAAAACGTGCCTGACTCTAAGCACGGGCGTGCTGGTCATGAGCACGGGCGTGCTCGTGCACCAGAATGGACTTTTAAGACAAAAATCCCACTAAGTCCTTAACCAACAACTCTAAACTTAAACTTAAAGCTAAAACACCCAAACAAACATAAAGAAAAGTCATAACTTGAAAAAAAGGGGTGTTACAGGGTTGAATTGTGTTTTACTTAGAGTTTTCAAAAATATGAATGTTTTCTCAAAGAAGCGAGGATCGGACACTTTAATGCGTCGATGCGAAACAAGTTAATTTAAATCTTAACACTTTTAATCCTGATTAGCACAATAAATATATAAAGTAAACTTAAAAAGATAAGGGTAAGGAAGTCAACACGGATTTATAGTGATTCACCCCAAGCCTTGAGCTGCGTCCAATCCTTGGTTTCACCAAGTGTTAAACAATAAATGATCGGGCTCAACTAGCAAGTATTGTTTGCACACCTAGCCTATCCAGGCTCCTTACAAGTATTCTTTCACCAAGCCTCTTCAGGCTATACAAAGAGTAAGATATACGAAGCAAGAGCTTCAAAGATTACAACTTTGCAAGTTAACCGGGAGTAACACTAAAAGAATGAATTGAATGAGAAATAAGGTTGTTTTAATTGTATTAATGACTTCTCAATAAATACAAATGATTGAGCAGAGAATTATTCTTAGAAGAAATTATAGAGCTTTGAATACGAAAAGAGCATTGAATGGTAGATGATTAATTTCTGGTCAGTATCTTTAAGAAGTCTTCAAAGTCTTCCTTTTATATTCATCAGTAATAAATCCATTGAGAGACATTATTCAGAAGAATATATTTTTATTATTCATTCATAAATGCAAAAGAGCCGTTCCGAATCTTCATTTAATGTTTATGATCGTTGGAGAGCGTCAAGACAAGTTGAACGAGATTCTTGGATAGATTTATCAGAGTGCAACATGATTCAAAGCAGTTGCAGTTTCTTTTATTACTTGGCAAGCATGAGTTTCCTTATTTGTGAAACACGGGTATATGGCCGGGCAAAGATTTCTTAACTTGTTGCAACAAAAAGAAATTGCAGCAGGTCTTTGTACTTCTATGCATTGTGCACTTGAATCAACATTATTCAAATTTGAAAATGCTGAGGGAAATGCTTTTCCTTTGAATGTGAATGGCATGAAGCACTTTCAGATACTTTGGAGGGTCAAACGCATTTTCTTAACTCATTGCCACTGGGTCCGAAGTCGGACACATTTTATAAGTTTTCAGACGTGTTGTTTTACTAAAATGGTTTTGTTTTATGCACTGTACACTTTATACACATATTAGTAGATTAAAAATGGTTCAATTAAAATCATTCTTTGTTTGGATTCATCAAAATTAGGATGTAAAATAAAACTTAGACTTAACAGGTACATGTACAAGTTCTAATCCTCAATGGCTGCTATTTCAATAGCTTGTTGGTTGTTTTAGCATATCAAATATCTCTATTACTGAGTTTCGATACACTTCGCTCAATTAATAATATGTTTAAAATACAGATCATAATTCAAAGAAGAGCTTAATTAGCATTGAGATAAATCTACATAATATAAACAACAATATTAACGATTATTAATTATAAACTTGAAAATAAAGTAGACAAAGAGTTTGTAAAACGTTTGAGTGGAAAAGACACTCAATTGAATGGTATTTATATACAATATGATTACAAGGCTAATAAAAACTAAGAACAAATTACAACACTACTCTATTTCCTAAGATACATTGAAACTATAGAAGATGTAATGTAACTATACTACTTTAAAATAATATTATCATTATTGAAAGTTATAACTTACGAGATAAAATTATGTTTTATGTTATTCGCTTAGACCATCTAGTTGAGCCTGAATTGAAACCTTTCTCGGTTTGCTGCTCGGCCTGGCATTAACAACATTGGTTTAAACTCAACATTTTTTCTTTTATGGCATGTGTAAATATTTATACTTTATTAGTAACTGAAAAATGGCTTAAATATTTAATTATAATAATATTTATGACCTTACTTTTAGGTGCACTATGGGTATCCTTCAACTGATAGCCATAGAATAATCCCTTTTGAGACGTAGAGATCACTTCAAGGATGTTTTGCCTCTAGCTCCCAACAAAGTTTTTTTTTCATACACCAACAAAAACTAAAAAACTTTTAATATGCTTAAGAAGCCCAACTATACCTTGATGGTTTTATGCTCTTAATTTACTCTTTTGTTTTGGCACCTGCATTATTTTTCTTTAAGCTTTTGTCATTAATTATTAGGATGATTGATTATGAAGATTTTGAATTATTTACTAAATAATGGAAAATATAATTATTTAATTTCATTTTAATAAGTTTGAAAATTTTGAAATTTCAATTTATGTCGCCCACAATAGCTTCAAAAACTAAACATAGAAAAGTGTCAAATTCTAATATATTTAATTTTTATTTAATAATAATTTTCTTTTAATATAACAATATCTATGATTATAAATGTTATGTAATTCATACTTATGTATTTCATGTGATGCATTTCATCTTGTCTTTTATAGAGTTATTTACAGATTATCCACCAACAAGATCCTCACATTAATAGCGGGATTCGAACTCATATCCTTATGAGATATGAGTCGTATCCTTGCCAAATCATATCCTTGTGTGACACCTATCTTTGAAAAGAGGAAGTACCGTTGAATTGGGATTCCAGTAAAGTATATTAGATAAAATTAAATGTGAATCCCAAAATCAGATAAGCAATTTTAAAGCCTATAGATTTACTACCAAACAAGAAATGGATATGATATTGAAATATCCATATATTGAAATAAACCTAAATAAGATAAATTGGGTCTATATATTATTGGGTCATCTTAAGTGGTACTCACATAACCATTATTTTCCAATCGTTAATAAAAGATGAGAAACTTGCACATGAATTTTCCTTCAACAATCCTAATGGGAGTTGCTCTTTTAGCATTGTTCACCAACAACAATGTTGAAACAGTTGCAACTCACTTTGTTCACTCCACAATGACCAAAAAAGCTCTAGATGCAAAGCATAATTTGCAGCCTCGTCATGTTAGTCACATCACAAGATTAACTCCTGGAGGTCCAAATCCAAGACACAACCCACCCAATAATACCGAGCATATTACAAGATTGAGTCCTGAAGATCAAGATTCAAAACATGATAATTCTTTCCAACCCAACAAAATTGATCATATTACAAGATTAAGTGCAGGTGGGCCAGCTCCAAGGCACCATTAGTCTTCCCAACTAATGAAGGCTAATCATCCCACATCATCGATTCGTCGTGGCTCACCTCCAATAAACCTTTAAAAATTCTTGTAAGCTAGCCTTGTTTTGGCTTGATTATGTGTATTTTGTTATAATAAATAAATAAATAAAGTTATACCCTTACAAATTTAAGCGATTTGGTACATTTAAATTCTGACCAATAATTTGATAGAATTTCATTTATTGCAGTCATAGCATCCTTTGACCTTTGACTAGGAAAAGTTTCAATTTTTACAATTTACGCCTTTAGTAACTACATAATTTTTAACTTTTAAATTATTAATAATAATTATTTAATAATAAAAAAACTATTTATTGGTAGTTTTTTTTTCAAGCCATAGTTGGGTGTGATAGTGGACTTTGTGTTATGTACTCATGGTGGCTGGCACAAAGTTGAAACAACAATGGTGGTGAAGTAGGCGTTGTGGGTGACGGATTTAGGCGGAGGGATGATATCGCACGTCAAATTACGTCACAAGGAAAATTATGGTTGCATGTGTGAGGAAAGCGCCTACCTCGTCATTTGCAGTCGACGACCGGATACGAAGGTACAGTGGAGGGCGACGATGGTTCTAGCGGTGGTCTAGGGTGGGCATTTTTATACGATATATATTCTGGATCTTTATTTTCAAACAATCTTTCAGATCTGTTCTTGGTACAAAAATCATCCTAAATCACAAAAGGTTTAATGTTCAATCTAATTTGGGTGGAGAAGATATAAATATGACCAAAAATAACCACGGATGGAGTATCATAAATAATTTTTTTTTTTCAAAACGAGTCAAATTCACCCAGCTTGAGGTAAGGGATTAAGTTCAAGCGTTGCTTTCTTTTATTGCTTAATATTCAAATAAATGTCAACCATTAACATCACTTGTTTGCGCATCATATTGGTTTCCGTGCAGGACAGTACACCAAAGGGTGACTTCTTTAATTTTGGTTTATTTTTTAGTAAAACAAGGTTTATGGTTGGAATAAAGTAAAGTAAGTTGGGATCCAAACTCAACTCCAAAAACAAAGAGACAACATAACCAACCATCAGGCTAATAATCACATTGTTCTTTAAAACATGTTTTAAAGATACTTAACCTATTATTCAAAGTTATATATTTATGTTTTAAAATTTATATTTTAAATTCTTATCAATTTTTTAATATATATTTTAAATACTTTGTGATCACAGTCAATTGAACTAAATTTGATATTATTTAATTTATTTTTTAATTACTCAATAATTTTAAATTATATCGTATGGGTAAGTTATTTGTTATGAGACATTCATTAAATGTTTTAGGATATTTTACTCTATATACCTCAATATAATTAAAATTGTTAATATTAAATTTTTTGTGGTGAAAATATTATCTAGCATTGAAATTTCAATAATTTTTTCTTTAATTGCATTGTTGAAAAAATATATTCCAATATTTTTCAAGGAGATTTAAATTAACTTTTTCTGCGAAAAAATGTTTATGTAATATCTTCTAACTAAGTTAGAATTAGCTCTTCAAAGTGACCAATGAAGTAAAGTGAGACTAGCCTCATATAGGATGTGATCGAGTGATTAGGTGAACTGAAGATGACTAATGAAGTCTAAGTGAAACTAGAATTATCTAAGATTTGGTCGAGCAATTAGGTCAATAGAACATGTCACTGTCAAGGTCATTTTTTTATTCTTTTGATAAGGCTTTCAAGGTCATTTTTCAAAGCATAAACCAGTAAAAGTGTTATATTATAAGTATTAAATGTTATTATTAATCACACATTATTCAGCCCCACCTATTAACTATTATATATATATATATATATATATATATATATATCACTTTGACAATTGACAACTTTTTTTCTATTGTTCTTGTAACAGTAGAAGTAGTTGTCAACCTGTGGATTATTTCAGACTATTATAATTATTTTATTTATTTATTAAAACTTGTCTTTACCTTATTTTACACATAAAGCTGACTTATGATCCACACCTTCCTACACATAAACTTGCTGATAACTATAACCTGTCCAAGAGCATCGAATCTTTTAATAACTGTGATGTTTGGATGACAATTGACAGAAAATATATCTTATAATATTTCCTTTTTTATTTTTTTAACATAACAATTCATCACCCGTATCATCATAAATATATGTCAAGTTATAGTGTACTACACTAGGGGAGTGTGTATGTGCCCGCGCGCTTGTGTATATAATAATATTTTTATAGTGTGCTACAGCCGTATAAACATAGGTTTTTTTAAATATATTGATTAAAATAAATAAATTAATATTTATAATAAAAATAAAGTTAAGTTTAAATAAAAAGAATAAAATAATGGGTTGCTTATTATATATATGTGAATTATATCAAAATCCTAATAATTTTAGTTTAACTTTTATATTGCTTAGGTGGTCCAATCAGATAGTACCACCTCAAATATAATATCACACTTCATTTTTAAATTAAACAAATCATTATTATTTTATAAAAAAGCCTTTTAAATTTTTTATTTAATTTTAGATTTAAAAGACTTATACGTCCCTGTCACACTCCCACCACTTTCATCACTGAATCCATGAGTTCCACCACAGTACACACAATTCTACCACCATCAACAGCCAAGCTCTATACAAGCCAAGCACATCAACCATCCACCACCCATCACGAACCTTCTTCTTCTTCTCCGTGCGTCGTCGTGGATAGCTCCATGTAGATCTCAAAACGCTACCGCAGATTTGCACGTCGTGCAGTGGAACATCATCGCGCATGCCATCCAGCATCTGTCTCGCACCGATCGTTCACCATTGTCACATGCCGCCACAGATCCGTCACGCGTCACCGTTGCGGTCTCCGTTGAAGCCACGTCGTCTAGCTGCCATGGAAGCTCATCTGCATTGGTGTAACCCATTAGGGTTGTAGGTAGTTGAGTAAGGAAGAAGATGAATGTTATTTAGGCTTGGGTCAGCCTGGAGGCCCACTACCTCATAAAAAAATTGTTCTGAACAAATATACATAACTTGTGAATTAAAAAATATACATATATTTATATATATAGAAATAGATATACACACTTATAAATGCCTTTCTCGATATAGTTTCATCTTGTATTTTTATTATTACTTTAAAAAATAGATTTTTGGATCAATTTCATTTTTTATTTTATTATTTTAGATGGTTAATTTTCTCAATATGATTTTTTGGAAAATTACTTTTGGACTATCATTTTCGAAAACTTATATTTTTTTTGTAAATATTACAGCACAGTCTAATTTTTAAATAATTTTATTTGTTCTGTAAAAAACATGACTAATTTACCAAAATAGGAACAAACAGTTTTTTCTTTCCACAAACACGGCCCAAACCAAATGATGCTCTTCACCCTCACACATCCTAAACCAAAACCAGCAACCCTCAGCAACTTGGTGAAGTGTTGTTGCTGTGGAGGACTCTAAGCGCGACAGCACGAGGGACATTGACGCCGTGATGGGCGGAAACGGTGTGAGGACCAGTGGTTTGTGTCCTTGCAACGGGCGGCATTGCGGTGTACTCGTTCATTTTGGTTGAGGTGATTCGGATCGCATCTGCGCGTGGATGGATGGTGCATTTCTCGGTGTCGCGGGACCTTGGAGTACAGCGGGTGGCCGGAGAGTGACGGGAGCAACTGTGCTTGGTTTAGATATGAGGTTGTTGCATAGGTGATGGTGGTTGTCGGTTGAAATTCTGTAGGTGGATGGTCATGGGGATGAAAGTGGGAAAGGGGTAAATAGGTCAATTTAAAACTAAAATTAAATAAGAAGATTCAATAATTTTTTAAATAAATAATAACAAATTTTTAAAATAAAAAATGAAGTGTCACACAATAAATAAGATAACACCATCTGATTGGGCCACCTAGACAAGGTAAATATTACCCAAAATTTATGGAAGGTTTGGGAGAATTCACCTTATATATATCACTGGAGTAAAAATTTGATGATTTGCTTTAAAGTGATGTGGCAAAATAGGGACCACTTAAGAAACCAAAGTTGGTTGTTTATCAAAATAGTATTGGATATGCTCTTAGACTCTTAGTAATCCAGGGTTCTTGTTTAATTTAGTTTGGATCAGTCCCTTGCCAATTAATTATTTGGTTTCGGGTACTTCATTTCATCTAATTTTCAACTTCGCATATTCTTTTTTTTTTTTCAACACTGACTTGGTCCATGGATAGCCAATGCATCAAACCTTGGATGCCTCATCACGGGGGCACACGGTTCACCAAACCCTGGGTAACCTACTGTGGATGGCCAGATCGCCTTACTCTCGGATGATCTCCCCTATGTCGAACGTCTCCCAACTATCAACTCCTATGCATGATGCATGGGCACAACAACGAACATGCAACCACCTCCTTTGCTTGGGCTAATAACCACCCTAGACTTTAACATCAACAACTTCAACACCTTAGACCCATCCGGGGTCAAGTCCCCAATGGCCAAGAAGCACCAAGGTACAACTTATCAACATCTCAACCAATAAACATCGAGGCCACTTTGGCCAATAAGCACAAAAGTTAGCAACGTGTGGTAGGTTTAACCATCTTATCATCATTAATTATCCTCGTTAGTCTTTAATCAAGTTATCTACCTTTATCATTGGTTAGTTGCGTTATCATAACGTTGTTGGGGATAACGGGGGTTGAAAACCCATTTAAAGCCTTCAATTCCATTTCTGTTCTGAAGGGGAGCACGGGCGTGCTTGATCCCCAGCACGATCGTGCTTCCACTTAAATGAAGCACGGGTGTGCTTCCTTTTATGCACGGTCGTGCTCAGCAGCGCGGTCGTGCTTCCTGTTATGCACTGCCGTGCTCCTCTGCTGCATGGTAGGGCTTTAAGCGCGGCCATTTCTAGAATTCAAATTGGGAGCTCGGGCGTGCTCCTGTTCAGCACGGTCGTGCTCATTGCACGACAGTGCCATTCTAGGCAGAGCTAAACACATACTCTTAACCAATTTTTTAGGGGATTAGTTCCATTAATTGACAGGTCATTTTAATAGCCTATTTTACTAGTTAAACTTTTATCATCAGAACCAAACATAAAAACAATCATATCAACCAACACCATATTAACAACAACGATCAACATAGCATCATATTCATCAGATAACCAATCATGAACATTCAAGGACATATATCATGAACATGAAGCATATAATATAACATACTAAAACATCCAGAAACATGTTATCACAGATTAATCATTTAGCACATTATGCATACATATACGAAAACACCGGGGTTGTGGGAACCCCTACCTTACGCTACCCCCACTGCCTAATGAGTTACACTACCCATCTCCTCATACCTGGTTTGAAGGTTCCAATGTTAGCTCCCAATAGCAAACCGATTTCGTATTCCAAAGCGGCTCAGCTAGCAGTGACAACCGGGACTGGCGAGGGAGGGGAGTAGCCGTCGGTGCAAGAGGCATGATCAAGTAGTGGTTCCTGGCAGGCTTCTAGGCGGAGGGATGGATGAATGAACCGATTGTATACCTGAATGATAGGGATCCTGAGACTGTGTAGGCATGGGACTATACAGTTGAGGATGGCATATATGAATTGATTGGTACTACATATACTAAAAATATGCTTCTTCTTTTAGGGAGCCAATCACTTAAGAACTCCACAGTTAAGCATGCTTTACTTGGATCAATTCTGGGATGGGTGACCTCCTGGGAAGTTTTCCCAAGAAGCGTGTGAGTGAGGACAAAGCACGTTGAAAAGACCCGTGTTGGTTTATGGGGAAAGTCGTCAATCCATAATGTAGCCATGGATGTTACAAATGGTATCAGAGTTGCACATCTCCCAGTACGATGTGGTTCGGGGACGAACCAAGCGTAAGCTAGTGGGCATGTGACACCCGGGGCTGACGAGGACGGGGAGTGGTTGCCGGTGCAAGAGACATGATCAAGGAGCGGCTCCTGGCAGACTTCTAGACGGAGCGACGCATGAATGAACCGATAGCACACCCTAATGAGAGGGCGGGGAGTGGTCGCCGGTGCAAGAGGCATGATCAAGGAGCAGCTCCTAGCAAACTTCTCGGTGGAGGGACACATGAATGAACCAGTAGCACACCTGAATAAGAGGGTTCATGAGACTGCGTAGGTATGGGACTATACAGTTGATGATGGCTTATATGAATTGATTGGTTCTACCAATACTAACAAGATGCTTCTTCTTTTCGGGAACCAATCACTTTTGAACTCCACAGCTAATCGTACTTGACTTGGATCAATTCTGGGATGGGCGACCTCCTCGAAAGTTTTCCCTGGAAGCGTTTGAGTGAGGACAAAGCACGCTAAAAAAACCCTTGTTCTTTTGTGAACAATCAGGGATGTTACACTAGCACTCCGAGCCTTGGTCAAAGAAAATCAACCATATTAGTCTCCCATTCATAAACACGAAAGGAAACTAAAAATGGAAGAAACATTACCTATTCCTAATTGGCACAGATGAAAGAACGCTTCTCAAGGGTCTCCAATACTCAAGAAATGCACTGAATATGAGAGAAATAGGGAATGGAACTGTAGCAACCACACTAGGGTTTGAAGCCTCCAAAATAGGGTTAAAAACGCAACCCTCGATTTTTGTGACACATATATATAGGCTGCACTCGAGCACGGCAGTGCACCCCCTGAGCTCGATCGTGCTGGACTTAGCATCTACGAGACGCGGTCCGCACTTGAGCACAGTCTTGCTCCCTGTGGAGTAAGGGCGTGTTCGGTACGTTCTAACAAAACGCGCCTGACTCTAAGTACGGGCGTGCTAGTCATGAGCACGGGCGTGCTCGTGCACCAGAAAGGGACTTTTAAGGCAAAAATCCCACTAAGTCCTTAACCAACAACTCTAAACTTAAACTTAAAGCTAAAACACCCAAACAAGCATAAAGAAAAGCTTTTAACGAAAAAACGGGGTGTTATAGGTTGAATTGTGTTTTTACTTAGAGTTTTCAAAAATACGAACGTTTTCTCAAAGAAGCGAGGATCCGAGCACTTTAATGCGTCGATGCGAACCAGTTAATTTAAATCTTAACATGTACATGTTCAAGTTCTCATCTTCAATGGCTGCTATTTCAATAGCTTGTTGGTTGTTTTAGCTTATCAAATATCTCTATTACTGAGTTTCGATACAATTCTGCTCAATTAATAATATGTTTAGAATAAAGAAGAGCTTAATTAGCATTGAGATAAATTTGCATAATATAAATAACAATACTAATGATTATTAATTATAAACTTGAAAATAAAGTAGACAAAGAGTTTGTGAAACGCATGAGTGGAAAAGACACTCAGTTGAATGGTATTTATATACAATATGATTACAAGGCAAATAAAAACTAAGATCAAATTACAAGACTACTCTATTTCCTAAGATACATTGAAACTATAGAAGATGTAATGTAACTATGCTACTTTAAAATAAAATTATTATATTATAGAGATTGTAAGTATATAGTTCTTAATTTCTGGTTTTAAATTTTAATCATTATAATATTTTATCATTATTGCAAGTTATAACTTATGAGAAAATCTTATGTTTTATGTTATTCGCTTAGACCATCTAGTTGAGTCTGAACTGAAACCTTTGCTGCTCGGCCTGACTTTAACAACATTGGTTTAAACTCCACATTTTTTCTTTTATGGCGTGTGTAAATATTTATACTTTATTAGTAACTGAAAAATAGCTTATATATTTAAATATAATAATATTTATGATCTTACTTTTAGGTGCACTATGAGCATCCTTCAGTCGATAGCCGTAGAATATTCCCTTTTGAGACGTAGAGATCACTTAGAAGTATGTTTTGCCTCTCCCAACAAAGTTTTTTTTTTCTCATACACACGACAAGAACCAAAACACTTATAGTATGCTTAAGAAACCCAACTATACCTTGCTGGTTATATGCTCTTAATTTACTCTTTTTATTTCAGCACCTGCATTATTTTTCTTTAAGCTTTTGTCATTGATTATTAGGATGATTGATTATGAAGATTTTGAATTATTTACTAAATAATGGAAAATATAATTATTTAATTTCAGTTTAATAAGTTTGAAATTTTTGAAATTTCAATTTATGTCGGTCAAAGTAGCTTGAAAAACAAAACTTAGAAAAGTGAGAAATTCTAATATATTTAATTTTTATTTGATAATAATTTTCTTTTAATCTAACAATATCCATGATACCCTTACAAATTTAATTGTTATGGTACATTTAAACTCTGACCATTAATTTGATAGAATTTCATTTATTGTAGTCATAGTATCCTTTGACCGTTGACTAGGAAAAGTTTCAGTTTTTACAATTTACGCCTTTAGTATCTAAAGAATTTTTAACTTTTAAATTATTAATAATTATTATTTAATAATAAAAAAACTGTTTATTTTTTTTTTCAAGCAAAAGTTGGGTGGGATAGTGGACTTTGTGTTATGTACTCATGGTGGCTGGCACAAATTTGAAATAACTGTAACACCCCGATTTTCGTTGCTCTGTAATATCGATAATAAATATATAAATATATATTTTTATCCGAGACTTAGAAAATGATTTTGGATAAACCAAGGTCATTTCCTTGTTATACTTATTTTCATAAGGTTACGGGGAAGTTTTTGGTTGAAAACTCAGACGGAAGCCGGTCTGCTGTTTTATGTGTTTTCATTAACGATAAAGTTTCTTGCTCGAATACCTAATTTTGAGTCGTGAACGAGATGAAAAATATTTTTATCGTATTTACTACGATATTGGAAGTTTTGAAAATTTTGGTAAAAAAATTAAAATATTATATTTGTTGCGGGCGTATACGTCGAGATGTCTCTAGGAAAAGCTTGCGCCAGATGAATTCAGAAGTCGGCAACGTAGCAGAGATGTTGGATTGACCGACTTGACGAGCATTTATGACGAGTTTATCCGTATCATAATGGCCATAATGGCACATTTATGACAAAGTTAATTTTTCCTATGAAATGACCAAATTGCCCTTGTCTTTTTATGACAATTTCAAACAAATGCCATTGGAAAAAGTTGACCAACTCTTGCCCAAAACCCACGGCTCCAATGCCTTCTTCATTAAGTTTGGTTTCTTCTTCATTTAAATAGGTTGTCTTCTTCATTAAGCCATTTTTCCATTTTCATGTTCTTTTGCTCCAAAGAGTTCATAATTCGTCAGATTTTGATTGGCAATTATGACCATTTTCTATTCTGAATCTCGAAAAACTTTCAACATGAAAGTTGTTCATCTTTCTCTCTTCTTTCCAACGACATAAAGATCATCCAAAACGGACAAGTATGTTTAGATATCCACCCAAAATACTAAAACTGTTCTAAAACCTAACTATGTTCATCTTCTTCCTTAAGTTTCTCAAGAACACCATGAGAAATTTGTGAAGAACATCATCCAAATCTTGATTTCCTTGAATCATCAAGAGGTAAAAACTTCTTCTCTTGAAATTTGAATCATTTCTCTTCACAACTTTTGTAGATTCATGGCTAAGATTCATATGTTCTTCATTTGTTCAAAGTTCATGGAGCTAGATTCAAAAATTCATAACTAATTCTAGAAAAATCCTTTTGACATGAAACCAATTGCTATGATCTTATAATCATATCTATTTTCATCATCTAGAAGCACAAGATCATGTGAAATTTATTTCCCTAATTTCTGGTCATGACCGAATCTAGGTCAAAGTTGTGTTCTTAGGTTTTGTTTCATTTTCATGTCTTGATTCATGATTCAATCCTTTTATATCTTGCTAGTTCTTGTATTCAAGTATATAGAAGATCAAAAATCAAACTTTAACCTATTTATCTCATCAAAAACCGAAACCCTAGGTTTGAGTACTTGATGGTTTTGTGATTCAAAAGTTGTTTGTAATCTTTGAATCCAACTCTAAGCTTTGTATATTGTTTAAATCCAAGAGTTGATGAAATTTCAAAATTTCTAGCCTAAAAATCTTGAGGAAACCGAACCTAGTTCTTAGAACTAGATGAGTTTAGTTCATGTTCTTGGTTCATAATCATGGTTAAAGTGATTAATCATTTCTTAAGTAACTTATGGATCATTAATCCTTAAGTTAACCAAATTTTGATTCTCCTAACCTAGATAAGTGGTTGAAGCCAACCCTAACCTCCATGAACCAAATGTATTGTTGTTTAATTTGATTTATTTTGGTTGCAATTCGTTTGAAGGAAACAACCGAGTTAGGCGATTTACGCTGACGGAGAGAAATCGGATCGAGATCAGGAGACTAACAGAAACTGTAGTTAAATCTTCAAGAGGTAAGGGGGTATGCCTGAGGAGTTGAGATAATCTCATTCTTATTTGTGGAGTCATGTATTAATTTCATGTATGAAATATTTTATTTTATTATACTGTTTACTATAAATTGCTAGATTGATGTGATGTTTATCTGAGTAATTGAATTGATGTGATGTGTGAACTTACATGATTATGATTATTTGTTTATATTATAATTGTGATGCATCTCATGAATTGATATATGCCATGCTATTTTGTGATTTGAGTTTATCTGCTATTGAGTGTTGGACTGAGTAACCTGACATTAGTCAGTGTTAAAATTTTTAATTAAGGATAAAAACCTTAATAAGCTTGGATAATTAATCAGAGGGATTAATTTGGGAGATTTTGAGAAAAATGAAAAAAAAATTATTATTTTAATAATATTTTGTGGAAATAGTGTAAATAAGCCATAGTAAGGGCGAAACCGTGAAATTTTTTTCACAGGCTCTAATTTTTATATAATAAATTCAATTTTATTATAAAATGTTATATAAAGTGATTAAGTTCCAAAAATAATATTTATAGCAGTCAGAACAATTACTTCTGATGGAAAAGTGATACAAATTATTTAATATTATTAAATATTTAATTATTTAAATTTTCGAAATTTATTTATTAAATTTTTGTGTTGTTAACCTTTATTGAAAATTTATTTCTGAAGTGAAACAATTTATAAATGAAAGGAATTTATCAATGATTTTCAAGATTTATCAACGTTTTAACAGAAAAAGGATTTCTGTAAAAATATTTTATTCAGTGAAGTTATTCCGTTAAACTTGGATAAGTTTTCGGAGCTGTTGTTTTGTATTTGATTTTCACTGAGCGAAATGTTTTACAAGCAGATAAATAAGCCTAGAAACCGAGACGTCGGGGTTCTAGTGTGGTATGGACACGTAGATCAAGGATCTGTGTCATGGGACGGAGTGTCCTGCAAAGTGGTTGTTTTTGGACTGTGTGTGTCCTAAGTTGATGTGGACAGTGTGAGTTCCATATCCGCGAGCCTAAAACCGGTGCATCGATTTAAGTGCCTCGTGATTGAGCATTCGGACTGTGTGTCCTGTGTTGAGATTAAAAGATTTGGGTACGTGGGTCCTGTATTTGTTTTAAGTGAAAAGTCTTAATTAAAAAGATTAAGCATGGTCGTTATGCTTTGTGCTTCGACAGGGAAAGATTATTACGACAAAGAAAACAAAACGAGAATAAAAGTTTTTCTCATGCATTCAGTGGCAATTGTGTCATGTGATTATGGGCATTGAATCCAGAGTGGATCAATGTATATGGCAGACGTGTCAGGAGATGATGATCATTGTGTTCTGTATGGACCAATGAGTTACCATGTGTATGACTACAACAATGGTTGGAGAGTTGTCACAAGGGGCCGTATGACTAAGCTGCAATAGCTGTTTGAGTGGCTATCATACGAGGTCGGATAATATTTGTGCATAGCTGCAATAGCTGTTTGAGTGGTTATAGCACAAGTGACCCTGTACATAACTGCAATAGCTGTTTGAGTGGTTATGTATCTCTGTACAACTGCAATAGCTGTTTGAGTGGTTGTCACGGAGGGGTCGTGTGAACAATTGCAATAGTTGTTTGAGCATTGGTCACATGTGATTGAGGTGGATTATCCGACAGTGTATCTGTGTACAACTGCAATAGCTGTTTGAGTGGTTGTCACAGAGGTGTCATGTGAACAGTTGCAATAGCTGTTTGAGCACTGGTCACATGAGGTTGAGATTTCTTGGGCATTGTTTTGTTCGTTTTTACAATGCGCCATGTGCGAGCCTGATCAGCTTGAAACGAAACATAAAGTTGTGGGATCTACGGAGATTAGGTATCAAAATAGAGTTGAATATTGAAGTGTCATGCATTTATATAAAATGACGATGACTGTCGGGCATGAAGCCCTGTGAATTAAATCATTCTACTGTTAGAATTAATGTTATTATATTGTGAATATTTGGTAATTGCTATTTGAGAGTCATGCATGGGGTTGTCTTGTTAAAACTCATATATTGGAAACTCACCCTTACAAACATATCGTGTTTATGTTAGACTAAGGTGTATTAGTACATAGTAGGATGAACAAAGGAATTCACTAAGTCATTGAGGACTTAACTATAGATGTTGAAGAGGTATGCGTCGGTGGAAATGTCAGAGGATAATAATTCGGGATCTACATCAAGTACGTACGGACTTTGATCGTGGAGACATCTTTATCGCCTCTCGATTTCTTACCGATTTTCTGGTAAATTAGGAGTTTATATGTTTTGATACTTCCATAGTTCCGAAGTAGAGGTATCCTCACCGGATATTTCGATGGGTTGGGAAAAACTATGGTGGTCTTCCCAACCGTGATTATTAGTACTGACCAGCTATAGGACTTTTGGGTATCTTATAAAGTAGTGGTACTTGGTTAGTCTGGACACTTGATTATTGAAAGTCATTCTTTTGAGTTGTAATTCCAGATTACCACTACGTTACAATTGCATCTTTATTTTCTTATGTTAAGTCTTTTGGAGATGACTGTTATGTGAAGGTCTAAGTGTAAAATTCTCATGATACCTATTTATATTATGTTAATGGTGTTGGATTATATATATATGGGGTAAAAGAAAAAGGAAAAATTTTATCACTAATTTTGAAAGGGATTGATAACTAGAAAATTATATTTTCCGAAAGCAACCAGCAAAACTATTTTATTGAATGTATTTCCGTAATAAGTTACGTAAATGTGATAACCTGAAAATGGGGTGTCACAACAACAATGGTGGTGAAGTAGGCGTTGTGGGTGACGGATTTAGGCGGAGGGATAGTATCGCATGTGTAATTACGTCACAAGGAAAACTATGGTTGCATGTGTGGGGAAAGCTTCTACCTCATCATTTGCGATCGACAACTGGATACGAAGGTAAAGTGGAGGGCAACGATGGTTCTAGCGGTGGTTTTCGGTTGACATTTTTATACGATATATATTCTGGATCTATTTTCAAACAATCTTCCAGATCTATTTTTGGTACAAAAATCATCCTAAATCACAAAAGGTTTAATGTTCAATCTAATTTGGGTGGAAAAGATTTTAATATGGCCAAAAATAACCACAGTTGGAGTATCATAAATACATTTTTTTTCAAAACGATTCAAGTTCAACCAACTGAAGGTAAGGGATTAAGTACAAGCGTTTCTTTCTTTTAATGCTTTATATTCAAATAAATGTCAACCATTAACATCACTTGTTTGCACAACATATTGGTTTGCGTCCAGGACAGTACACCCAAGGTACTCGACTTCTTGACTTTTGGTTTATTTTAAAAATAAAACAAGATTTATGGTTGGAATAAAGTAAAGCAAATTGGGATTCAAACTCAACTCCAAAAACAAAGAGACAACATAACCAACCATCGGGCTAATAATCACATTGTTCTTTAAAACATGTTTTAAAGATACTTAACCTATTATTCACAGTTATATATTTATATTTTAAAATTTATATTTTAAAATTTATATTTTAAATTATTTGTGATCACAGTCAATTTAACTAAATTTGATATTATAAAATTTATATTTTAATTACTCTTAAATTATATCGTATGGTTAAGTTATTTGTTTCGAGACATTCATTAAATGTTTTAGAATAGTTTACTCTCTATATACCTCAATATAATTAAAATAGTTAACATTAAATTTTTTGTTGGGAAAATATTATCTAGCATTGAGATTTCACAATTTTTTTCTTTAATTGCATTGTTGTAAAAATATATTCGAATATTTTTCGAGGAGATTTAAATTAACTTTTTCTGGAAAAAAATGTTTATGTAATATCTTCTAACTAAGTTAGATTTATCTCTTCAAAGTGACCAATGAAGTCAAAGTGAGACTAGCCTCATATAGGATGTGATCGAGTGATTAGGTGAACGAAAGATGACTAGTGGAGTCTAATTAAGTGAGACTAGCATTATCTAAGATTTGGTCGAGCAATTAGGTCCATGGAATATGTCGCTGTCAAGGTCATTTTTCAAAGCATAAACCAGTAAAAGTATTATATTATAAGTATTAAATGTTATTATTAATCACACATTATTCAGCCCCACCTATTAACTATTTTTAATATATATATATATATATATATATATATATATATATATATATATATATATATAACTTTTACAATTGACAACTTTTCTTTTACTGTTAGAAGTAGTTGTCAACCTGTGGATTATTTCGGACTATTATAATTATTTTATTTATTTATTAAAACTTGTCTTTACCTTATTTTACACATAAAGTTGACTTATGATCATCCTTCCTACACATAAACTTGCTGATCAGTATAGGTGGATTCTAGCATGAAGTAGGTGATTTAGTGATATATCCATATACCACTAATTTTTTTGCATCAATGACAATTTTGAACCATTAGATATAATAATTAAATAATAAACGGTTCAACTTTATTAGTCCAAAAAAATTTAAAAAAAATGAAAATTGAAATGTACTACTTTACCCTTCCCTCTTCTAACCTATCATCAAAAACCCTAAATGAATCCCTGTTTATTTTCCGTGGCCGCCGCCGTCCAACCTCCCCATATTCTACCAAGTTCTTAAATTCATGATCCAATTTTGAAGCTCCATTTGGTTTGCTTTTATTTGAAATCCCAAAAGAATTTAAACCCTTTGGAGTAGAATTGAAACAAACCAGAAGAAATGGAAGCAAGACCTTGGACTTGTTTTGATGGAGAGGTGAACAAGAAAACTACAGAGGCAGAATGTAAAGCCGTAGCAGGAGGAGGAGTTGTTACTTGTTATGCTTGGTGGAAGAGGATGATGTTCCGACAAGCCAATCTGAGACTTGGAGAAAACAAAGGTGTGCAAGACTGCAAATATCGCTATCCATCATGAAGTTTTGTTTGGTTCAGGTCTCTTCTTCAGTTCCGTGTGTTTTATCTACGGATACTAAAACAAAAGAGACACAGTTTAGTTTTCCTATGCATTAGAAGCAGTCGGTGGTGGTGAGGCAGTGGTGGAGTGGTGGCAGTCGGTGGTCCGGTGATGGGGTGGTGGTGAAGGGTAAGGAGAAGATGTTGATGATAAGAATAAAACTGAGATTTCTCATAATAAAAAAAGGCATTTAGTGGTATATCTGTATACCACTAAAATACCTACTTCATGCTAGAATCCACAATCAGTATAACCTATCCAAAAGCTTCGAATCTTTAAATAACTGTGATGTTTGGATGACAATTGACAGAAAATATATCTTATAATATTTCCTTTTTTTCTTTTTTTAACATAACAATTCATCACCCATATCATCATCATAAATATATGTTGAGTTATAGTGTACTACACTAGGCGTGTGCTACAGCCGTATAGACATAGGTTATTTTTAAATATATTGATTAAAATAAATTAATTAATATTTATAGTAAAAATAAAATTAAGTGTAAATAAAAAATAATAAAATAATGGGTTGCTTATTATATATAGGTAAATTCTCTCAAAACCCTAATAATTTTAGTGTAACTTTTATATTGCTTAGGTGCTTCAATCAGATAGTACCACCTCAAATATAATATCACACTTCATTTTTAAATTTGACAAATCATTATTATTTTATAATTAAGCCTTTTAATTTTTTTTATTTAATTTTAGACTTAAAAGACTTATACGTCTCTGTCACACTCCCACCACTTTCATCACTGAATCCATGAGTTCCACCACAGTACACACAATTCCACCACCGCTGTGGTCTGCAACGCCATCTAGTTGCCATGGAAGCTCCTCTGCATTGTTGTAACCCATTAGGGTTGCGGGTAGTTGAGTAAGGAATGTAGTTGAGTAAGGAAGAAGATGAATGTTATTTGGGCTTGGGTCAGCCTGGAGGCCCACTAACTCATAAAAAAATTGTTTCTGAACAAATATACATAACTTGTGAATAAAAAATATACAGACGACGCTGAGCGCCCAGACGCAGCTTTTGAAAAAAAAAAGTTCAAGAGGTAACTTAAGAGTTACCTCAGTTGGAAAACAAAGAAGACAGACAAGGCGGTGAGTGAAGCGAGAGAGGGAAGATTAGAGAGAGGAAGAGAGAAAGCTAGAGAGAGAGATAGAGATTGGAGGAAGAAAACTACCAAAGAACCCAAACCCCCCATTGCTGAAAGCTTGAAGCTTGGTTGGAGCAGCTTCTGTAAATCCATCACTACACCTTCTTCCACCGTTGGATTGTCTTGGTAGTTCTTCATATCCAATGGTTAGCATTTCCGTATAACACTCCGAGTGTGAGTTATTCAGCTCCGAATATGGAGAGAAACTCAACTCGTCGAGCTTCTGACTAGTCACCATAGAAGGGCCATCCGAGGTTGGTTCACCGTTGGACCGGGCTGAAATTTTTGGAGGAGGTCAAGGACAGGTACTTATTTATTCTCACCGTTCCAATTATTAAACACATGTCTGGATTGTGAGATATAGAACAAAAACAGCTACGGATTTTGTGGTATTTGCTGTAGATTTTAAGTTCCTTACGATATGTCATTCACTATGTGATACTTAGGTGGAATTTCGGAGACTCGGAGACCTTATTCCGTGTGAGGCAGATTGGAGACGAGTAGAGGAGGGGTGGTTTCATAGTGTTCCTGTTGTCGTACGGTTTTAAGGTGGGGGAAATAAACCATTTAACGTGCATTTAATTCGATAATGATGTAGGGCGACCTAAACACTACATAAGAACGAGTAACGGACAATGTCCATATCACATTGGGGTCTACCTAGTGGTACCAATGATGATATTGAAATTGTGCGTTTAGAGTCGTTACGATAAAAATATATTATTTTATTATTTGATGATTGCCTACTTGACTATTGATGAGTGTGATTCCACCTCATCTTTGTCCATCATTTTGCATGCATTTTCATGTAGTTTAGGCATATTTTTATTAGATTTTAGGTTAATTTTCCTTTGGAACGGGTAAGGCGGTTTTCGTGTGTTGTTTTGCAGATATAAAGGGTAAATTGCTCAAGATCAACCATGATGAAGTTTGGATGAAGATGGAGCTTTAAAACTGAAGAAAATGAGCCAAACAGAGCCCATCACGGCCTAGCCGTGATGCCCATCACGGCCATGATCGAGCAAAACTGAAAAAGAAGAAAGGTCAAGTCGAGTGTCTGTCACGGCCTGGCCGTGATAGCCATCACGGCCGTGACCCAAAACCACCACAAGTCAGAGCACATCACGGCCCAGCCGTGAAATTCATCACGGGCCATGAAAGGAAGGCTCGCGTCGCGAGCAGCATCTCGCATCGCGAGAAATTGAATTTTCCAGATTTGCAGAGGCAGAGACCGTCACGGCCTGGCCATGATGGCCATCACGGCCGTGACGCGCATTACTTGGACCTGAAGAAACCGAAATAGATCAGATTTTGAGTTGGTTTGGGACTCTAACTTCCCCATTTCTATAAATATGGACCAAGGCATCAGAAATAGAGGATCATCAACACATTAGGGGCTACTACTCTAGGCTTAGATCTCTCTTCTCCTCTTCTCTTCTCTTCTCTGATTTTTGTATTTTCATGCTATTTGTAATCATGCTTGTCATCTCCATGGCAAGGCGTGAGTAGTAGCATAGTTTCTAGGGATTAGGGCTCTGCCCAAGTTTGTTTATCATGTAAATTTGATGTAAACTCTTTGTTAATTACGATTTGCTTTAGATCTGATTTCTAGTGTGTAAATCACTCATAAATTTCGGCAACCGTTAATTGCGTGACATAGACGTTCTAAGGAGGAACCTAGCGGTGAACTTAGGATTTCTAGGGTGTTTCACTCGTAAAGCCCGGCGGCCACTAGTTTGTGAGATGTGGATGATCTAAGGAGGAACCTAGCGGTGAACTTAGGTGTCGGACCTATAGAAGTCAGACTTGGGACTGAAATCACGAGAGTTAGAAACCATCCCTCGAGGAGCAACGAGTTGTCACGGAACGCAAAGGGTCCAATCTGGGATCGACTACCACGAGAGTAGGGGTCGGGTCAATTGGGCACGGCTTTTGTAACCCGAGAGGGAGCTTAAGCTATTAGAGGATAAACTCGCCTTCAAGGCAATTTCGGTAATCAACAAAGGTAAATCAGATTAGCAACATAAACAACCTCAAAGGTAACCCAAATCCCTAGGAATCCGTTTAAATCGAAAACCCCAAAAACATTTGTTTTCTGTTCATCTATCATTTCAATTTCAAATTCAAAAACCCTTTTTACAAAACCCTTTCATACAGTCCAGATCTAATCGATTCGAAATTAATTGTGATTCGGGAACACAGTCTCTGTGGGTTCGATATCTTTTATTACTTGACGGCAGTCCGGTACACTTGCCGGAATCGCACGAGCGGCGCGCAACCCGCGCGACGCGACATCAACTATTTGACTGCGTTGCCGGGGACTGTGCCTTTTCGAATTTCAATTAGTTTTTAAATTGATTTTTCTGGACCCTTTTCTTTTCTTTTTTTGATTTTTATTTCTGAAATATAAAAAAAAAAAAAATCAAAAATCAAAAAAATCAATAATTTCTTTTCCTTCTATTGTATCCATCTCTTTGTGTGTTATATGCAAAGATCCCTAAGTCTTGGGAGCCTTAGTGAGATTGATCCGGAGATCGAGAGGACCTTCCACAGACGTAGAAGACTACAAAGAGAGGGAGAAAGGTTGAGTCCCGTTCCACTCATGGCGAATCAACCGGATACAAAACCTTTGAAGGACTACGCAGCCCCAAATGCGAGAGGCTTGCGAACTGGGATTGCAAGGCCAGAGATTGAGGCGGAAAACTATACCATACCGCCCATGTTAATCAACATGATTAGGCAACATCAATTCGGAGGATTGCCTTCGGAGGACCCGACCGATCATATAGATACATTTTTAGAGTTCACCGATGCAATCCGGATTCATGGAGCCTCGGTCGATGTTGTGCGTTTGAGACTGTTCCCCTCATCTCTCACTTTGAAAGGCGAAGGCCCGGCTTAAGCAAATCCCCGCTAACACTTTGACTACTTGGGACCAATTGGAGCAGGGCGTTCTTGGAGAAATTCTTCCCTCCATCCAAGACGGCCTACATAAGAACCCCGGATCACCGGCTTCTTCCAGAAAAGACGGAGAATCATTATCGGAAGCTTGGGATCGATACAAGGGATCTTTGGAGTCGTGCCCACACACGGACTCGAGAGGTGGTTAATAGTGCACACCTTCTATAACGGATTGGACTACTCTTCGAAGGTGTCACTAGATTCTGCAGCCGGTGGAGCATTTATGAATAGGCCTCTCACTGAGGCATTCAACATTATCGAGAATGTCGCCACCAACTACCACCAATGGGGATCCGAAAGAGGTAATAACCCGAACAAGATTTCAGGGGGCAAGTTTGAGGTAAATAGCACAGATCTTATTATGTCAAAGATAGACTCACTTAATAAACGTTTTGATCGGCTGGAAAGAGCTAATGTGAGTGCAATAGGTGCTACTAACACTATTTGTGAGATTTGTGGAATGCAGGGACATGACATGATGGGATGCCCACATGGATCTGGCGCTTCGGGTGAGCAAGTGAACTCTTGTAACAACTACTATGATACGAACCCGAAGCTGCCCAACTATGCTCCCCCAAATCCCTACAACCAAAGAAGAAACAACCCTTACCTCTCCTACGGCAACTACAGCAACACGCTTAATCATGAGTTCCAAGAGGGTCAAGGTAATAAGAGAGCAGCACCGGGGTACCCTCAGGTACAAAGATCTAAACTCGAGACTTTATTTGAAAGTTTTGTCGAAACTCAGACAAAACAGAATGAGGAGTTTAGACAACAAGGAAGGGTAGTGAGTGAGGCAATAAAGGATCTAGCATCTAAGGTAGACAACTTAGCAACTCATAACAAGATGCTAGAAACCCAGATTGCCCAACAAGCCAGCACGTACTCGAGACCTAAGGGTGCATTCCCGGGGCAACCCGAAGCAAATCCCAATGAGCATTGCAATGTCATACACTTGAGGGATGATAAGCTTGGGGTGGGGGTGGCTGAAATGGACGTGGAACCGGAGGAGGACATGAGCGAAAAAGAAGAGCCAGAACCGAAATATGTCCCTCCACCACCGTACCAACCCCCGATACCTTTCCCACAGAGGTTGGTCAGGAAAAAGCAAGTAGATGTAGAGACTAAAATGCCTACTAAACTGAAAGACCCAGGTAGTTTCTCCATCCCTTGCTCGATTGAACAAGTACAAATAGACCCAGCCTTATGTGACTTAGGGGCTAGCACGAGCTTGATGTCCCTCACTATCATGGAAAGGTTGGGAAGCAAAGAGTTGAGACCATTCAAATTCCCCTTACAAATTGCGGATGGCTCAACTAGGACTCCTCTAGGCATACTAGAGAATGTTCCTGTAAAGGTAGGAAAAATTCTAATCCCTACCGACTTCCTGGTATTGGATATGAAAGGGAATTCTAAATTCCCCATCATTTTAGGAAGGCCATTCTTGGCAACTCATTGGAGCAAGATAATAGACGTAAGGAATGGCAAACTCTCTCTAAATGTAGAGGAAGGAAGGGTAAATTTTCAGTTGACTAAATCTTATAACAACCCTCCTTTTGAGAGCCATGTGTGCAGAATTGATGTAACGTCTCCAATGTAGAGAAAGAACTTAGCATGGAAGCAACCCCAAAGATATGCATGGTTGAAGATGCACCCAGTGGTGAAGTTGGAATTGCTGTCCATGCAGAAACAAAACTTCCGCCGAGAGGAAGGAAGGCTAGGAAGCTCCGAGAGAAAAGAGCGAAGCGGAAGCATTATTGGCCGTATGAGCATAAACGGCTATTTGAAGGAGTTCCTTGGAAGAGAAGTGTGCCTGCACTTCTACGCCCAGCCGACCCCGGTTGACTTGAGGAAGTATGGTCAAGCTTAAGACCATAAATAAGCGCTTCTTGGGAGGCAACCCAAGTTTTCTTTCCCTTTTTCCTTTGTTTTTGATTTAAACTCTTGAATAATTTGAGAAGATCAAGAGGCAAAAATATCATTAATGGGTTTGTCTAGTGTTTTCAGGTTGAGAAAGAGAAGAAGAGCATAAAAAAGTTAAAGTCAGAGGCCATCACGCCCTGGCCGTGACAGTGGTCACGGCCGTGATAAGCTAAACAAGAGCTCAGAAAGCATCACAGCCTAGCCGTGACAACCATCACGGGCGTGATGAGTAGGATGCCAAAGCCAGAGAGCATCACGGCCTGCCCGTGATGTAGATCACGGCCGTGACAGGGCAACTCCTGAGGACCAGAAACGATCACGGCCTGACCGTGATGAGCCTCACGGCCGTGATAAAATTTCCACCCAAGTTTTGACTGGAATGTGAAGCCAACACCCGCTACCGACTCGGTAAGTTGTTCCATTTTTCTCCTCTCTCCGACTTGATTATTTACATTGGAGACAATGTAAGTAATCAAGCTTGGGGTAGGGGTATTTATTTTTGCATTTGCATTGTTGCATTCATATTGCATTCACATAGGCATAGATTGGTATGATCACATTCTCTAGATTGCCCCTCACTTAGGACATGCATCCGATTGTGAGAACTTGGAGCCAAATGAATTGAGATAGTGAATTTTGAACCCAATTTTTCATTATTCTTGTGATATGGCTAAAAATGAAATTTCTTGAGATAGTCATTTGATAGTTGATAATTAGCATGTGGTTCCTTAAACTTGTGTACCTCACTGATTTTTTTGAACTACTAAATGTAAGATTTTGAGCCAAATAGGGGTATTCACTAAATCTACCCCATTTCTTGTGATAGAGTGATTTAATTCCTCATGGACTGTATTTTCTAGAACTTGACTTGAAACCATTTCAAAACTTAAAAATTTCTGAAAACATTTTTGGAAATGATTGAGGCACTAGGTATTTTTCCGGCCTCCCGAACTTTGAATGATAAATGCTACCCCTTAGTTGCCCAATTTTGAGCCTAAAGATAAAATACTTTTCTTGGTACCTTGAATTGCTTTGATAAATAATGCTTGGTAAGGCACCTTTTAAAGTATTACAAAAAGGGCAAAATGGTAGTTGGAAAAAGAGTGGGATGAAAATATTTCTCTTGAGCTATAAATCTCCCCTTCTCCAAACAAATAAAAATGAAATAAACAGAAAAAAAAAATGGAGAAGGGGATGACAAAGAAAGTGAGAAATGAAAAAAAAAATAAAAAAAAATAAAAAATAGAAGGAAGAAAGGTGGACAAGTAAATCATAGCCCCCAAAAGGTATTTTAGAAGGTGTCATGCTTTGCAATGTTTGATAATCTGTCTAGCCTTCTTGAAATTCCCTTTCCTTGATTTTCCCACCTTACAATAAATCCCATGGCCACATTACAACCAAAGGAAAAGACCTCTTGATTCTTAAGTGTTTTCATAAATAAAGTAGAGATTTGGTTAATAGTCAAGCCTATGGTAGAATACTTTCCTTGAGAAAATGGAGTGAATTGTCATAAACCCTAAAACACTTGAGTGAGGTGAGATGAGTGCCCAAATCAGTGAGGACATGAACTTGAAAAAAAAAAAAAAACTAAGCTTCTAATTGGACTAGAAATTGATTATCTCTTGAGTGCTTATTAAAAATGCCTATTACTTGGATTAGCTTCTAGGGTTCTTGGTTCACTATCCATGCTTTAATTGATTTATCTTATGGCCTGAGTAATTGCTTGAGGACAAGCAAAGTTTTAAGCTTTGGGTGATTTGATGAGTGTGATTCCACCTCATCTTTGTCCATCATTTTGCATGCATTTTCATGTAGTTTAGGCATATTTTTATTCGATTTTAGGTTAATTTTCCTTTGGAACGGGTAAGGCGGTTTTTCGTGTGTTGTTTTGCAGATATAAAGGGTAAATTGCTCAAGATCAACCATGATGAAGTTTGGATGAAGATGGAGCTTTAAAACTGAAGAAAATGAGCCAAACAGAGCCCATCACGGCCTAGCCGTGATACCCATCACGGCCTAGCCGTGATGCCCATCACGGCCATGATCGAGCAAAATGAAAAAGAAGAAAGGTGAAGTCGAGTCATCACGGCCTGGCCGTGATAGCCATCACGGCCGTGACCCAAAACCACCACAAGTCAGAGCACATCACGGCCCAGCCGTGAAATTCATCACGGGCCATGAAAGGAAGGCTCGCGTCGCGAGCAGCATCTCGCGTCGCGAGAAATTGAATTTTCCAGATTTGCAGAGGCAGAGACCGTCACGGCCTGGCCGTGATGGCCATCACGGCCGTGACGCGCATTACTTGGACCTGAAGAAACCGAAATAGATCAGATTTTGAGTTGGTTTGGGACTCTAACTTCCCCATTTCTATAAATATGGACCAAGGCATCAGAAACAGAGGATCATCAACACATTAGGGGCAACTACTCTAGGCTTAGATCTCTCTTCTCCTCTTCTCTTCTCTTCTCTGATTTTTGTATTTTCATGCTATTTGTAATCATGCTTGTCATCTCCATGGCAAGGCGTGAGTAGTAGCATAGTTTCTAGGGATTAGGGCTCTGCCCAAGTTTGTTTATGATGTAAATTTGATGTAAACTCTTTGTTAATTACGATTTGCTTTAGATCTGATTTCTAGTGTGTAAATCACTCATAAATTTCGGCAACCGTTAATTGCGTGGCATAGACGTTCTAAGGAGGAACCTAGCGGTGAACTTAGGATTTCTAGGGTGTTTCACTCGTAAAGCCCGGCGGCCACTGGTTTGTGAGATGTGGATGATCTAAGGAGGAACCTAGCGGTGAACTTAGGTTATTCGCATGACTGAGACATTCCAAGGAGGAACCTAGCGGTGAACTTGGGTGTCGGACCTATAGAAGTCAGACTTGGGACTGAAATCACGAGAGTTAGAAGCCGTCCCTCGAGGAGCAACGAGTTGTCACGGAACACAAAGGGTCCAATCTGGGATCGACTACCATGAGAGTAGGGGTCGGGTCAATTGGGCACGGCTTTTGTAACCCGAGAGGGAGCTTAAGCTATTAGAGGATAAACTCGCCTTCAAGGCAATTTCGGTAATCAACAAAGGTAAATCAGATGAGCAACATAAACAACCTCAAAGGTAACCCAAATCCCTAGGAATCCGTTTAAATCGAAAACCCCAAAAACATTTGTTTTCTGTTCATCTATCATTTCAATTTCAAATTCAAAAACCCTTTTTACAAAACCCTTTCATACAGTCCAGATCTAATCGATTCGAAATTAATTGTGATTCGGGAACACAGTCTCTGTGGGTTCGATATCTTTTATTACTTGACGGCAGTCCGGTACACTTGCCGGAATCGCACGAGCGGCGCGCAACCCGCGCGACGCGACATCAACTATTTGACTGGTTGAATTGATATCGGTAATTGATGGATGATGATGTTAGGAGTGTTATAATTATTTTGTTATGAACATGTTATATTAATAGTTTATTATTTTATTATATTTTGGAAATGATTACTGTGATATGATGATGAGATTGACGATGAGATTACTATTGAGGTTATCTATGAGATTATGATGAGCGGTTAGGGCACTAGGGGGTGACCTGAAACATGGTCGTTGGGGTCTATTCCTCGGAGGGAGAATTCCCGGGGTTTACCCTAACGGCGGACCGTCCGAAAAATTATTTCATTTTAGTTGCAGCTTTAGTTCATGCGTTGCATGTGCCACCTTGTTCGGTTTTGTGAATCATTTTGCGTTCCTTTTTGTGATTTGTGACATCCTTTGGAGTTTGTTGATCACTGGTTTATTGGGGCTGACATATCATTGGAAAGCATGGTGTGGGATAGTCCTTTGCTACGGCTTTAGTGTTTCTTTATAAATATGTAATTATAGGGAATAGGAATATGTAATTATATGCTATGGCTTCATGTGAAATATGTTTTGCGGATTGTTACTTTGCTGAGCTTCAAAAACTGAAAATATGGTCATATATCCATCTTCTCACTATCATGAATATCTTCCATGGCTGCGTGTTTTGTCCTGCCTTTTGGTTCTACAACTTTCATAGTCCCACAACTATTATAACATGGCACACATATATAAGACATTATATTACCTATTGTGATTAAGTTTATATGAGTATTATACATATCTAGGTAATTATGTTTATCTAGCTTGAGTTTTTTGGTGAACACATTTATTCAACATGTCATGGGTATAAAATTACTAAACATGAAAATTATTTAGTCCAATTTCGGTACTGGCATACAGAGTGCATACATGGGTTCCAGTTTTGCATAGAAATAGTTTAGCAGCTTTATATGAGTATTATACCTATCTAGGTTCCAGTTCTTTGTGAAGCTTGTTTCTACACTTTTTGAATAGTCATTTTAATGATTAAACTTGTTTTATAATATATTTTGAAAATGTTAATGCTTCGCCACATCGTACATTTAACTTGTATGCAAATGCAATGCAGAAAAGGGTGGTTCTGAAATGGGACAAATATAACAAACTAACCGATCCAGCTCAGCTAACACAGAGGTGCTCACCCTTCTTGGTCCTTGCCTCAGCTTCTTTGACTACACTGAATTTATGGGGTTATATCTTATATATTTTCTCTTTAGCACACTTAAATATAAGTTTGTATTTTTTCAGGTTCTTTTTCCTTATGATGAATTTGTGAAATTTTTTAACTGGGATAAGCCATGACCTCCTCCTTGTGGACTCTTGAATTGTGGAAACAGGTTTGCTTACTTTGCAACTGAGCTTTATCTTTATAATGCTATCATTGGTGCAATTAAGGGATTCAGTGAGAAATTTAAATCCGTTGTAAATCCTTGTGGATGCTTTGCAAATGTGTCCCTGAACTTATAATGGATAAACTTATTGTGAAATCTCGATTTCTACCCAGTCATTCGGAGATGGTGTATGGCTGATTACATTAACCAAAATGTCAGCCAACACCTTCTGAAGCTTACTTGATAACCAAAATGTTTTGATTTCTTCCAGAATTCCATGAAACAGCTGACTTGACTGACAATGGCATCTAAGATATTTGCCAGAAGAGATATCTCCTAAGGATATCTATTGCAAATACATGAAAAGGATATGTATGGTGACTTTTTATAATATAAAGTTACAGATCTATCTCACCTGACTCTTCTTGCATTACAGAATAAGTAATTAAATGGCCATTTGTTTTGATTCTGTGAAAAGCTTACTGTTCCTGCCAAGATCTGTTTTGTCCGAATCTCCATAGAACGTGAAACCAAGGGGGTTATTTTATGATTTGGGCTTGACAGAATTCAGTGATTCCGGTCCTACGTATCCCAGTGGGAATCAAAGCCAGACGTAGTTCTAGGTTCATCCCTTGGCGGGGGATGATCTCGATCCCTTCATTTTGTGTCGGACGAGTACTAGGGAGCAAGGACTGTTTCATAGTCTCTTGGTCGACGCTAGTTCCTCTAACACGCTTTAGGGAGAGTCACCTGTGTTCAGTGAAAATGTCCCCCCTTCTTATGAGGGGTACTGCCCCTTTTATAATTTCTGGACCGGGCTGGGTACTTGGGCTCGGTGGCCGGGTTAATAACCTCGGCCAGTACACAAGCCCCCAAGCTCGAGCTTAAACAAGCGAAAGAGCCGACAAGTATTAAACCGAGCTGATACTTGGCCATGTGGACTTCCTTCCTTCCTTATTTCAAGTCATTACTTCAACCGAACCTGCCTTCCTTTTTGTATTTTAAGGCTTTGAACTCGGCCTCATTTTTACTTTCGGCATTGTGGTCAGTTCCTTTAATAATTTCAATGGCTCGAACTCGGCCTTTAGGCTCAGACTTGGCCTTAAGAAATTTAATGGCTCGCACTCGGCCACCAGGCTCAAACTTGGCCTTAAGAATTTGACTGGCTCGAACTCGGCCACCAAAATAAGATGCATGCCGAGTAAATACTTCGGCAAGATAAGAGAAAATAAAGCAATATTCGCAATAAATTCTTTTATTGGATGGAGTCCGCGGTGTGCCTCGTTAAAACCTCCCCGGTCAAAACCCTTTTTGGGACAAAATACCGAGGTAGGAAAAAGAGGACAGCACCCGACTATATATATCAACTGCAGCTTAGTGCAGTGATCGGGCTGTGATCCAAGCTGTGCTGATATGTCCTCGGCCCTGGAGGACTTTGGGCTAGGGCCCATAGCCGGGGTAAGCTCGGTCAACCCGAGGTATAGGCAAGTCCTCGGGATTACATTCTCGGCCAAGACACAACAAGCCCCCGAGCTCCGAGCTTGAATAAGCGAAGGAGTGATGATAAGTGTGAAACCGAGCTTATTCTTCTGCCACACAAACTTTGTTCTTTCTTGATATTCGTATTTGATTTCAATAATTTCGCGGCTCAAACTTGGCCTTTAGAATTTAATGGCTCGTGACTCTACCAACAGGCTCAAACTTGGCCTTTAGAGATTTAATGGCTCGTACTCGGCCAACAGTGCTCGACTTGGCCTTAGAAATTTGACTGGCTCGAACTCGGCCACCAGGCTCAAACTTGGCCTTGAGGAATTTGACTGGCTCGTACTCGGCCACCAGGCTCAAACTTGGCCTTGAGAAATTTAATGGCTCGAACTCGGCCGTTGGCTCGTACTCGGCCACCAGGCTCAAACTTGACCTTTAGAAGATAACCGGCTCGAACTCGACCGTTGGCTCGTACTCGGCCACCAGGCTCAAACTTGGCCTTTAGAAGATAACCGGCTCGAACTCGGCCGCTAGGCCCAAACTTGGCCTTTAGAAGATAACCGGCTCGAACTCGGCCGTTGGCTCGTACTCGGCCACCAGGCTCAAACTTGGCCTTTAGAAGATAACCGGCTCGAACTCGGCCGCCAGGCTCAAACTTGGCCTTTAGAAGATAACCGGATCGGACTCGGACGTTGGCTCGTACTCGGCCACCAGGCTCAAACTTGGCCTTTAGAAGATAACCGGCTCGGACTCGGCCGTTGGCTCGTACTCGGCCACCAGGCTCAAACTTGGCCTTTAGAAGATAACCGGCTCGGACTCGGCCGTTGGCTCGTACTCGGCCACCAGGCTCGACTCGGCCGTTGGCTCGTACTTGGCCACCAGGCTCAAACTTGACCTTTAGAAGAGAACCGGCTCGGACTCGGCCGTTGGCTCGTACTCGGCCACCAGGCTCAAACTTGGCCTTTAGAAGATAACCGGCTCGGACTCGGCCGTTGGCTCATACTCGGCCACCAGGCTCAAACTTGGCCTTTAGAAGATAACCGGCTCGGACTCGGCCGTTGGCTCGTACTCGGCCACCAGGCTCAAACTTGGCCTTTAGAAGATAACCGGCTCGAACTCGGCCGTTGGCTCGTACTCGGCCGTTGGCTCGTACTCGGCCACCAGGCTCAAACTTGGCCTTTAGTAGAGAACCGGCTCGGACTCGGCCGTTGGCTCGTACTCGGCCACCAGGCTCAAACTTGGCCTTTAGAAGATAACCGGCTCGGACTCGGCCGTTGGCTCGTACTCGGCCGTTGGCTCGTACTCGGCCACCAGGCTTAAACTTGGCCTTTAGAAGATAACCGGCTCGAACTCGGCCGTTGGCTCGTACTCGGCCACCAGGTTCAAACTTGGCCTTTGAACTTTAACTGGCTCGTACTCGGCCTTGAAGAATCAATCTTTGCGAGACACCAGATTGAGCCTAAACTCGGCTTCGCTCTGCCTCATTGAGTATGTCGGCATGCTTCAAAAAATTAATCAACAAGATCAAATGACACATGCTATATGACAACTGCTCCCTAGCATGGAAGCAAAGTGAAAATATGTAATTAAAGAGATGGAGTGAACGGGAGACTTCCCTCAAAGTGACCTCAGATGCTTGATACACCCTTTGGAATTCTCCACATTGTGAATGTGCATATAATAACTTGATACCATTCTCCTTTAACACATTGCCACTGCTCTTTGTTTTTATGATAGGATTATCTTCGATCTATTTGAGAGTCGCCATTTAACCTTGGCACATTTAAATCATGGGCTGATGATTTTCACCAAGGAACACGCAGATTATTCCAACACCTGAACCTGTGTGCTAAACTCAACCATAATATAGTGTTTAGCTGAAGATAATAATCAACCAAAAAAAAAATGACATTATGCTCTTTAAACCAGATCGTTAAATTAGGTGTAGAATAGTTTGGAGAGCATGTCAGATTGTTCTGATGGAGAGTTGTGCACGTGTAAACCCTTTTTGCCTTTTTTTTGCAGCCTCGGCCAGTACACAAGCCCCCTTTGAGGAACAATTAATGCGGCAATCATTGGGCCTCCATGAACGTAGGGATTTGAATTGAAAACAGGGCCAGTATTAGCTCCACGATTTCCTCCAGTTGATTCTCCAATTTTTTTTTTTTGAATGCCCATTAATGCTGATTGGTTGGGAGAATATACCTTATCTGCATTAAAAACTGATTGATAGTGCGTATTTTGAGGAACAATTAATGCGGCAATCATTGGGCCTCCATGAACGTAGGGATTTGAATTGAAAACAGGGCCAGTATTAGCTCCACGATTTCCTCCAGTTGATTCTCCAAATTTTTTTTTTTTGAATGCCCATTAATGCTGATTGGTTACTGCCTTATCCAATGAGATAGATTTTGAGTGCCCATGCCCATTAATGCTGATTGGTTACTGCCTTATCCAATGAGATAGAGAGCCCTTGATTTGCGGTCATGTCCCCAGCATTCACTCCAGCCGTTATTCCCCTCTCCTCACTAATTCCAAATCCAGCGCTCCTTTGAATTAATTGGTTGGAAGAAGATCCACCCCCACTGTTTTCAATAGAATGGTTGGGTGGGATCCCTTGATTTTCTCCATCGAAACCTCATCCTCCTTGATTCTAGGAGATATTCGTTCCACTAAATCCGTTACTTCTCCCTCCAAAATCGTTAGTGTTTTGCCTCCCCCCTCTCATCCTTCAACCACCGAGGGCCTCCTCCCGCCGCCATCCTCCGTGACTCTGCTCACAGAGCAACACCCCAAACCTCCGTGATTCTGCTCGCAGAGCAACACTCCAGCAATGCAGAAAACTCAGAACACATCCACGTCTCACATGGAGAGAACACACTCACGTCTCACCATGGTTTGTGGTATGGGAAAGTTTTGCTTCGATCCCCACAGACGGCGCCAAATGTTCCTGCCAAGATCCGTTTTGTCCGAATCTCCATAGAACGTGATACCAAGGGGGTTATTTTATGATTTGGGCTTGACAGAATTCAGTGATTCCGGTCCTACGTATCCCAGTGGGAATCAAAGCCAGACGTAGTTCTAGGTTCATCCCTTGGCGGGGGGTGATCTCGATCCCTTCATTTTGTGTCGGACGAGTACTAGGGAGCAAGGACTGTTTCATAGTCTCTTGGTCGACGCTAGTTCCTCTAACACGCTTTAGGGAGAGTCACCTGTGTTCAGTGAAAAGGTCCCCCTTCTTATGAGGGGTACTGCCCCTTTTATAATTTCTGGACCGGACCGGGTACTTGGGCTCGGTGGCCGGATTAATAACCTCGGCCAATACACTTACAAAATTAATGAACTTATTGCATCAGTGCTCTTTTGTATTCCCAGAGAGTTGGTCTTGCTGCCGTGGAACTCAATGGTGTGCTTTTAATTGTGGCTTCTATGTTTTTATTACTTCTGAATTGCTACTTAAGCATTATACTAAACAATAACAAAACGATAAAGAAAATGAAAGCTGGATAATTGAACAATGACTGTATATAAATAAATAAAGTAGTTGTAGTCTTCTCAGCAGCTGCATTAGCCATCAATTTCAAAACCACACACCTCACTTGCCTGCCATCTCTTTTCTTCAATGAATCTCAAAAGAATCAAAAAGGCATTGTGTGCTGATATACAAAAATAGAAGCCAACCCCGTTTTTCTCTTATTCCCTTCTCTTTTCAAGTTTTAAACGTGTTAGTGTAAAAAAGACAAAAGTTTGTTGCTTTGAGAAACAAGCTGGTTATTTATTCATGTGTTGAAGTAGTTATGGAGAATTTACTGAGGAGGAATCATTTTAATTTGATCCTGTTGTTATTTTTGTGGGTTTGTACAGTCACAACCTTTGTGACTTATGATCACAAGGCCATTGATCTTGTTAATGGGCAGAGAAGAATTTTGATAACTGGCTCCATCCACTATCCAAGGAGCACACCAGAGGTACTCAATCAAATTTGTTTTTCTTAATTCCAGTTTTTCAATAATTCACCAAATAGTTTGAAACATCTTTTAAGCACAATTGGCCCCATAGTCATACCATTCATTATGTTTCTCACTTTGTCTTAATGTGATCTGATTGCAGATATGGCCAGACCTTATTCAAAAGGCCAAAGATGGAGGCCTAGATGTTATACAAACCTATGTGTTTTGGAATGGACACGAGCCTTCTCCAGGAAACGTAATGCAAATGTTTCTCTCTTTTTCTTTCTCTTTTTTGCCGGTTGTCAAAATTGAAATAGAAAACTCATTGTTATGAAAAATATGTAAAATATAAATGTCCATTTAGTTCTTGTAACCTCCATGAAGTAAAAGTTTTCATCACAAATTATTTTCCATATTGAAATGGCTCATTATAGGCTTATAGGTTAAAATAAAGAAAACAGTTATAACTAACGGTCATTCTACAATTATCCAGCTTTCATTTTCTTTATTGTTTTGTTATTGTTTAGCATAATGGTTAAGTATAATGGTTAAGTAGCAATTCAGAAATAATAAAGCATAGAAGCCACAATTAATTTTATCAATTAAAGACGAGTGATGCCGTTATGTGGTTATAAATTTTATCAATAATTAAAGGGTACGTCATACTCTGATATTATGTTAGGTAGTGTCTCTCCTATATTATTAGACTTGTGTGTATGTGCAAGTGATCTGTGTGTATCTTATGCAGGCCGACAACAAGGATTTTATGCGATAAGCAGAAGATGGAAGCCGCATGTACAAATTGTTTAGAATTACTAGTGTTGATTAGCTTGTATAAATTGTTAGTATACATGGTTATTATTTTCTAGTGTAGGTTAGCGACCTTTTGGTTTATGGACTTAAATATTAGAATTGGTTATGTATAAGCCTTACTGTCAATTGTGTTAAAGTATATTAGTTAATTGGTTATAATATGCATTATTTTGATATTGGGTTTGGTTTATATCTACTTACCAATATTGTATGTAAGATTTGTACATTATATATTTGTGGCTATTTTTGAGTACTTCACGTACCCTTTCAATACAAATTTGATTTATCAACAAAAAAAATGTGAATTGCTGAGTGCATGTAGGAAATGTAGAAAAACAAAGTGAATAATAATAAATAAAAAAAAGGGAATAGGTAGCGCTTCCTTGAGAAAGCGCTGTCTAAAGTTAGAAATAGACAGCGCTCCCTCAAGAAAGCACTATCTATTGCATAATTTAGACAGCTCTTTCTCAAGGAAACGCTGCCTAAAGTATATGCAATAGATAACATTTTCTCAAGGAAGCGCTGCCTATTCCCACTTTCAATAGCGTTTTTTTAAGCGCTGCCAATTTGTTTCACCTTCAGTAGCGGGTGAATAGATAGCACTTGTAAGCGCTACTAAAGGCAAAAAAAGCGCTATTAAAGCCCTTTTTCTGTAGTAGTGTATATATATATATTCTTTGAGACGGATGTTTCGTGTGCAGTTATAGAATTAAATGTTGCTAAACCCTTTCCACGTTTGACGTTATATTGTTTCCTATCCCCTTTTCTTCTTGTTGTTGTGTATGTTTTATTTATGCTATCGCTATAAGAAGACTCGGTGGAGGAGCCAGCTATGGAGGAGCTAGAGGGAACCCCTTATGAGCCAGATGTTGGAGGACAAGCAGTGGATCCGAGTAGATGAGTAGATAGTCTACGGCCAATGCGTCTTTTTGAAGCGTTTTATTTTCTGTTGTTTATATCAGTTTGTACCTATTGGGACCCTTTTGATAGGATTCCCTCTACTGTGTCTTGATCGGTTATGATGTGTATATGTTATGCTTGTATGTATTTATGCTGTTTATATTTTAAATTTTTAATTTTCCTTCATTTTTGAATATCCGCTTAACGATAATAACATGATTAGGTCTTAAATATTATGGGTTTTCTTTAATGGGATGTTGGGACGTCTCACTGTCCTAGGTAGAGTTAAACACAGATTCTTAACCAATATTTTAGGGGATTAGTTCAGTTAATTGTTAGGTCATTTTAATAGCTTGTTTTACTAGTGAAACTCTTATCATCAGAACTCAACCATAACAACAATCATATCAACCAACACCATATTAACAACAACGATCAACATAGCATCATATTCATAATATAACCAATCATGAACACACAAGGACATATATCACGATCATGAAGCATATAATATAACATATTAAAATAGCTTGAAACATGTTATCATAGATTAATCATTTAGCATATTATTGATAAGCCTTCGGCTTATCTAGTTTTATAACTAGATGGACCGTAGTTTTTGTGCAAATTATTCGAGTTCAATCTCGTTTTCGCCCAAATTTGCCTTGTTTTGTTCCTAAGTTGGACTTTGACTCGTTTTGCGTCTTTTGTGTAGTTTTTAGCTTATTTTGGATAGAATTATGCTTTTGGTTGCTTTTGGTGTTTTCAGGTCAATAAGTGAAGCTCCGGGAGTCAAGGAAAATCAAGAAGCAGTGGAAAAAGCACTTCTGGAGATACTCGCCTCACGAGTGGATTCTTGCCTCGCGAGCCTGAAGAACAGATAAAACAGCAAGGTCATCAATTCTGTCTCGCCTCGCGAGAATATGTTCTCCCCGCGAATCATGAAGACCTGCAAGACAGAGACCATCACGGCCAAGCCGTGATGAAGACCGCACCCGTGACAGTTTAAGGTTTGAAGTCTCGCCCCGCGAGAAGAATCTCGCCCCGCGAGAGTTTGAAGACCCTGGAAGTCAGAGACCATCACGGCCCAGCCGTGATGAAAGTCACAGCCTAGAATTGAAGACTCGCCCCGCGAACACACTTTCGCCTCGCGAGAGTTCAAATTGAAAGCGCGCCAATTTTAATTCTCGCCTCGCGAGTGAGCGCAGATCAGGAATCCTATATAAAGGCTGTTTCAGATCAGATTAAAGTAGGAGGGCTTTTGGAGGGCCGCAAATCCTAGTAGTTTTCCACTGTTTAGAGTAGCGTTTAGGGTAATTTCTTTTCTCTTTGGAGCTGCGTCTTCCTTTTTCTTATGGATATTATGTCCGATTGTTTGTCTATGAGCATGAGGAACTAATCCCCTCGTCTGAGGGAACAATGAAGCCACCCATGGCAGTGTAGATTCGATATGATGTATGTCTTTCTCCCTTTTTCTCAATAAATGTTTTCCAATTCTGATTTGATTGTGTTAATCATATGTGTTGCGTGATTGACTTGTTAACGTCGATGAGGCCTAGTCAGCGATTCGCGTTTAGAACTTGAATTGGGATCATCGATCGAATATTGCACGAGAGTGAGTAGGAGATCGGTGCAACCTTATAGGAAACAAGAATTAACCAAATTCGAGATTAGGATTATGAGACCTAGTAAGTAATTAATCCAATCGTCGAATACGTCCTAATGAGCACGAGAGTGGATTTAGGAGAATTTAGGGGTCCCGGTTGACATTGTAATTGAACTTAGGGAGGAATTCATCATCACTTGGGTATGCATGTTGGGTAGGTGGATTTGTGACCTTGGGCATTTTAATTTCAGACTTTAATAGTTTAGTTTTATTTAGATTTGTTAATTGAATTTCGATATTAATCTTCTCTCTCTCAACCACCTTTCTGTAACTTGACCAAACGTATATGATTTCCCGCGGATTAGTCGAATTGGTAGCCCAATCCTTGTGTTCGACCTCGGTAAAATCTTACCGTGTTTTATTACTTGCGACGACCCGGTACACTTGCCGGCGTTCACAAACAAGTTTTTGGCGCCGTTGCCGGGGATTGGTACAACCAATTTTCCTAATTTTAGGGAAGTTTGATTATTTGGTTAAGTTATTTTTGTTCTTTTTTTTTTTTCTACTATCTCTCTCTACTTCTTTGATTCCACTTGGTCTTGCCGTGTTTTGTATGCGAGGTACACGAAGGAATGCTTCCGGGTTGCGAATATTGTAATGGGAACCATGACACTTGGAGTTGTCCGTTCTACTTCCCTCAAGTATATGTGGAACCATGGCATAATTTCTATGATAGCGTGCCCTAGAACAACTATCAGAGTCAGAATCAGTATTGGGGTGATATGAGTAGAGACCATCCGGATTTCGCTTGGAGTAATGCTGACGATGGTCTAGCCTGGCAGCCACAACCTCAACAAAATTGGCAACAACAACCTCAACAGAATTGGCAACCACAACCTTGGGAGTTGGCTCTTGAGAAGTTGAGTGCGACAATTGAGAAAGCGTCAATCAATACAAACGCAGCCATTGATAAGATGGCCACATCATTTGAGAAGGCGAATGCGGCATTAGAGATGCAGATTGCCCAGCTTACAAAGCAACTAAAGGAGCCTCTCCCAGAGACTTTCCCAGTTGATACCGAGAACGACCCTAAGAACCAATGCAATGCCACAACAACTAGAAGCAGTGGGGTGTTGGGATATGACTGGGATGTAACTAGTTCTCAGGGAGTTGAGGAAGGACTACCACATGTTGAGGAAGAACAACCGGAGGAAACGGAATTGACAAGCGACAAGGCCCAGGAACAGCCACATGTTGAGGAAGAGCAACCTAAGGAAGAGGAGTTGGCAAAGGACAAGGCACTGGAGCAAGGGTGTAGAGATCAAAATGAAGATAAAGTGGTAGAGGATTTCACCATGCTTGCCAAGCAACCTGATTTTGATGCGTTAAATAAATATGTTGGCTTGCATGCATGTGTGAACACCGGTAAGATAGACCCTCCCACTTGTCTGGCACACTTCCTCGTGAAGACACCATTTGACCCGAGAGGAAGTGAGTTCATAATTACAAAGGTCAATGGAGTTTTCACACACTGGCTGGGTGGAGTTGATGATAAAGTCATAATGCTGCTACAATCTCTACTCCAATTACCATTTGATCCGGGTGGAAAATCTCACATGGTGAGCATCTCTTGGCCTTTGTACCACAGACTATGGGATCCAGGTGGATGCTTCTTAATAAGTCAGGCTCGGGACGTTAAACAAGCGCTACTTGGGAGGCAACCCAAGCTAGGTATCCCTCTCTTTTCCTAACTTCTGTTTTGTTTTGTTTATGTTTTTGTTTTTGTTTGTCACTCTTGAATAATTTGAGAAGATCAAGAGTTGTTGTGTGAATGTCGTGTCGGCAAGCTTGTTGGATTTTAATTAAATTGAGCATGGATTGATTGCATGAATTATTTGACCATTGATGATTTCCCCTAAGTTCTGAAATTAGAAAAGTTTATCCCCACTTAAAAATTGAAAACTGAACTTTGAGAACTTTGTTGTGATTACTTGATTTATGATAAGTTTGGGGTGAGGGGGGTGCACACACTAGGAATCCTATCTCGGTCAAACAATTTGCAAAATGTCCAGGTGAGGATTTGAGCCTCCAACTCTGTTTTTGAATGGGTGAATCACTGTTAAGTTGCACTTTCCCGAATTTGCTTGAATCTCTATATGGTTTGCATGTTTATGTGTTGCATCAAATGATTTAGGCAATTTTCCAATTCTGATTTGATTGTGTTAATCATATGTGTTGCGTGATTGACTTGTTAACGTCGATGAGGTCTAGTCAGCGATTCGCGTTTAGAACTTGAATTGGGATCATCGATCGAATATTGCACGAGAGTGAGTAGGAGATCGGTGCAACCTTATAGGGAACAAGAATTAACCAAATTCGAGATTAGGATTATGAGACCTAGTAAGTAATTAATCCAATCGTCGAATACGTCCTAATGAGCACGAGAGTGGATTTAGGAGAATTCAGGGGTCCCGGTTGACATTGTAATTGAACTTAGGGAGGAATTCATCATCACTTGGGTATGCATGTTGGGTAGGTGGATTTGTGACCTTGGGCATTTTAATTTCAGACTTTAATAGTTTAGTTTTATTTAGATTTGTTAATTGAATTTCGATATTAATCTTCTCTCTCTCAACCACCTTTCTGTAACTTGACCAAACGTATCTGATTTCCCGCGGATTAGTCGAATTGGTAGCCCAATCCCTGAGTTCGACCTCGGTAATTACTTACCGTGTTTATTTTATTACTTGCGACGACCCGGTACACTTGCCGGCGTCACCAACAATTATGCATACACATACGACAACACCTGGTTTATGGGAACCCCTACCTTACGCTACCCCCAATGCCTAGTGAATTTCACTACCCTTCTCCCCATACTTGGTTTAAAGGTTCTAACGTTAGCTCCCAACAGCAAGCCGGTTTCGTATTCCCAAGCGGCTCTGCTAGCTGTGACACCCGGGACCGACGAGGCGGGGAGTGGTCGCCTGTGCAAGATTCATGGTCAAGGAGCGGCTCCGGGCAGACCTCTTGGCGGAGGGAGACATGAATGAACCGATAGCACACCCGAATGAGAGGGATCCTAAGACTGTGTAGGTATGGGACTATACAGTTGAGGATTGCTTATATGAATTGATTGGTACTACCTATACTAACAAGATGCTTCTTCTTTTCGGGAGCCAATCACTTAAGAACTCTACTGTTAAGCGTGCTTGACTTGGAGCAATTCCGGGATAGGTGACCTCCTGGGACGTTTTCCCGGGAATCATGTGAGTGAGGACAAAGCACGCTGAAAAGACCTGTGTTGGTTTGTGGGACAGTCGTCAATCCATAAAGCAGCCAGGGATGTTACAAATGGTATCAGAGCGACACCTCTCCCAGTACGGTGTGGTTCTTGGACAAACCAAACGGAAACTGATGGGCATGTGACACCCGGGGCTGACGAGGGCGGGGAATGGTCGCTGGTGCAATAGGCATGATTAAGGAGCGGCTCCTGGCAGACTTCTAGGTGGAGGGACACATGAATGAACCTATAGCACACCTAATGAGAGGGATCCTAAGACTGTGTAGGTATGGGACTATACAGTTGATGATTACTTATATGAATTGATTGGTACTACCTATACTAACAAGTCGCTTCTTCTTTTCAGAAGCCAATCACTTAAGAACTCCAAAGTTAAGCATGCTTGACTTGGAGCAATTATGGGATGGGTGACCTCCTGGGTTGTTTTCCCAGGAAGGGTGTGAGTGAGGACAAAGCACTCTGAAAAGACCTGTGTTGGTTTGTGGGGACAATCTTCAGTCCATAAAGTAGCCAGTGATGTTACACTAGCACTCCGAGCCTTGGTCAAAGAAAATCAACCATATTAGTCTCCCATTCATAAACACGAAAGGAAACTAAAAAGGGAAGAAACATTACCTATTCCTGAATGTCACAGATGAAAGAACTCTCCTCAAGGGTCTCCAATAGTCAAGAAATGCACAGAATATGAGAGAAATAGGGAATGGAACAGCATCAGTCGCACTAGGGTTTGCATCCAACAAAAATAGGGATAAAAACGAACCCTCGATTTCTGTGCCACATATATATAGGCTGCACTCGAGCACGGTCGTGCTGGACTTAGCGTCTACGAGACGTGGTCCGAACTTGAGCACGGTCGTGCTCCCTGTGGAGCACGGGCGTGTTCAACTTAAAACTAACAAAATGTGCCTGACTCTAAGCACGGGCGTGTTGGTCATGAGCACGGGCGTGCTCGTGCACCATAAAGGACTTTTAAGACAAAAATCCCACTAAGTCCTTAACCAACAACTCTAAACTTAAACTTAAAGCTAAAACACCCAAACAAAATAAAGAAAAGTTGTTAACGAAAAAAGGGGGTGTTACAGGTTGAATTGTGTTTTACTTAGAGTTTTCAAAAATATGAACGTTTTCTCAAAGAAGCAGGATCAGACACTTTAATGCGTCTGATGCAGAACAAGTTAATTTAAATCTTAAAACTTTTAATGTTGATTAGCACAATAAATATATAAAGTAAACTTAAAAAGATAAGGGTAAGGAAGTCGACACAGATTTATAATGATTCACCCCAAGCCTTGAGCTGCGTCCAGTCCTTGGTTTCACCAAGTGTTAAACAATAAATGATCAGGCTCAACCAACAAGTATTGTTTGCACACCTAGCCTATCCAGGCTCCTTACAAGTATTCTTTCACCAAGCCTCTTCGGGCTATACAAAGAGTAAGATATACATGAAGCAACAGCTTCAAAGATTACAACTTTGCAAGTTAACCAGAGTAACACTAAAAGAATGAATTGAATGAGAAATAAGGTTGGTATAATTGTAGTAATGACTTCTCAATAAATACAAATGATTGAGCAGAGAAGTAATCTTCGAAAGAAGAACTTATAGAGCTTTGAATACGAAAAAAGAATTTTATCATTATTGAAAGTTATAACTTATGAGAAAATATTATGTTTTATGTTATTCGCTTAGACCATCTAGTTGAGCCTGAATTGAAACCTTTCCCGGTTTCCTGCTCGGCCTGGCATTAATAACATTGGTTTAAACTCAACATTTTTTCTTTTATGGCATGTGTAAATATTTATACTTTATTAGTAACTGAAAAATGGCATAAATATTTAATTATAATAATATTTATGATCTTACTTTTAGGTGCACTATGGGTATCCTTCAACCGATAGCCATTGAATAATCCCTTTTGAGACGTAGAGATCACTTGAAGGATGTTTTGCCTCTCCCAACAAAGTTTTTTTTTTCATACACACGACAAAAACCAAAAAACTTTTAATATGCTTAAGAAGCCCAATTATACCTTGTTGGTTTTATGCTCTTAATTTACTCTTTTTATTTTGGCACCTGCATTATTTTTCTTTAAGCTTTTGTCATTGATTATTAGGATGATTGATTATGAAGATTTTGAATTATTTACTAAATAATGGAAAATATAATTATTTAATTTCATTTTAATAAGTTTGAAAATTTTGAAATTTCAATTTATGTCGCCCACAATAGCTTCAAAAACTAAACTTAGAAAAGTGTCAAATTCTAATATATTTAATTTTTATTTAATAATAATTTTCTTTTAATATAACAATATCTATGATTATAAATGTTATGTAATTCATACTTATGTATTTCATGTGATGCATTTCATCTTGTCTTTTATAGAGTTATTTACAGATTATCCACCAACAAGATCCTCACATTAATAGCGGGATTCGAACTCATATCCTTATGAGATATGAGTCGTATCCTTGCCAAATCATATCCTTGTGTGACATCTATCATTGAAAAGAGGAAGTACTGTTGAATTGGGATTCCAGTAAAGTATATTAGATAAAATTAAATGTGAATCCCAAAATCAGATAAGTAATTTTAAAGCCTATAGATTTACTACCAAACAAGAAATGGATAAGATATTGAAATATCCATATATTGAAATAAACCTAAATAAGATAAATTGGGTCTATATATTATTGGGTCATCTTAAGTGGTACTCACATAACCATTATTTTCCAATCGTTACTAAAAGATGAGAAACTTGCACATGAATTTTCCTTCAACAATCCTAATGGGAGTTGCTCTTTTAGCATTGTTCACCAACAACAATGCTGAAACAGTTGCAACTCACTTTGTTCACTCCACAATGACCGAAAAAGCTCTAGATGCAAAGCATAATTTGCAGCCTCGTCATGTTAGTCACATCACAAGATTAACTCCTGGAGGTCCAAATCCAAGACACAACCCACCCAATAATACCGAGCATATTACAAGATTGAGTCCAGAAGATCAAGATTCAAAACATGATAATTCTTTCCAACCCAACAAAATTGATCATATTACAAGATTAAGTGCAGATGGGCCAGCTCCAAGGCACCATAAGTCTTCCCAACTAATGAAGGCTAATCATCCCACATCATCGATTCGTCGTGGCTCACATCCAATAAACCTTTAAAAATTCTTGTAAGCTAGCCTTGTTTTGGCTTGATTATGTGTATTTTGTTATAATAAATAAATAAATAAAGTTATACCCTTACAAATTTAACTGTTTTGGTACATTTAAATTCTGACCAATAATTTAATGGAATTTCATTTATTGCAGTCATAGCAACCTTTGACCGTTGACTAGGAAAAGTTTCAATTTTTACAATTTACGCCTTTAGTAACTCAATAATTTTTAACTTTTAAATTATTAATAATTATTATTTAATAATAAAAAAACTATTTATTGATAGTTTTTGTTTCAAGCCATAGTTGGGTGTGATAGTGGACTTTGTGTTATGTACTCATAGTGGCTGGCACAAAGTTGAAACAACAATGGTGGTGAAGTAGGCGTTGTGGGTGACGGATTTAGGAGGAGGGATGATATCGCACGTCAAATTACGTCACAAGGAAAATTATGGTTGCATGTGTGAGGAAAGCGTCTACCTCGTCATTTGAGGTCGACGACTGGATACGAAGGTACAAGTGGAGGCGGCGATGGTTCTAGCGGTGGTATTGGGTGGGCATTTTTATATGATATATATTCTGGATCTATATTTTCAAACAATCTTTCAGATCTGTTCTTGGTACAAAAATCGTCCTAAATCACAAAAGGTTTAATGTTCAATCTAATTTGGGTGGAGAAGATATAAATATGGCCAAAAATAACCACGGATGGAGTATCATAAATAAATTTTTTTTTCAAAACGAGTCAAATTCACCCAGCTTGAGGTAAGGGATTAAGTTCAAGCGTTGCTTTCTTTTATTGCTTTATATTCAAATAAATGTCAACCATTAACATCACTTGTTTGCGCATCATATTGGTTTCCGTGCAGGACAGTACACCAAAGGTACTCGACTTCTTTACTTTTGGTTTATTTTTTAGTAAAACAAGGTTTATGGTTGGAATAAAGTAAAGCAAGTTGGGATTCAAACTCAACTCCAAAAACAAAGAGACAGCATAACCAACCATCAGGCTAATAATCACATTGTTCTTTAAAACATGTTTTAAAGATACTTAACCTATTATTCAAAGTTATATATTTATGTTTTAAAATTTATATTTTAAATTCTTATCAATTTTTTTTTATATATTTTAAATACTTTGTGATCACAGTCAATTGAACTAAATTTTATATTATAAAATTTATTTTTTAATTACTCAATAATTTTAAATTATATCATATGGGTAAGTTATTTGTTATGAGACATTCATTAAATGTTTTAGGATATTTTACTCTCTATATACCTCAATATAAATAAAATAGTTAATATTAAATTTTTTGTGGTGAAAATATTATCTAGCATTGAAATTTCACTAATTTTTTCTTTAATTGCATTGTTGAAAAAATATATTCCAATATTATTCAAGGAGATTTAAATTAACTTTTTCTGCGAAAAAATGTTTATGTAATATCTTCTAACTAAGTTAGAATTAGCTCTTCAAAGTGACCAATGAAGTAAAGTGAGACTAGCCTCATATAGGATGTGATCGAGTGATTAGGTGAACTGAAGATGACTAATGAAGTCTAAGTGAGACTAGAATTATCTAAGATTTGGTCGAGCAATTAGGTCAATAGAACATGTCACTGTCAAGGTCATTTTTTTATTCTTTTGATAAGGCTTTCAAGGTCATTTTTCAAAGCATAAACCAGTAAAAGTGTTATATTATAAGTATTAAATGTTATTATTAATCACACATTATTCAGCCCCACCTATTAACTATTTTTAATATATATGTATATATATATATATATATAAATATATATATATATATATATATCACTTTGACAATTGTCAACTTTTCTTCTAATGTTCTTGTAACAGTAGAAGTAGTTGTCAACCTGTGGATTATTTCAGACTATTATAATTATTTTATTTATTTATTAAAACTTGTCATGACCTTATTTTACACATAAAGCTGACTTATGATCCACACCTTCCTACACATAAACTTGCTGATAACTATAATCTGTCCAAGAGCTTCGAATCTTTAAATAACTGTGATGTTTGGATGACAAGTGACAGAAAATATATCTTATAATATTTCCTTTTTTATTTTTTTGACATAACAATTCATCACCCGAATCATCATAAATTTATGTTAAGTTATAGTGTACTACACTAGGGGAGTGTGTATGTGCGCGCGCGTGTGTGTATATAATAATATTTTTATAGTGTGCTACAGCCGTATAAACATAGGTTATTTTTAAATATATTGATTAAAATAAATAAGTTAATATTTATAATAAAAATAAAATTAATTGTAAATAAAAAGAATGAAATAATGGGTTGCTTATTATATATAGGTGAATTATATCAAAACCCTAATAATTTTAGTTTAACTTTTATATTGCTTAGGTGGTCCAATCAGATAGTACCTCCTCAAATATAATATCACACTTCATTTTTAAATTCAACAAATCATTATTATTTTATAAAAAAGCCTTTTAAATTTTTTA
>CM061068.1:126873387-126942696 GCA_030762895.1 Sophora flavescens
CAATATTCAACTCTATTTTGATACCTAATCTCTGGAGATCCCACAACTTTCTGTTTCGTTTCAAGCTGATCAGGCTCGCACATGGCGCATTGTAAAAACGAACAAAACAATGCCCAAGAAATTTCAACCTCATGTGACGAGTGCTCAAACAGCTATTGCAACTGTTCACATGACACCTCTGTGACAACCACTCAAACAGCTATTGCAGTTGTACACAGATACACTGTCGGATAATCCACCTCAATCACATGTGACCAATGCTCAAACAGCTATTGCAATTGTTCACACGACCCCTCTGTGACAACCACTCAAACAGCTATTGCAGTTGTACAGAGATACATAACCACTCAAACAGCTATTGCAGTTATGTACAGGGTCACTTGTGCTATAACCACTCAAACAGCTATTGCAGCTATGCACAAATATTATCTGACCTCGTATGATAGCCACTCAAATAGCTATTGCAGCTTAGTCATACGGCCCCTTGTGACAACTCTCCAACCATTGTTGTAGTCATACACATGGTAACTCATTGGTCCATACAGAACACAATGATCATCATCTCCTGACACGTCTGCCATATACATTGATCCACTCTGGATTCAATGCCCATAATCACATGACACAATTGCCATTGAATGCATGAGAAAAACTTTTATTCTCGTTTTGTTTTCTTTGTCGTAATAATCTTTCCCTGTCGAAGCACAAAGCTTAACGACCATGCTTAATCTTTTTAATTAAGACTTTTCACTTAAAACAAATACAGGACCCACAGTCCAAATCTTTTAATCTCAACACAGGACACACAGTCCGAATGCTCAATCACGAGGCCCTTAAACCGATGCACCAGTTTTAGGCTCGCGGATATGGAACTCACACTGTCCACATCAACTTAGGACACACACAGTCCAAAAACAACCACTTTGCAGGACACTCCGTCCCATGACACAGATCCTTGATCTACGTGTCCATACCACACTAGAACCCCAACGTCTCGGTTTCTAGGCTTATTTATCTGCTTGTAAAACATTTCGCTCAGTGAAAATCAAATACAAAACAACAGCTCCGAAAACTTATCCAAGTTTAACGGAATAACTTCACTGAATAAAATATTTTTACAGAAATTCTTTTTCTGTTAAAACGTTGATAAATCTTGAAAATCATTGATAAATTCCTTTCATTTCTAAATTGTTTCACTTCAGAAATAAATTTTCAATAAAGGTCAACAACACAAAAATTTAATATTAAATAATTTGTATCACTTTTCCATCAGAAGTAATTGTTCTGACTGCTATAAATATTATTTTCGAAACTTAATCACTTTAAATAACATTTTATAATAAAATTGAATTTATTATATAAAAATTAGAGCCTGTGAAAAAAATTTCACGGTTTCGCCCTTACTATGGCTTATTTACACTATTTCCACAAAATATTATTAAAATAATAATTTTTTTCATTTTTCTCAAAATCTCCCAAATTAATCCTTCTGATTAATTATCCAAGCTTATTAAGGTTTTTATCCTTAATTAAAAATTTTAACACTGACTAATGTCAGGTTACTCAGTCCAACACTCAACAGCAGATAAACTCAAATCACAAAATAGCATGGCATATATCAATTCATGACATGCATCACAATTATAATATAAACAAATAATCATAATCATGTAAGTTCACACATCACATCAATTCAATTACTCAGATAAACATCACATCAATCTAGCAATTTATAGTAAACAGTATAATAAAACAAAATATTTCATACATGAAATTAATACATGACTCCACAAATAAGCATGAGATTATCTCAACTCCTCAGGCATACCCCCCTTACCTCTTGAAGATTTAACTACAGTTTCTATTAGTCTCCTGATCTCGATCCGATTTCTCTCCGTCAGCGTAAATCAGCTAACTCAGTTGTTTCCTTCAAACGAATTGCAACCAAAATAAATAAAATTAAACAACAATACATTTGGTTCATGGAGGTTAGGGTTCGGCTTCAACCACTTATCTAGGTTAGGAGAATCAAAATTTGGTTAACTTAAGGATTAATGATCCATAAGTTACTTAAGAAATGATTAATCACTTTAACCACGATTTTGAACCAAGAACATGAACTAAACTCATCTAGTTCTAAGAACTAGGGTTCGGTTTCCTCAAGATTTTTAGGCTAGAAATTTTGAAATTTCATCAACTCTTGGATTTAAACAACATACAAAGCTTAGAGTTGGATTCAAAGATTACAAACAACTTTTGAATCACAAAACAATCAAGTACTCAAACCTAGGGTTTCGGTTTTTGATGAGATAAATAGGTTAAAGTTTGATTTTTGATCTTCTATATACTTGAATACAAGAACTAGCAAGATATAAAAGGATTGAATCATGAATCAAGACATGAAAATGAAACAAAACCTAAGAACACAACTTTGACCTAGATTCGGTCATGACCAGAAATTAGGGAAAGAAATTTCACATGATCTTGTGCTTCTAGATGATGAAAATATATACGATTATAAGATCATAGCAATTGGTTTCATGTCAAAAGGATTTTTCTAGAATTAGTTATGAATTTTTGAATCTAGCTCCATGAACTTTGAACAAATGAAGAACATATGAATCTTAGCCATGAATCTACAAAAGTTGTGAAGAGAAATGATTCAAATGTCAAGAGAAGAAGTTTTTACCTCTTGATGATTCAAGGAAATCAAGATTTGGATGATGTTCTTCACAAATTTCACATGGTGTTCTTGAGAAACTTAAGGAAGAAGATGAACATAGTTAGGTTTTAGAACAGTTTTAGTATTTTGGGTGGATCTCTCAACATACTTGTCCGTTTTGGATGATCTTTATGTCTTTGGAAAGAAGAGAGAAAGATAAACAACTTTCATGTTTAAAGTTTTTCGAGATTCAGAATATAAAATGGTCATAATTGCCAATCAAAATCTGACGAATTATGAACTCTTTGGAGCAAAAGAACATGAAAATGGAAAAATGGCTTAATGAAGAAGACAGCCTATTTAAATGAAGAAGAAACCAAACTTAATGAAGAAGGCATTGGAGTCGTGGGTTTTGGGCAAGAGTTGGTCAACTTTTTCCAATGGCATTTGTTTGAAATTGTCATAAAAAGACAAGGGCAATTTGGTCATTTCATAGGAAAAATTAACTTTGTCATAAATGTGCCATTATGGCCATTATGATACGGATAAACTCGTCATAAATGCTCGTCAAGTCGGTCAATCCAACATCTCTGCTACGTTGCCGACTTCTTGATTCATCTGGCGCAAGCTTTTCCTAGAGACATCTCGACGTATATGCCCGCAACAAATATAATATTTTAATTTTTTTACCAAAATTTTCAAAACTTCCAATATCGTAGTAAATACGATAAAAATATTTTTCATCTCGTTCACGACTCAAAATTAGGTCTTCTGAGCAGTAAACTTTTACTGTCAGTGAAAACACAGAAAACAGCAGACCGGCTTCCGTCTGAGTTTTCAACCAAAAACTTCCCCGTAACCTTATGAAAATAAGTATAACAAGGAAATGACCTTGGTTTATCCAAAATCATTTTCTAAGTCTCGGATAAAAATATATATTTATATATTTATTAGCGATATTACAGAGCAGCGAAAATCGGGGTGTTATATTACTACCCCACTAAAAAAAAATTCGTCCTCGAAATTTCATCACTCGAAACCAAACAGGATTTTTTAATCTCCTCTTAACCTTAAGATTTTACGTTGTCCTCCACATCACTTCTTTCCTCTTATTCTATATTCCATCACACAGTTCATTCTTATGTCATTTCTACATATCCGTACTATCCTCAAGATTTCATCTGAGTCTATCATACTCGAAAAAAACAAAATCAAAACTTAATCACTTCTCTTATCAACATGGTTCCACCAGAAACCTTTATTCAAATCATCTCACTCTGAATATTATCGCTAATACCAACAATATCTACACAGCACCACGTATCAATTCCTTACTCAAAATATTTAATCATAGTCTTAATTTCTCTTCATTATAATTCATCACCCCAAATTTGATATCACCTCGCACATCTTATCCTCAAAATCACTTCATTGCATATCTTAATGCAATTAAACCAAAAGGGATTATATAGAACAGAATTATCTAATTCTTAGCTTTCAAACTTATCTATCAACTAAATTTTACTCAAGAACTTCTCATTTCCATTCACATTCAACTTAGGTAAAACTACCATAGACATCTTTCTGTAATTTCTTCCAATCATACTATTAAATCTTAACGATGATCATTTATGATTATCCTAGTTCCTTTAGTAAACTCTACCTCGATCATAACAAATATACTGAAATCATCTTACTTACTGATCTTACTTCTGAAAATTCTCAGATCACTAATCACATCTACACCTTAATAAAAATCCACTCACCTCTTGTCGTACTTAGGTATTACACTTACTCTCAGCTAACCTTCTAAAGATCAATTTCTTTCTTACTTATCCATCTATCTTAGGATGATAAACTGAACATTAACTTCAACTTGGATCTTAACACTAAATGTAACTTTATCCCAACACTCGAAGTAAGCCTTGCTCAGAATGATGTTGGAAGATTACTTTATCACGTTGGATCAGTCCTCTAATACACGCCTTTGTTGGTTTTTCCATTACACTGTGGACCTAAGCAGTGAAAAGATGTCGACTTCGTCAACCTACTCCCAATAATCTGAAAAGAGATTTTCAAGACAAGAAATTTCTTGATTTTGCTTTCACAAGAAAGCACAAAGAATAATTTGATCAATCTGAAATATACAAGTGTCCAATATGTAAAAAGATTCTTTAATAGGTTCGTGAGTGTAAAAATGCATGGCCAATGCATGTTTACAAACATGACTCTAATAAAGTTTCTTTCTTCACAAGAACTTTACTACTCAATGATTTAAAAGAACATTAGTCCGACAAAATTTAGACTGGATCACTTCCACCAAAAGTAAAAGTGAATCGACTAAGTCTCATCAAGAAACTTCTTTTATCATAAAAGTGTCCATCCTGAACAAAAATAGGATAGTTCCCACATATAAAATTCCACAAAAATTGGTCCATCAAGGGGTTTTGAAGCGATCACATCATATGAGAAGGAATAAACAGACAACTCAAAAGTTTCACACAATCTATTGAGAAAAGAAAAGAATTGCATCGCACATGAATTTAAAAGTTCAGTTAAAGGATTACTAGCGATGGCAAAACTCAGAGTTTGAAGCTTCGGCACCACCCATGGTATAAACTCTCCCCTTAGCCGTTGGTTTATTGGTTCTTGTTTTATTGACAACTGGTCCACGCCTTGGTGCATTACAATCCTTTGATAAGTGTCCTATTTGGTCACAATTGAAACATTTCCTTTCTTTAAAAGGTCAGTTATTCACCATGTGATTTGGATCTCCACATTTGAAACATCTCCTGCCTTGGCCTTGGCTTTGGTTCCTTTGGCCTCTACTACCTGATGTAGAAATAACTGGACGATATAGTTGTTGGTTCTTGTCATTTCTTGGTGATCGGAAATATGGTTTTCTCTGGATTTGTTTCTCCTCCTGATTCTGATATTGAAACTGGTTCTTGATTCGAGAGGGTCCTCCAACATTCCCACCATTATCTCTCCCTTTCCTCATCAGTTCTACTCTTCTACATTTCTCAACTAAAGCTTGGAAATTCTTGATTTCCAGTGGCAGTACCGACTCCTTGATTTCAAATCGTAGTCCTCCTTCAAATCTTTCACACTTCCAGTCTTCATCCGGGTTATTTTGGAAGAAGCGAAAATACTTGGCAAGTGACTCAAATTTTGCCGCGTATTCCCCAACAGACATATCCTCTTGTTGCAGACGCAAAAATTCTTGCTCTTTTTCAGCTCGAGCACTTTGAGGAAAATACTTGTTCAGAAACAAGTTCCGAAATATCTCCAAAGTAATCTCCTGATTTTTCCGCTTCGATGAGTTGCTTAGTGCCCTTCCACCAATACTCAGCATCTCCAAACAGCAGATAAGTAGCATAAGGCACCTTCACTCCTTCTGGACTATGAATCAACTCAAATATTTTCTCTATCTCCTAAATCCACAAATCAACTTTTGTAGGATCCGCATCTCCATGAAATTGTGGAGGATTCTGTAACACCCTGTTTTTCGTAAGCTTCTTTATCAGTAAATACATGCTTTAATGTATTTATTTTTGATAAAATCCAGAGGATGATTTTATTTTGAATAAAATCATTTTCTTGTGTTGTTTTAACGTATGAAGTCATAGTAAAATTTTTGGTCGAAAATTCAAACGAAAACCGGTCTGTGTTCTCACTGCCGGTACAAGTTTACTGAGCTAGAGACAAAATTTTAATTCATGAACGAGACGGTTAGTGTTTTTATGATGTTTTGTGTGGGTTTGGTAAATTTTTGAATTTTGTTTTCCGGGAATAAAATATAATATTTTATCCGGACAAAACCTTCAGAAAATACGATCGGATGTGCAACCGGTTACGTATTTAAGCAGTTAAAGGAACCCTAAAGGATGATAAAAGGCTTGATGGGAAGCCTCATTAAATGCTTATGATACACCTAAGAAAAAGTAAATCCTTACTTATTTCAAAATCTTACTTTTCATCTTTCTCTCTCCAATCACATCACATCACATCACATTAACTCTTTAACCTCTCTACAAGCAACCACCTTCTTTCTTCTTCTTTCTTCTCTTTTTCCTCTCCAAAACCGTGCCCCCCTCCATCTTACTCTATAAATATCACTCATCAACTTCACTTCATCACTTTCCTTTCTCCTACTCCATTAAAACCCTTAAGTTTTCATCTTTTTCTTAACTTCAACCTTCCAAAGCTCTAGTTTTTCTTCTTCTTTTCACTAAGTGTTCTTCATCAAAGTTGTTCCTCTTGCTTAGGTTAATACTCTCATGTATTCTTTTCTTTAAAAACTTCATCTTTTTCTAAAGTTTCTTCTTTATGTCATTTATGAGCTTTTATCTTCAAAAATCTCTCAAAAATGGTAGAAAACTCCTTTTGAGTTGAAACCAATTTCTATGGCCTTGTATTTACTTGTAGTTTAACATACTAAAAGGTTGTGTAAAACAAAGTTTCCTAACCTCCACTTTCTAATGAGGCCGAACCATGCCTATGGTTTTGATGGATCTTGTTTCAACTTTTACAAGTTTGAGTTTGTATTTAAAGATTTGTTTTCCCAAAATGATCATGGACCAAGGCTCCTTTATGTTAAAGGATGCTATGTCTAAAGTGATTGGAAAGTTTAAAGATTTGTTTTTCCCAAAATGATCATGGACCAAGGCTCCTTTATGTTAAAGGATGCTATGTCTAAAGTGATTGGAAAGTTTAAAGATTTTTACTCTACTTTTATGCCATTTATATTTATACCATTTACTTTATGTCATTTACTTTATGTCATTTACATTATGTCATTTACTTTTATGTCATTTATATTTATGCCATTTACTTTATGTCATTTACTTTATGTCATTTACATTATGTCATTTACTTTTATGTCATTGCCATTTACTTTATGTCATTTACATTATGTCATTTACTTTTATGTCATTTATATTTATTGCCATTTACTTTATGTCATTTACATTATGTCATTTACTTTATGTCATTTATGTTTATGTCATTTATGATTCATTTACTTATGTCATTATACTTTAATTATTTATAAGCCTATGTTGTTTTTACTTTATGTGCTTATGAACTTTGTTGTTTAAAATACTATGTTGCTTTCAAGATGATCATAGATTTGAGCTCCATAAGTTATTGGATGCTAAAAGGTCTAAGAGATTGAAAGAATTTAAATATTTTTATCATAAAAACCCAAGGATGGCCGAATCTTAAAGGTTATGGACCTAGGGTGTTTCGTTTTTCATTTTCCAAAGTGATCATGGTTTTGAGATCCTTACTATTAATGGATGCTAAACCGAAGAGATTGGAAATTTTAAATGTTCCTAGCCTATTTTATTGGTCAAGGCCGAATCTCCATCAAGGTGTAACTTGGTGGGATTTTTGTTCAACTTTGTTTTAAGTAATCATGTTTTAAACTCTTAGCACTTAAGGATCATAAATCCCTAAGTTGCATGTGCTTTGGAAACTTCTATCCCTAAGTTCTCGATTGAGTTCTAATCCTTGAACCTTGTGTCTTGAAACCTAGACTTTCATCCTAACCAACCTTGAAGAATGTTCGTGAAACTGTTTATTTTCTCGTATTTTCTTACCTTCTTAAGGTAAGAGGGGATTTCCTAAAGATATTCAATAACTGTATGCATGTGTGTAGGTGTTTAACTGGATATTTATATGTTGATTGGACTTACTTGATTATCTAATGTACTTGAACTGTTGTGCTATAATCTAATGTTGAACTGTACTTGTTCTAAATGATAAAATGCATATATGTGATGAACTGCTTTCAACTGTGATATTAGCATTGCATTGATGATATATACTGTTGTTGATTGAAAGTTTGCTAAGCCAGGACGTGCGTCTGTGCTCAACCATAATAATGATTAAAAACCTTAATAAGCTTTGAAGATGAAGGGATGGGTGTTCTTTTCCAAAAGATCTTTAAACTTAAAGCACTTGTTTTAAATGTTGAAATGATTTTGGTGTACTATTGTTATACAAAAGAAAAATCCATTTCGAACTATGTGTCTTCAAGTGAAAACTTTCAAGATTATTTGGCAATATCCTATTGGGGAAATATTTCAAAGATAAAAGAATTTCATAGATGCTTTATAAAAAGATTTTCAAAGAAAAGGTTTTTCCTAAGTATTTTAGAAACTTTCTGATAACCTGGATAGGTTATCGAGGATTCGGTTTTGAATTTGTTTTTCACTGAACGAAAAGTAAGTACTTAAGAAAGAGAATCTAGTATGCGAGACGTCGCCTCTAGTATTCAGTGATGTGCACGTGATCTTGAATCAGTGTGAATTCGGGACTACGAGTCCTGGTTATGATGTTATGGACTTAGGTCCTAATCGCGCTATGTTGGACTGTGTATTCTAACCACGTGTGATGAACATGATTAAAGGTGAAGGTTGTTTTCTACGACCACAACCCTTGACTGTGGACACGGTCTTGGGCATTGTGATTGAGCGTTCGGACTATGAGTCCTATGCTTCTGAGTTTTCAAGTGATGGGGAAATGATGATTTAAGTCGTTAGCTTCGAGCTGCGACAGTAAAAAGAATGAACACAAGGAAAACCTTTTAAATAAAAATATTTTCTCATGTGCATTTCCCCAAGCAGACGTGCTTTTGATATATATCAGATACAAGGTGGTGTCTGGGAGTCTGTCCATGTAAACCGAGTGAAGAGGCACATGTGACGTTGCTCGTCCTGAGACCTTATGCATGAGGGTAAGGAGGCAACTGCCCGGTGGGCTAGAGATTGACCAACTCTAATACTTTTCTAGGGAAAACGGTGTTGAGATCTCATTAGATTAAGTTAGAGCCTGATATTGAAGTGCCATGCATATTTTCGAAAGATTGACTGTGCGGGTTTGATGCCCTTTGATATAACACTGTTATATTGTGTATATGCATGATTTAACTGCTTATATGATTCTGTGATGTATGTATCGTGTATATGGTTGTTGTGGGATATATCTTATGATGGTATCTCACTCTTACAATTATATCAGGTATCTTCGGGTTTTGCTGTAGTACCTTGGTACTCTAGTACCGATGTTGCAGAGGAGTCTTTCTAAGTCATTTGAAGACCTAGTGTTATAGATTGGGAAAGTATCCCGATTGGGGGTCTCTCCATAATATTTGATAAAATGACCAGCTTAGGAGTTTTGAGTTGGGTTGTATATCTAAAGAGGTCGGTAAATGTAGTGTTATATACATCCATCTATAGTTTGAACTTTTCTTACGAAAGGGGAAACTTAGAGAAACGTTGTATGTCATGGTAACTTTGTTACGAACGTGACTTTACATTTTAAATGTATGTATGATGGATTTCAGAGTTATCCTTATATGAGAAAATTTTATACCCCAGTTTTCTGACTTAAGAGAAAACAAATTTTCCGAAAGCAGCCAGCAAATTATCTTTTAAATTTACTTCCGCATGTGTTACGTAAGTAATGCCCTGAGGGAGGGAGTCACAAGGTGGTATCAGAGCTGGTCGAGTCTTTCGGGATCTTTGGGAAATAGGTCTGTTGTGTTGATGTTGTGTTTTCTCTAAATTAAGTTTTATTCGGATTACTTCTTAGAAGTAATGTGTGTTGATACGCTTTTACACGTTTCATTTTCTGGTTGTGGCTTGACTGATTTGTTCGGTAGGTCAGTTATGGAACCAGCACCAGAAGGTGGACGTGAACGAGGACGTGGACGCGGTCGTGGACGTGGTCGTGGACGTGGTCGCAGAGGTGGTCCTATTGGCAGTCGTGCCAACATGAATGCAAATTATGACGGTGGGATGGACTTCGCTGCCCAAGCTTTGGCTGACGCGTTCTTTGCTTGCCATAGCTCTTGAGACGGCTAATCTTGCTGCCCGAGAACCAACAGAGCAGCAGAGAGGGCAGAACAAGCTGCAGAGGGAAGACATTTGGATGCTTTCCGATGTCAGAATCCATCACAGTTTGATGGAGACATGGATCCAATAAGGGCTGATCTTTGGATTCAAGAGCTAGAGAAGATCTTTGAGCTGGTTCACACCCCAGAGGGAGCAAAGGTGCCTTACGCAACATTCCAACTGATTGGAGATGCTGAATACTGGTGGGAAGGCACCAGACAACTGCTGGTAGCTGAGCATCAGGCAATCACTTGGGGAGTATTCCGCAACAAATTTTTGGACAAATATTTTCGCCAGAGTGCTCGGATAGAGAAGGAGCGGGAATTCCTGAGGCTGAGACAGCGAGACATGACAGTGGGGGAATATGCGGCAAGGTTTGAGTCCCTTGCCAAATATTTTCGCTTTTTCCAGAACAACCCCGATGAGGAATGGAAATGTGAAAGGTTCGAAGACGGTATTCGCTTCGAGATCAAGGAATCTATGATGCCATTGGAAATCCGTAATTTCCAAGCCTTAGTAGAGAAGTGTAGAAAATTGGAACTAATGAGGAAGGAAAGAGGCAATAGGGAAACTGTTGCAGGACCCACTCGTTCCAAAGACCATTATCAAGATCAGAATCAGAAAGGGAAGCAACATCGGAGGGAACCTTACTTCCGGCCACAAGGGAATGATCTGAATCAACGACAGCATCGTTCTGATAATTCTGAATCGGGAAGTGGAGGTCAACAGAACCAAAACCGAGACCAAGTTAGGAGATGTTACAAGTGTGGAGACCCAGACCACATGGCTAATGTTTGCCCATGCAAAGGAGTGAAGTGTTTCAATTGTGGAAATTTTGGACACTTCTCAAGGGATTGTAATGCACCAAGGATTGAAAAGCCTGTCAACACCTTAGGAACTGGTAGACCCACGGCGAAGGGAATAGTCTACACCATGAATGGCGCTGAAGCTTCACAATCTGACGATCTTTTACAATAGAAGTGGTGTTGAAAAATTTCGCAATTTGAAGGTCTTATGGCAGTGGTCTATAATTCTAAGTTGTAATAGGATTCTAAGTATAATCGCGTTTTGACGCCCTTGAGTATTTGACTCTCTAGGGTCTCCTATGTTACTAGTCTTTCCAGTGAATGTATGTTTCTTATGACTTTTGGGAATAAAAGTCTCCTTAAGAAATTCATTCCAGTTCCCCTCTCTTTTGATTGTTGTGGTCAGTTTAGACTTTGGATCCAATCTTTCTTTTCCTAGAGTTATGAACTGCCTTGTTGTTGCACGGGATGGGTATGTTTATAAAAGAAGTTTCTTGATGAAACTTAATCTAATCGCTTCTATTTTTGGTGGAAGTGATTCAGTTTGAACTCTTATCAAACTGTTGCTCTTTTAAATTGTCGACCAGGAAATTCTAGTGAAAGGAGAAACTTTTTAGATTCATGATTGTAAACGTGTACCGATCATACATTTTTACTTCCTTGAATATACTAAAGGATCTTCATACATTAGATGTTTCTGTATTCTTTTGGATCGATGAAATTCTTTTAGATAATTTCTTCTGATAGTATGATCTGGATGGTGAGAGATCCTGTTAAGTTTCTAGTTACGTAATTTCGAGGACGAAATTCTTTTTAGAGGGGTAGAGTTGTAACACCCTGTTTTTCGTAAGCTTCTTTATCAGTAAATGCATGCTTTAATGTATTTATTTTTGATAAAATCCAGAGGATGATTTTATTTTAAATAAAATCATTTTCTTGTGTTGTTTTACCGTATGAAGTCACAGTAAAATTTCACGGTTTCGCCCTTACTATGGCTTATTTACACTATTTCCACAAAATATTATTAAAATAATAATTTTTTTCATTTTTCTCAAAATCTCCCAAATTAATCCCTCTGATTAATTATCCAAGCTTATTAAGGTTTTTATCCTAAATTAAAAATTTTAACACTGACTAATGTCAGGTTACTCAGTCCAACACTCAACAGCAGATAAACTCAAATCACAAAATAGCATGGCATATATCAATTCATTACATGCATCACAATTATAATATAAACAAATAATCATAATCATGTAAGTTCACACATCACATCAATTCAATTACTCAGATAAACATCACATCAATCTAGCAATTTATAGTAAACAGTATAATAAAATAAAATATTTCATACATGAAATTAATACATGACTCCACAAATAAGCATGAGATTATCTCAACTCCTCAGGCATACCCCCCTTACCTCTTGAAGATTTAACTACAGTTTCTGTTAGTCTCCTGATCTTGATCCGATTTTCTCTCACATCAGTAATCGCCTAACTCGGTTGTTTCCTTCAAACGAATTGCAACCAAAATAAATCAAATTAAACAACAATACATTTGGTTCATGGAGGTTAGGGTTTGGCTTCAACCACTTATCTAGGTTAGGAGAATCAAAATTTGGTTAACTTAAGGATTAATGATCCATAAGTTACTTAAGAAATGATTAATCACTTTAACCATGATTATGAACCAAGAACATGAACTAAACTCATCTAGTTCTAAGAACTAGGGTTCGGTTTCCTCAAGATTTTTAGGCTAGAAATTTTGAAATTTCATCAACTCTTGGATTTAAACAACATACAAAGCTTAGAGTTGGATTCAAAGATTACAAACAACTTTTGAATCACAAAACCATCAAGTACTCAAACCTAGGGTTTCGGTTTTTGATGAGATAAATAGGTTAAAGTTTGATTTTTAATCTTCTATATACTTGAATACAAGAACTAGCAAGATATAAAAGGATTGAATCATGAATCAAGACATGAAAATGAAACAAAACCTAAGAACACAACTTTGACCTAGATTCGGTCATGACCAGAAATTAGGAAAAGAAATTTCACATGATCTTGTGATTCTAGATGATGAAAATAGATATGATTATAAGATCATAGCAATTGGTTTCATGTCAAAAGGATTTTTCTAGAATTAGTTATGAATTTCAAGAGAAGTAGTTTTTACCTCTTGATGATTCAAGGAAATCAAGATTTGGATGATGTTCTTCACAAATTTCTCATGGTGTTCTTGAGAAACTTAAGGAAGAAGATGAACATAGTTAGGTTTTAGAATAGTTTTAGTATTTTGGGTGGATCTCTAAACATACTTGTCCGTTTTGGATGATCTTTATGTCGTTGGAAAGAAGAGAGAAAGATGAACAACTTTCATTTTGAATGTTTTTCGAGATTCAGAATAGAAAATGGTCATAATTGCCAATCAAAATCTGACGAATTATGAACTCTTTGGAGCAAAAGAACATGAAAATGGAAAAATGGCTTAATGAAGAAGACAACCTATTTAAATGAAGAAGAAACCAAACTTAATGAAGAAGGCATTGGAGCCGTGGGTTTTGGGCAAGAGTAGGTCAACTTTTTCCAATGGCATTTGTTTGAAATTGTCATAAAAAGACAAGGGCAATTTGGTCATTTCATAGGAAAAATTAACTTTGTCATAAATGTGCCATTATGGCCATTATGATACGGATAAACTCGTCATAAATGCTCGTCAAGTCGGTCAATCCAACATCTCTGCTATGTTGCCGACTTCTCGATTCATCTGGCGCAAGCTTTTCCTAGAGACATCTCGACGTATACGCCCGCAACAAATATAATATTTTAATTTTTTTACCAAAATTTTCAAAACTTCCAATATCGTAGTAAATACGATAAAAATATTTTTCATCTCGTTCACGACTCAAAATTTGGTCTTCTGAGTAGTAAACTTTTACTGTCAGTGAAAACACAAAACAACAGACCGGCTTCCGTCTGAGTTTTCAACCAAAAACTTCCCCGTAACCTTATGAAAATAAGTATAACAAGGAAATGACATTGGTTTATCCAAAATCATTTTCTAAGTCTCGGATAAAAATATATATTTATATATTTATTACCGATATCACAGAGCAGCGAAAATCGGGGTGTTACAGTTGTTTCAAATTTGTGCCAGCCACCATGAGTACATAACACAAAGTCCACTATCCCACCCAACTTTTGCTTGAAAAAAAAAATAAACAGTTTTTTTATTATTAAATAATAATTATTAATAATTTAAAAGTTAAAAATTCTTTAGATACTAAAGGCGTAAATTGTAAAAACTGAAACTTTTCCTAGTCAACGGTCAAAGGATACTATGACTACAATAAATGAAATTCTATCAAATTAATGGTCAGAGTTTAAATGTACCATAACAATTAAATTTGTAAGGGTATCATAGATATTGTTAGATTAAAAGAAAATTATTATTAAATAAAAATTAAATATATTAGAATTTCTCACTTTTCTAAGTTTTGTTTTTCAAGCTACTTTGGCCGACATAAATTGAAATTTCAAAAATTTCAAACTTATTAAACTGAAATTAAATAATTATATTTTCCATTATTTAGTAAATAATTCAAAATCTTCATAATCAATCATCCTAATAATCAATGACAAAAGCTTAAAGAAAAAAAATGCAGTCTTTGAAATAAAAAGAGTAAATTAAGAGCATATAACCAGCAAGGTATAGTTGGGTTTCTTAAGCATACTATAAGTGTTTTGGTTCTTGTCGTGTGTATGGAAAAAAAAACTTTGTTGGGAGAGGCAAAACATACTTCAAGTGATCTCTACGTCTCAAAAGGGAATATTCTACGACTATCGGCTGAAGGATGCTCATAGTGCACCTAAAAGTAAGATCATAAATATTATTATATTTAAATATATAAGCTATTTTTCAGTTACTAATAAAGTATAAATTTTTACACACGCCATAAAAGAAAAAATGTGGAGTTTAAACCAATGTTGTTAAAGTCAGGCCGAGCAGCAAAGGTTTCAGTTCAGACTCAACTAGATGGTCTAAGCGAATAACATAAAACATAAGATTTTCTCATAAGTTATAACTTGCAATAATGATTAAAATTTAAAACCAGAAATTAAGAACTATATACTTACAATCTCTATAATATAATAATTTTATTTTAAAGTAGCATAGTTACATTACATCTTCTATAGTTTCAATGTATCTTAGGAAATAGAGTAGTCTTGTAATTTGATCTTAGTTTTTATTTGCCTTGTAATCATATTGTATATAAATACCATTCAACTGAGTGTCTTTTCCACTCATGCGTTTCACAAACTCTTTGTCTACTTTATTTTCAAGTTTATAATTAATAATCATTAATATTGTTATTTATATTATGCAGATTTATCTCAATGCTAATTAAGCGCTTCTTTATTCTAAACATATTATTAATTGAGCAGAACTGTATCGAAACTCAGTAATAGAGATATTTGATAAGCTAAAACAACCAACAAGCTATTGAAATAGCAGCCATTGAGGATGAGAACTTGAACAAGTACCTGTTAAGATTTAAATTAACTCGTTCTGCATCAGACGCATTAAAGTGTCGGATCCTGCTTCTTTGAGAAAACGTTCGTATTTTTGAAAACTCTAAGTAAAACACAATTCAACCTATAACACCCCGTTTTTTTCGTTAAAAGCTTTTCTTTATGCTTGTTTGGGTGTTTTAGCTTTAAGTTTAAGTTTAGAGTTGTTGGTTACGGACTTAGTGGGATTTTTGCCTTTAAAGTCCCTTTCTGGTGCACGAGCACGCCCGTGCTCATGACTAGCACGCCCGTGCTCATGACTAGCACGCCCGTTCTTAGAGTCAGGCGTGTTTTGTTAGAACGTACTGAACACGCCCGCGCTCCACAGGGAGCAAGACCGTGCTCAAGTGCGGACCGCGTCTCGTAGACGCTAAGTCCAGCACGATCGAGCTCAGGGGGTGCACTGCCGTGATCGAGTGCAGCCTATATATTTGTGGCACAAAAATCGAGGGTTGCGTTTTTAACCTTATTTTGGAGGCTTCAAACCCTAGTGTGGTTGCTACAGTTCCATTCCCTATTTCTCTCATATTCAGTGCATTTCTTGAGTATTGGAGACCCTTGAGAAGCGTTCTTTCATCTGTGCCAATTAGGAATAGGTAATGTTTCTTCCATTTTTAGTTTCCTTTCGTGTTTATGAATGGGAGACTAATATGGTTGATTTTCTTTGACCAAGGCTCGGAGTGCTAGTGTAACATCCCTGATTGTTCACAAAAGAACACGGGTTTTTTAGCGTGCTTTGTCCTCACTCAAACGCTTCCAGGGAAAACTTTCGAGGAGGTCGCCCATCCCAGAATTGATCCAAGTCAAGTACGATTAGCTGTGGAGTTCAAAAGTGATTGGTTCCCGAAAAGAAGAAGCATCTTGTTAGTATTGGTAGAACCAATCAATTCATATAAGCCATCATCAACTGTATAGTCCCATACCTACGCAGTCTCAGGAACCCTCTTATTCGGGTGTGCTACTGGTTCATTCATGTGTATCTCCACCGAGAAGTTTGCTAGGAGCTGCTCCTTGATCATGCCTCTTGCACCGGCGACCACTCCCGCCCCTCTCATTAGGGTGTGCTATCGGTTCATTCATGTGTCGCTCCGTCTAGAAGTCTGCCAGGAGCCGCTCCTTGATCATGTCTCTTGCACCGGCAACCACTCCCCGCCCTCGTCAGCCCCGGGTGTCACATGCCCACTAGCTTCCGCTTGGTTCGTCCCCGAACCACATCGTACTGGGAGATGTGCAACTCTGATACCATTTGTAACATCCATGTCTACATTATGGATTGACGACTTTCCCCATAAACCAACACGGGTCTTTTCAACGTGCTTTGTCCCCACTCACACGCTTCTTGGGAAAACTTCCCAGGAGGTCACCCATCCCAGAATTGATCCAAGTCAAGCATGCTTAACTGTGGAGTTCTTAAGTGATTGGCTCCCTAAAAGAAGAAGCATATTGTTAGTATATGTAGTACCAATCAATTCATATATGCCATCCTCAACTGTATAGTCCCATGCCTACACTGTCTGAGGATCCCTATCATTCAGGTATACAATCGGTTCATTCATCCATCCCTCCGCCTAGAAGCCTGCCAGGAACCACAACTTGATCATGCCTCTTGCATCGACGACTACTCACCTCCCTCGCCAGTCCCGGTTGTCACTGCTAGATGTGCCGCTTTGGAATACGAAATCGGTTTGCTATTGGGAGCTAACATTGGAACCTTCAAACCAGGTATGAGGAGATGGGTAGTGTAACTCATTAGGCAGTGGGGGTAGCGTAAGGTAGGGGTTCCCACAACCACGGTGTTTTCGTATATGTATGCATAATGTGCTAAATGATTAATCTGTGATAACATGTTTCTGGATGTTTTAGTATGTTATATTATATGCTTCATGTTCATGATATATGTCCTTGAATGTTCATGATTGGTTATCTGATGAATATCATGCTATGTTGATTGTTGTTGTTAATATGGTGTTGGTTGATATGATTGTTTTTATGTTTGGTTCTGATGATAAAAGTTTAACTAGTAAAATAGGCTATTAAAATGACCTATCAATTAATGGAACTAATCCCCAAAAAAATTGGTTAAGAGTATGTGTTTAGCTCTGCCTAGAATGGCACTGTCGTGCAATGAGCACGGCCGTGCTGAACAGGAGCACGCCCGAGCTCCCAATTTGAATTCTAGAAATGGCCGCGCTTAAAGCCCTACCATGCAGCAGAGGAGCACGGCAGTGCATAACAGGAAGCACGACCGCGCTGCTGAGCACGACCGTGCATAAAAGGAAGCACACCCGTGCTTCATTTAAGTGGAAGCACGACCGTGCTGGGGATCAAGCACGCCCGTGCTCCCCTTCAGAACAGAAATGGAATTGAAGGCTTTAAATGGGTTTTCAACCCCCGTTATCCCCAACAACGTTATGATAACGCAACTAACCAATGATAAAGGTAGATAACTTGATTAAAGACTAACGAAGATAATTAATGATGATAAGATGGTTAAACCTACCACACGTTGCTAACTTTTGTGCTTATTGGCCAAAGTGGCCTCGATGTTTATTGGTTGAGATGTTGATAAGTTGTACCTTGGTGCTTCTTGGCCATTGGGGACTTGACCCCGGATGGGTCTAAGGTGTTGAAGTTGTTGATGTTGAAGTCTAGGGTGGTTATTAGCCCAAGCAAATGAGGTGGTTGCATGTTCGTTGTTGTGCCCATGCATCATGCATAGGAGTTGATAGTTGGGAGACGTTCGACATAGGGGAGATCGTCCGAGAGTAAGGCGATCTGGCCATCCATAGTAGGTTACCCAGGGTTTGGTGAACCGTGTGCCCCCGTGATGAGGCATCCAAGGTTTGATGCATTGGCTATCCATGGACCAAGTCAGTGTTGAAAAAAAAAAGAATATGCGAAGTTGAAAATTAGATGAAATGAAGTACCCAAAACCAAATAATTAATTGGCAAGGGACTGATCCAAACTAAATTAAACAAGAACCCTGGATTAGTAAGAGTCTAAGAGCATATCCAATACTATTTTGATAAACAACCAACTTTGGTTTCTTAAGTGGTCCCTATTTTGCCACATCACTTTAAAGCAAATCATCAAATTTTTACTCCAGTGATATATATAAGGTGAATTCTCCCAAACCTTCCATAAATTTTGGGTAATATTTACCTTGTCTAGGTGGCCCAATCAGATGGTGTTATCTTATTTATTGTGTGACACTTCATTTTTTATTTTAAAAATTTGTTATTATTTATTTAAAAAATTATTGAATCTTCTTATTTAATTTTAGTTTTAAATTGACCTATTTACCCCTTTCCCACTTTCATCCCCATGACCATCCACCTACAGAATTTCAACCGACAACCACCATCACCTATGCAACAACCTCATATCTAAACCAAGCACAGTTGCTCCCGTCACTCTCCGGCCACCCGCTGTACTCCAAGCGTCCCGCGACACCGAGAAATGCACCATCCATCCACGCGCAGCTGCGATCCGCGCGCGAATCACCTCAACCAAAACGAACGAGTACACCGCAATGCCGCCCGTTGCAAGGACACAAACCACTGGTCCTCACACCGTTTCCACCCATCACGGCGTCAATGTCCATCGTGCTGTCGCCCTTAGAGTCCTCCACAGCAACAACACTTCACCAAGTTGCTGAGGGTTGCTGGTTTTGGTTTAGGATGTGTGAGGGTGAAGAGCATCATTTGGTTTGGGCTGTGTTTGTGAAAAGAAAAAATTGTTTGTTCCTATTTTGGTAAATTAGTCATGTTTTAGTAGTTTTTTAGTTTTGTTTCCCTATTAGGCTGAAAATTATTAAAAAAATATAAGCACCGCTCTTTTAAAAATAAATAAATTTGCTTTCAAATAAAATGATTTTTTTTACAGAACAAATAAAATTATTTAAAAATCAGACTGTGCTGTAATATTTACAAAAAAAATATATATAAGTTTTCGAAAATGATGGTCCAAAAGTTATTTTCCAAAAAATCATATTGAGAAAATTAACCATTTAAAATAGTAAAATAAAAAATGAAATTGATCCAAAAATCTATTCTTTAAAATAATAATAAAAATACAAGATGAAACTATATCGAGAAAGGCATTTATAAGTGTGTATATCTATATCTATATATATAAATATATGTATATTTTTTAATTCACAAGTTATGTATATTTGTTCAGAACAATTTTTTTATGAGGTAGTGGGCCTCCAGGCTGACCCTAGCCTAAATAACATTCATCTTCTTCCTTACTCAACTACGTACAACCCTAATGGGTTACACCAATGCAGATGAGCTTCCATGGCAGCTAGACGATGCGGCTTCAACGGAGACCGCAACGGTGACGCATGACGGATCTGTGGCGGCATGTGACAATGGTGAACGACCGGTACTAGACAGATGCTGGATGGCATGCGCGATGATGTTCCACTGCGCGACGTGCAAATCTGCGGTAGCGTTTTGAGATCTACATGGAGCTATCCACGGCGGCGCACGGAGAAGAAGAAGAAGGTTCGTGATGGTTGGTGGATGGTTGATGTGCTTGGCTTGTATAGAGCTTGGCTGTTGATGGTGGTAGAATTGTGTGTACTGTGGTGGAACTCATGGATTCAGTGATGAAAGTGGTGGGAGTGTGACAGGGACGTATAAGTCTTTTAAATCTAAAATTAAATAAAAAATTTAAAAGGCTTTTTTATAAAATAATAATGATTTGTTTAATTTAAAAATGAAGTGTGATATTATATTTGAGGTGGTACTATCTGATTGGACCACCTAAGCAATATAAAAGTTAAACTAAAATTATTAGGATTTTGATATAATTCACATATATATAATAACCAACCCATTATTTTATTCTTTTTATTTACACTTAATTTTATTTTTATTATAAATATTAATTTATTTATTTTAATCAATATATTTAAAAATAACCTATGTTTATACGGCTGTAGCACACTATAAAAATATTATTATATACACACGCGCGCGGGCACACACACACTCCCCTAGTGTAGTACACTATAACTTGACATATATTTATGATGATACGGGTGATGAATTGTTATGTTAAAAAAAGATAAAAGGAAATATTATAAGATATATTTTCTGTCAATTGTCATCCAAACATCACAGTTATTTAAAGATTCGATGCTCTTGGACAGGTTATAGTTATCAGCAAGTTTATGTGTAGGAAGGTGTGGATCATAAGTCAGCTTTATGTGTAAAATAAGGTAAAGACAAGTTTTAATAAATAAATAAAATAATTATAATAGTCTGAAATAATCCACAGGTTGACAACTACTTCTACTGTTACAAGAACAGTAGAAGAAAAGTTGTCAATTGTCAAAGTGATATATATATATATATATATTAAAAATAGTTAATAGGTGGGGCTGAATAATGTGTGATTAATAATAACATTTAATACTTATAATATAACACTTTTACTGGTTTATGCTTTGAAAAATGACCTTGAAAGCCTTATCAAAAGAATAAAAAAATGACCTTGACAGTGACATGTTCTATTGACCTAATTGCTCGACCAAATCTTAGATAATTCTATTCTCAGTTAGACTTCATTAGTCATCTTCAGTTCACCTAATCACTCGATCACATCCTATATGAGAATAGTCTCACTTTACTTCATTGGTCACTTTGAAGAGCTAATTCTAACTTAGTTAGAAGATTTTACATAAACATTTTTTCGCAGAAAAAGTTAATTTAAATCTCCTTGAAAAATATTGGAATATATTTTTTCAACAATGCAATTAAAGAAAAAATTAGTGAAATTTCAATGCTAGATAATATTTTCACCACAAAAAATTTAATATTAACTATTTTAATTTTATTGAGGTATATAGAGAGTAAAATATCCTAAAACATTTAATGAATGTCTCATAACAAATAACTTACCCATACGATATAATTTAAAATTATTGAGTAATTAAAAAATAAATTTTATAATATCAAATTTAGTTCAATTGATTGTGATCACAAAGTATTTAAAATATATATAAAAAAATTGATAAGAATTTAAAATATAAATTTTAAAACATAAATATATAACTTTGAATAATAGGTTAAGTATCTTTAAAACATGTTTTAAAGAACAATGTGATTATTAGCCTGATGGTTGCTTATGCTGTCTCTTTGTTTTTGGAGTTGAGTTTGAATCCCAACTTGCTTTACTTTATTCCAACCATAAACCTTGTTTTACTAAAAAATAAACCAAAAGTAGAGACGTCGAGTACCTTTGTTGTACTGTCCTGCACGAAAACCAATATGATGCGCAAACAAGTGATGTTAATGGTTGACATTTATTTGAATATAAAGCGATAAAAGAAAGCAACGCTTGAACTTAATCCCTTACCTCAAGCTGGGTGAATTTGACTCGTTTTGAAAAAAAAATCATTTATGATACTCCATCCGTGGTTTTTTTTTGGCCATATTTATATCTTCTCCACCCAAATTAGATTGAACATTAAACCTTTTGTGACTTAGGATGATTTTTGTACCAAGAACAGATCTGAAAGATTGTTTGAAAATATAGATCCAGAATATATATCGTATAAAAATGCCCACCCAAGACCACCGCTAGAACCATCGTCGCCCTCCACTGTACCTTCGTATCCAGTCGTCGACCGCAAATGACGAGGTAGACGCTTTCCTCACACATGCAACCATAATTTTCCTTGTGACGTAATTTGACGTGCGATATCATCCCTCCGCCTAAATTCGTCACCCACAACGCCTACTTCACCACCATTGTTGTTTCAACTTTGTTCCAGCCACCATGAGTACATAACACAAAGTCCACTATCACACCCAACTATGGCTTGAAAAAAAAACTACCAATAAATAGTTTTTTTATTATTAAATAATAATTATTAATAATTTAAAAGTTAAAAATTATGTAGTTACTAAAGGCGAAAATTGTAAAAATTGAAACTTTCCTAGTCAACGGTCAAAGGATGCTATGACTGCAATAAATGAAATTCTATCAAATTATTGGTCAGAATTTAAATGTACCAAAACAGTTAAATTTGTAAGGGTATAACTTTATTTATTTATTTATTATAACAAAATACACATAATCAAGCCAAAACAAGGCTAGCTTACAAGAATTTTTAAAGGTTTATTGGATGTGAGCCACGACGAATCGATGATGTGGGATGATTAGCCTTCATTAGTTGGGAAGACTTATGGTGCCTTGGAGCTGGCCCACCTGCACTTAATCTTGTAATATGATTAATTTTGTTGGGTTGGAAAGAATTATCATGTTTTGAATCTTGATCTTCTGGATTCAATCTTGTAATATGCTCGGTATTATTGGGTGGGTTGTGTCTTGGATTTGGACCTCCAGGAGTTAATCTTGTGATGTGACTAACATGACGAGGCTGCAAATTATGCTTTGCATCTAGAGCTTTTTTGGTCATTGTGGAGTGAACAAAGTGAGTTGCAACTGTTTCAACATTGTTGTTGGTGAACAATGCTAAAAGAGCAACTCCCATTTAGGTTTATTTCAATATATGGATATTTCAATATCATATCCATTTCTTGTTTGGTAGTAAATCTATAGGCTTTAAAATTGCTTATCTGATTTTGGGATTCACATTTAATTTTATCTAATATACTTTACTGGAATCCCAATTCAACGGTACTTCCTCTTTCCAAAGATAGGTGTCACACAAGGATATGATTTGGCAAGGATACGACTCATATCTCATGAGGATATGAGTTCGAATCCCGCTATTAATGTGAGGATCTTGTTGGTGGATAATCTGTAAATAACCCTATAAAAGACAAGATGAAATGCATCACATGAAATACATAAGTATGAATTACATAACATTTATAATCATAGATATTGTTATATTAAAAGAAAATTATTATTAAATAAAAATTAAATATATTAGAATTTGACACTTTTCTAAGTTTAGTTTTTGAAGCTATTGTGGCCGACATAAAATGAAATTTCAAAATTTTCAAACTTATTAAAATGAAATTAAATAATTATATTTTCCATTATTTAGTAAATAATTCAAAATCTTCATAATCAATCATCCTAATAATCAATGACAAAAGCTTAAAGAAAAATAATGCAGGTGCTCTAACACCCCGACTTTTCGCTGTTTTCTAATATCAGAAATTTATATAACTATGTTTATATTTTTATCTGAGACTTAGAAAACTATTTTACATAAACGGAGTTTACCACTCAATCCTACTTGAATGTAGGAAGCTACGATTAAAATTTAGGTTGGAAAGTCAGGTGAAACCCGGCCCGTGAATTCCATTGACAGTATGATAATACTGCTCAAAAGACCTAATTTTAATTCGTGAACGAAAGATTTAAGTTTAGTATTTTATTTTCTAAAATTCTGTATTTTTAGAATTATTTTCAGAAAAAATAAAATAATTTACGTATTACGGGCGGAAAGCGTAATCGGGTAGACGACGGAAGGGAAATTAGAGTTATAAGAGTAGAGAGAGGGTTTATCTTAGGATTTTGAGATGATTCAAGGGGATGAATCATATTTTTAAGTCTAGAAGGTTTTTCAAGGTTAAATAGAAAATTTAGAAATTTACGGTTAAGTCCCTGAACTTTCTGTAAATTACCCTTTTGTCCCTAAATTAGTTTTTTTCGTTTTTCCAAGTGGATTGGGCTAGAATCCTTGTTTCTAACCTTAAATGGTCGTGGCTTATAAGCCCAAACTTTTCTAGTTCATAGTTGAGTCCATAAAGCCCATTTAAGTTTCTTATCTTAAGTTTAAAGGCTTAAATCTTCAAGTGGGCCCCACAACAAGCAAGAAAATGAAACCAAGCCCAAATGTGTCAAGCCCAAATACATAAGCCCGTGATAGAAGATGACTTTCTCATTTGATGGATGAATCAAGATTTTTCTAGAATGATCCACACTTTTCTACATCATTCTTGGTTTTTCTTCAACATTCTAGATTTGTCTCAAATGTTCTTGAATTATCCAAACTTGTCTTTCACTCATCAAATCAGCCAACCAAGTCAAAGATAAGCTAGCATTTAATGTGACAAAAATCATCATCATGACTTTTTATTGTCTATTTGCAAACTAGTCCTTCAACTATTGGAATCTTTGCAATTTGGTCCTTAGAACTTAATTGCATTTTGATCCTTTAACATGACAACTCATCTTCATCTAGAATTTTCTTGAGATGTCGCCACTCACACTATAAATACCCTCCTCTCACTTTTCATTTAGTTCTTTGGTCATTTGCTTTCTAAAAACTCTAAAGTTTCCAAGTTTCTTAGTTCTAAGTTGTAAAGCAAGTTCTTGGATTTCCTTTGTCATTGATTTTCAAGAGGTAAATCCTAATCTTCATTCTTAATCATGCCTATGTTCTTTACTAAGTTTCTTGATTCAAGGCTTATATCATGGTTGTTCATCATTTTCAAGTTTCTAACCCTAGAACTTTTGAAAAATCATAATAAATCCTAGGAAAATCTAATGATGATGAAACTACTTTATATCTTCTAGATATCATGTCTACTATCTAAATCCAAGAGCATGAAGTAATCAAAAATCTTTTTCTTGAAAACCTAGCTTTGGCCGAACCTATCACCTTAGGGTTGGTAGAGTTTTGTTCATGTGTTTTCATGTATGATCATGTATTCTATATGGCATGTATGACTACACACTCTAATCCATGTTAGTCTCTTAAAATGAATATTTTACTCAAAAATATTTGTTTTGGCCAAACCCTAAGTGGGTGAGTTTTGTTGAGTTTTGTTCATGATTTTCATAAATGATCTTAGAAATCAAGTTCTTAGTATATAAGCTTTATAAATCCAAGTTGATTTGTTAAACTAAGAACCCTAGCTCTATGAACTTATTGAGGCCGAAACTATGTATAAAAGAGTTAGGAAGTTTTGAGTTTGAAACTTAGTTGTTTAGTTGATAATCTATGATTTAGGTTAATTAAGGATCATTAATCCATAACTTAATCATGATTAGAAGTTTTAGTCATTCAAAAACCTTAGAGGCCGTGACTATGTATTAGGGTTTAGAATATTTTAGTTTCTTGAGTTGTAACTATTTGGTTGTAATGGTTGAAGGTTAGTTGAGTACGACGTTTACGAGGTAATTGAAATTTCGAAGGAATCTGTAAGTTCATCAAGGAGTCTTCAAGAGGTAAGGGGAGCTTACCCGAGGGATTTTTCTTAATAATTATTTGCTTGTGGTGTGGTTTATATGATTTATATGTGGTTGTGGTTATTGGTTTTGTTAGTGGTGTGGTTTATACTATTTATACGTGGTTGTGGTTATTGGTTTTGTTATTTATGTGGTGTGGTTTATCTGTGTATTGGTGTGGAGTTGTGTTTAATTTATTTAATTATTTGCAATTGTATATTCTACTGCTATGATGCATGATCTGCCTGGGAAATATCTGTGATATAACTGTTGGTTGATGTGTGAGAAGCCTGACAGTGGTCAGTGCTCAATTTAAGTTAATCGGATAAAAGCTTTAAGAAGCTATGCAAATTATATTCAATGTTTTAACGGCAAAATATTGATATATAATATTAAAGGAATTTTATTTTGAGGAAAGTGAGGAGTTTTGGAAAATATTTTAGCACTGCTATATTTTATATAAGAAAACCCGGAATATTACAAAATATTCTTTTATGAAATTAATTGGTGAAAATAAGTTAATCATGATTTTAGAAAATTAATTAAGTGGAAAAAGTTAAGTTTTGGCTTAAAAAGCCTTAAAAATAATATTTGACGGCAAATTTGGAAAAGTGTAGACGGCAAGTATTTTTGAAACGGCAGTACATATTTTGAGGAGAATAAACCTCAAGTGACTCATTGGTTTGTGAGAAACTAAGTTTTATAATTTAAGGATTTTATAATGAATTTCTACCTTGGAAAAAGATTTTCTGTAAATGAGTTTACTCAATGACGTATTTTCGGTAATTTGGATAAATTACGGAGATATTATTTTGGATATGTTTTCATAGATGAAAAACGACGTAAACGACGTAAACGACGATATGGAACTTATTAACCGAGATGTCGGGGTACTAATGTTCTTATGACGTTATCATATTTTGGATTTGTTTTTCACAGACAAAAACGATGTAAAACGACGATATGGAACTTAGTAACCGAGACGTCGGGGTACTAGTGTTCTTATGATGTTATAGACTTGGTGTCTAGTAGGTAGACGGTGTGTCTACTTTACGACGTAATAAACGACGGTAAAAGATTTATGATGTTTTCTATTACCACGAACCCAAGACTGATTGCAAGGTTTAGGGTTTCGTGACTGAGCACTCGGACTGCGTGTCCTGTGTTGTTAATGAAAGACTTTAAGACATTGAAAATTACGTTGGTCGTAAGCTTTTGAGCTTTGGCAAAGGAAAGATTACACACGAAGAAAATGACGAGAACAAAATATTTTATATGCATGCATTGGCAGACGTGCCCACGATGTCCTATGTCGTATACCTTAATGATAGGGTATTTTGGCTACGAAGTTATGTCGGATACCTTAATGATAGGGTATTTTGGCTACGAAGTTAGAAGTTATGTCGGATACCTTGATGATAGGGTATTTTGGCTACGAAGTTATGTTGGATACCTTGATGACAGGGTATTTTGGCTACGAAGTTATGTCGGATACCTTGATGATAGGGTATTTTGGCTACGAAGTATGTATGGTGCTTTGATAAAGTATTCCATGCCACGAAGTGCCTAATATATTTGGCTATTGAGCTTGATCAACTCATTTACGCGGTGTTGTGGGATCTCCGGAGATTAGGAGAAAAGTTAGATGATGTATTGAAGTGCTCATGCATAGTTTTCCAACGTTGATGTTTGGGGTGTGAAACCCATTGATAAATTGTATGCTATAGTATGGATGCTTATGTTGTTATAACATGAAATTGTACATGTGCCTTCTTTTGTGCGAGCATTTAGTTATTTTGTTAAATCCATATATTGGCGTCTCACCCTTACAAACATATCAGTGCCGCACAAGGGATGAGATTTCTACAAGAAGGAGAAGGCTGTCTAGTTTGAGACATCTTTGTCTTTGCTCGGGTTGACGGTAGTGTCAGTTAGATACGACCAGCTTAGGTTATATTGAGTTATGTTATGTTTTGAGAGTCACTAAACTGATAATGATCTAGATGTGAAAATATATGAGGCAGTATAGTTGTATAACTTATATACAATATGTAATTATGTGTGGTTTGAGTTTGTTGTTGTTGTCTTGAGGATTAAGAAGAAAAAAATTTATCACCATATTTTGAAAAGATGAACTTTGAGAAAACATTATTTTCCGAAAGTAACCAGCAAATTAAGTTTTATTTCCGTAAACGGGTAACCATGTGATGACCTGAGTTAGGGTGTCACAGGTGCCAAAACAAAAAGAGTAAATTAAGAGCATAAAACCATCAAGGTATAGTTGGGCTTCTTAAGCATATTAAAAGTTTTTTGGTTTTTGTTGGTGTATGAAAAAAAAAACTTTGTTGGGAGAGGCAAAACATCCTTCAAGTGATCTTTACGTCTCAAAAGGGATTATTCTATGGCTATCGGTTGAAGGATACCCATAGTGCACCTAAAAGTAAGATCATAAATATTATTATAATTAAATATTTAAGCCATTTTCAGTTACTAATAAAGTATAAATATTTACACATGCCATAAAAGAAAAAATGTTGAGTTTAAACCAATGTTATTAATGCTAGGCCGAGCAGCAAACCGGGAAAGGTTTTAATTCAAGCTCAACTAGATGGTCTAAGCGAATAACATAAAACATAATATTTTCTCATAAGTTATAACTTTCAATAATGATAAAATATTATAATGATTAAAAGTTAAAACCAGAAATTAAGAACTATATACTTACAATCTCTATAATATAATAATATTATTTTAAAATAGCATAGTTACATTACATCTTCTATAGTTTCAATGTATCTTAGGAAATAGAGTAGTCTTGTAATTTGTTCTTAGTTTTTATTAGTCTTGTAATCATATTGTATATAAATACCATTCAACTGAGTGTCTTTTCCACTCAAACGTTTTACAAACTCTTTGTCTACTTTATTTTCAAGTTTATAATTAATAATCGTTAATATTGTTGTTTATATTATGCAGATTTATCTCAATGCTAATTAAGGTCTTCTTTGAATTCTGATCTGTATTCTAAACATATTATTAATTGAGCAGAACTGTATCGAAACTCAGTAATAGAGATATTTGATATGCTAAAACAACCAACAAGCTATGAAATAGCAGCCATTGAGGATTAGAACTTGAACATGTACCTGTTAAGTCTAAGTTTTATTTTACATCCTAATTTTGATGAATCCAAACTAAGAATGATTTTAATTGAACCATTTTTAATCTACTAATATGTGTATAAAGTGTACAGTGCATAAAACAAAACCATTTTAGTAAAACAACACGTCTGAAAACTTATAAAATGTGTCCGACTTCGGACCCAGTGGCAACGAGTTAAGAAAATGCGTTTGACCCTCCAAAGTATCTGAAAGTGCTTCATGCCATTCACATTCAAAGGAAAAGCATTTCCCTCAGCATTTTCAAATTTGAATAATGTTGATTCAAGTGCACAATGCATAGAAGTACAAAGACCTGCTGCAATTTCTTTTTGTTGCAACAAGTTAAGAAATCTTTGCCCGGTCATATACTCGTGTTTCACAAATAAGGAAACTCATGCTTGCCAAGTAATAAAAGAAACTGCAACTGCTTTGAATCATGTTGCACTCTGATAAATCTATCCAAGAATCTCGTTCAACTTGTCTTGACGCTCTCCAACGATCATAAACATTAAATGGAGATTCAGAACGACTCTTTTGCATTTATGAATGAATAATAAAAATATATTCTTCTGAATAATGTCTCTCAATGGATTTATTACTGATGAATATAAAAGGAAGACTTTGAAGACTTCTTAAAGATACTGACCAGAAATTAATCATCTACCATTCAATGCTTTTTTCGTATTCAAAGCTCTATAAGTTCTTCTTTCGAAGAATACTTCTCTGCTCAATCATTTGTATTTATTGAGAAGTCATTACTACAATTATACCAACCTTATTTCTCATTCAATTCATTCTTTTAGTGTTACTCTGGTTAACTTGCAAAGTTGTAATCTTTGAAGCTGCTGCTTCATGTATATCTTACTCTTTGTATAGCCTGAAGAGGCTTGGTGAAAGAATACTTGTAAGGAGCCTGGATAGGCTAGGTGTGCAAACAATACTTGCTGGTTGAGCCTGATCATTTATTGTTTAACACTTGGTGAAACCAAGGACTGGACGCAGCTCAAGGCTTGGGGTGAATCACTATAAATCTGTGTTGACTTCCTTACCCTTATCTTTTTAAGTTTACTTTATATATTTATTGTGCTAATCAGGATTAAAAGTGTTAAGATTTAAATTAACTTGTTCTGCATCAGACGCATTAAAGTGTCTGATCCTGCTTCTTTGAGAAAACATTCATATTTTTGAAAACTCTAAGTAAAACACAATTCAACCTGTAACACCCCCTTTTTTCGTTAACAGCTTTTCTTTATGTTTGTTTGGGTGTTTTAGCTTTAAGTTTAAGTTTAGAGTTGTTGGTTAAGGACTTAGTGGGATTTTTGTCTTAAAAGTCCATTCTGGTGCACGAGCACGCCCGTGCTCATGACCAGCACGCCCGTGCTTAGAGTCAGGCACGTTTTGTTAGTTTTAAGTTGAACACGCCCGTGCTCCACGGGGAGCACGACCGTGCTCAAGTGCAGACCACGTCTCGTAGATACTAAGTCCAGCACGACCGTGCTCGAGTGCAGCCTATATATATGTGGCACAGAAATCGAGGGTTGCGTTTTTATCCCTATTTTTGTTGGATGCAAACCCTAGTGCGACTGTTGCTGTTCCATTCCCTATTTCTCTCATATTCAGTGCATTTCTTGACTATTGGAGACCCTTGAGGAGCGTTCTTTCATCTGTGACATTCAGGAATAGGTAATGTTTCTTCCCTTTTTAGTTTCCTTTCGTGTTTATGAATGGGAGACTAATATGGTTGATTTTCTTTGACCAAGGCTCGGAGTGCTAGTGTAACATCACTGGCTGCTTTATGGACTGAAGATTGTCCACACAAACCAACACGGGTCTTTTCAGCGTGCTTTGTCCTCACTCACATCCTTCCCGGGAAAACAACCCAGGAGGTCACCCATCCCATAATTACTCCAAGTCAAGCATGTTTAACTGTGGAGTTCTTAAGTGATTGGCTTCTTAAAAGAAGAAGCGACTTGTTAGTATAGGTAGTACCAATCAATTCATATAAGTCATCATCAACTGTATAGTCCCATACCTACACAGTCGTAGGATCCCTCTCATTAGGTGTGCTATCGGTTCATTCATGTGTCCCTCCACCTAGAAGTCTGCCAGGAGCCACTCCTTGATCATGCCTCTTGCACCAGCGACCATTCCCCGTCCTCGTCAGCCCCGGGTGTCACATGCCCATCAATTTCCATTTGGTTTGTCCAAGAACCACACCGTACTGGGAGAGGTGCCGCTCTGATACCATTTGTAACATCCCTGGCTGCTTTATGGATTGACGACTGTCCCACAAACCAACACAGGTCTTTTCAGCATGCTTTGTCCTCACTCACATGATTCCCAGGAAAACTTCCCAGGAGGTCACCTATCCCGGAATTTCTCCAAGTCAAGCACGCTTAACTGTAGAGTTCTTAAGTGATTGGCTCCCGAAAAGAATAAGCATCTTGTTAGTATAGGTAGTACCAATCAATTCATATAAGCAATCCTCAACTGTATAGTCCCATACCTACACAGTCTCAGGATCCCTCTCATTCGGGTGTGCTATCGGTTCATTCATGTCTCCCTCCGCCAAGAAGTATGCCCGGAGCCGCTCCTTGATCATGCATCTTGCACAGGCGACCACTCCCCGCCTCGTCGGTCCCGGGTGTCACAGCTAGCAGAGCCGCTTGGGAATACGAAACCGGCTTGATGTTGGGAGCTAACGTTAGAACCTTTAAACCATGTATGGGGAGAAGGGTAGTGAAATTCACTAGGCATTGGGGGTAGAGTAAGGTAGGGGTTCCCATAAACCCGGTGTTGTCGTATGTGTATGCATAATGTGCTAAATGATTAATCTGTGATAACATGTTTCTGGCTATTTTAATATGTTATATTATATGCTTCATGTTCGTGATATATGTCCTTGTATGTTCATGATTGGTTATATTATGAATATGATGCTATGTTGATCGTTGTTGTTAATATGGTGTTGGTTGATATGATTGTTGTTATGGTTGAGTTCTGATGATAAGAGTTTCACTAGTAAAACAAGCTGTTAAAATGACCTAACAATTAATGGAACTAATCCAGTAAAATATTGGTTAAGAATCTGTGTTTAACTCTGCCTAGGACAGTGAGACGTCCCGACATCCCATTAAAGAAAACCCATAATATTTAAGACCTAATCGTGTTATTATCGTTAAGCGGATATTCAAAAATGAAGGAAAATTTAAAATTTAAAATATAAACAGCATAAATACATACAAGCATAACATATACACATCAAAACCTGATACAGTACAGTAGAGGGAATCCTATCAAAAGGGTCCCAATAGGTACAAACTAATATAAACAACAGAAAATAAAACGCTTCAAAAAGACGCACTGGCGATAGACTCTCTACTCATCTACTCGGATCCACTACTTGTCCTCCAACATCTGGCTCATAAGGGGTTCCCTCTAGCTCCTCCATAGCTGGCTCCTCCACCGAGTCTTCTTATAGCGATAACATAAATAAAACATACACAACAACAAGAAGAAAAGGGGAGAAGAAACAATATAACGTCAAACGTGGAAAGGGTTTAGCAACATTTAATTCTATAACTGCACACGAAACATCTGTCTCCAAGAATATATATATATACACTACTACAGAAAAGGCCTTTAATAGCGCTTTTTTTGCCTTTAGTAGCGCTTACAAGTGCTATCTATTCACCCGCTACTGAAGGTGAAACAAATTGGCAGCGCTTAAAAAACGCTATTGAAAGTGGGAATAGGTAGCGCTTCCTTGAGAAAATGCTATCTATTGCATATACTTTAGGCAGCGTTTCCTTGAGAAAGCGCTGTCTAAAGTATGCAATAGATAGTGCCTTCTTGAGGGAGCGCTGTCTATTTCTAACTTTAGACAGCGCTTTCTCAAGGAAGCGCTACCTATTCCCTTTTTTTTTTATTTATTATTATTCACTTTGTTTTTCTACATTTCCTACATGCACTCAGCAATTCACATTTTTTTTGTTGATAAATCAAATTTGTATTGAAAGGGTACGTGAAGTACTCAAAAATAGCCACAAATATATAATGTACAAATCTTACATACAATATTGGTAAGTATATATAAGCCAAACCCAATATCAAAATAATGCATATTATAACCAATTAACTAATATACTTTAACACAATTGACAGTAAGGCTTATACATAACCAATTCTAATATTTAAGTCCATAAACCAAAAGGTCGCTAACCTACACTAGACAATAATAACCATGTATACTAACAATGTATACAAGCTAATCAACACTAGTAATTCTAAACAATTTGTACATGCGGCTTCCATCCTCTGCTTATCGCATAAAATCCTTGTTGTCGGCCTGCATAAGATACACACAGATCACTTGCACATACACACAAGTCTAATAATATAGGAGAGACACTACCTAACATAATATCAGAGTATGACATACCCTTTAATTGTTGATAAAATTTATAACCACATAACGGCATCACTCGTCTTTAATTGATAAAATTAATTGTGGCTTCTATGCTTTATTATTTCTGAATTGCTTCTTAACCATTATAGTTAACCATTATACTAAACAATAACAAAACAATAAAGAAAATGAAAGCTGGATAATTGTAGAATGACCGTTAGTTATAACTGTTTTCTTTATTTTAACCTATAAGCCTATAATGAGCCATTTCAATATGGAAAATAATTTGTGATGAAAACTTTTACTTCATGGAGGTTACAAGAACTAAATGGACATTTATATTTTACATATTTTTCATAACAATGAGTTTTCTATTTCAATTTTGACAAACGGCAAAAAAGAGAAAGAAAAAGAGAGAAACATTTGCATTACGTTTCCTGGAGAAGGCTCGTGTCCATTCCAAAACACATAGGTTTGTATAACATCTAGGCCTCCATCTTTGGTCTTTTGAATAAGGTCTGGCCACATCTGCACATCTGATCACATTAAGACAGTGAGAAACATAATGAATGGTATGACTATGGGGCCTATTGAGAAATGATTTTTCTGAATGTGCTAGAGAGTATATTTTCCACTCTGCTGCACCCTCTATTTATATTCATCAAGATTACAAGGAAGTAAATGCTAAATGCATTTTACAAGGATAATTAAACTAACGACATTCCCTAGGATGCAATGTACAATGAACATACTTGGAACCTGAGGTTATTAACTCTACTCCTATGTACAATGAACATACTTGGAACCTGAGGTTATTAACTCTACTCCTATTTCCATCAATTACTTGGAACCTGAGGTTATTAACTCTACTTCTATTTCCAACACTCCCCCTCAAGTTGGTGAATAGGTATTCTCTATTCCCAGCTTGGATAGAATTCTTTCGAATGCAGGGCTGCTTAGTCCTTTAGTTAGAATATCTGCAAGTTGTTCTTGTGAGGGTACGTAAGGAGTACAAATCAAACCACAATCGAGCTTTTCTTTGATAAAATGTCTATCCACCTCGATATGTTTAGTTCGATCATGCTGAACAGGGTTATGTGCAATGCTGATTGCAGACTTGTTATCACAATAGAGCTTCATAGGTCCTTCCCACTTAATCTTCAAGTCATCTAGGATAATTTTAAGCCATAATAATTCACAAATACCTTGTGCCATAGCCCGAAACTCAGCTTCAGCACTAGAGCGGGCCACCACATTTTGCTTTTTACTTCTCCAAGTCACTAGATTTCCCCCGAGGAATGTACAATACCCGGTAGTGGATCTCCTGTCAGTAATTGACCCTGCATAATCCGCATCTGTATATGCTTCAAGAGTCATTCTACCATTTTTCTTGAATAAGATTCCTCTCCCTGGAGTTCCTTTGAGATATTGCAGAATTCTATAAGCAGCCTGTAAATGGATTTCTTTTGGATTGTGCATAAATTGACTAACCAAACTTACAGCATAAGCAATATCCGGTCTTGTGTGAGACAGATAAATTAATTTCCCAACTAGGCGCTGGTACATCTCCCTATCTATTGCAACATCTTCTTCTGCATTTCCCATTCTTAGACTCGGATCTGTGGGAGTACTTGTAGGTTTACATGCTGCCTTTCCTGTCTCTTTAAGCAAATCTGTGATATATTTTTGTTGAGATATGAAAATGCCATTTCGGGAATGAGCTACTTCAATTCCCAAAAAGTATTTCAGCTTCCCAAGAGTCTTGATCTCAAACTCCTTTGCCAAACACTGACTTAAGACTTGCTGCTCCCTCCAATCATTTCCGGTCACTATGATGTCATCCACATACACTAATAATACTGTCACTCCCCCTGAATTGGAGTGTTTAGTAAATAATGTATGATCTCCTTGACTCTGTTTGTATCCCAGGGTTGTCATGACTTTAGTGAATCTTCCAAACCATGCACGGGGTGATTGTTTCAACCCATACAATGCCTTTCTTAACCTTCAAACAGCATTGGTTGGAGCACTTTTACCATATCCTGGTGGCACATCCATATAAGTTTCCTCCTCAAGATCCCCATGTAAGAAAGCATTCTTTACATCAAATTGTTGTAATTCCCAGCCATAATTTGCCGCAAGAGATAATATTACCCGGACTGTATTCATCTTTGCAACCGGAGCAAAGGTCTCCAAGTAGTCAATCCCATAAGTTTGTGTAAAGCCTTTGGCAACCAGCCTTGCTTTGTATCTCTCTATCGATCCATCGGCCCTATACTTTACTGTATACACCCACTTGCACCCAACTGGTTTCTTCCCTTCGGGCAAAGCAACAAACTCCCAAGTTCTATTCTTTTCCAGTGCTTCCATCTCTATATCCATGGCTTGCTTCCATTTTTTATCAGATAATGCCTCAAAAACATTGGATGGTATGGAAGTAGTGTTTAGGTTTGCAAGGAAGGTCTTGTGGGTTGGTGAGAATTTCTTAAATGAGAGGTAATTTGAGAGAGGATATACTGGTTGTTTGGTACACTTTCGGGTGCCTTTTCTGATTGCAATGGGGAGGTCTAGGTCTTCAACTGTTTGGGTTTCTGTTTCATCCTGTAAAGCTGGAAAATTATTTTATAAAGCTGGAAGATCAGAATTTGTTACCTGAGTTGAAGGAATTGAGTCGGATTCTTGGACGTGTGTTGATTCAGGAATGACCTTTAGCCTTCTTCTAAACACCTGATTTTTCCAAGGTCTTCCAGCAGGACCAGAATTATCAGCCAAAGGAGTATCAATAGTTGATGAAGAAGGTTCCATTTCAGTTTCAGCTTCAAGATTAGATTGAGGCTCATTTGTACTAGATTGAGGCTCATTGGTACCAGACTCAAGGTTAGGGAGAACAGGAGTTTCCAAATGAATTTCTGTATCCTCCTTATCTTCCCTAAAACTCTCCCCCTGAAGATAAGGTTGGAGAAAATAGGCTTGTTCTTCATGAAAGGTGACATCCCGTGACACAAAGAATTTTTTTCGACGGGGGATAGTAACACTTATATCCTTTCTGAGTGGAGGAATACCCAACAAAAACACACTTTAAGGCTCTAGGATCAAGTTTACCTCTTTCTTGACTATGAACATGAACAAAGGAGACGCACCCAAAGATCCTCGGTTTGAGGTTATTAGTGGGGGATAATTTAGGGTAGAAAGAGGAAAGAATCTCCATAGGACTTTTAAACCCCAAGACTTTAGAGGGTAATCGATTAATAAGATATGTTGCTGTTAAAACAGCTTCCCCCCAAAAACCTTTTGGAACATTTTTCTGATACAGTAGTGCTCTGGTTTGATCTAGAAGATGCCCATTTTTCCTTTCTGCAACCCCATTTTGCTGCGGTGTTTTGACACAAGAAGATTCATGAATTATTCCCTCTTTTTGGCAAAATGGAGTTAGAACATGATTGAAGTATTCCTTGCCATTATCTGACCTTAATCTTTTTATTACCACACCAAACTGATTTTTAATCATTGAAACAAAGTTTGGAAAAACTGTACTGACTTCAGATTTGTGTTTAAGCAGAAAAACCCAAGTAACACGAGTGCAATCATCAATAAATGTCACAAACCATCTAGCCCCAGACACATTTGGAATAGAAGAGGGTCCCCAAACATCAGTATGAACAAGATAAAAAGGAAATGTGCTTCTTTTATTACTTATGGGAAAAGGTACACGCTTGTGTTTTGACATTTCACATACCTCACAATGGAAACTTTCAACAGTCAACCCAGTAAACAAACATGGATACATAATTTTGATGAAACTGAATGAGTGGTGACCTAATCGACAGTGAAACAAATGGATCTTCTCTTTATTCGAAAGGACGGACTCTGACTTGTATGAGTGGGGCAAGTTGTTTCTGGCTGTGTAGAGCACACTTGTTCCTTCAAGATAGTAAAGGTCATTCCCTTCTCTAGCACGTCCAATCATCCTCCCCGAATCCTTGTCCTGAAATTCACAGCAATTACTATAAAAAATCACATTCTGAGGATAGGTCTTTTGTAAGTTTTTGTATGGAGATGAGGTTTGTGGATAGTTTTGGAACATGAAGAACATTCATTAAAGTTATAGATGGATTTATCTCAATGTTTCCAATCCCAGCAACAGTTACAAGGTTACCATCAGTAGTGATAATTTTCTTATTACTGGAACAAGGAGAATATGTGGAGAAGTATTTAGAGGAGGGTGTCATATGGTCTGTGGCGCCTGAGTCTAATATCCAAAAAGGGGTAGGAGAATTTTTTGAGACATTAAATCCGAATGAAAGTGGAAGCTTACCTGAATATGCCAAATTACAGTTACCTGAAGGTTTCTCCAAGCTATTGAGCAATGCTCTCATCCTTTCTATTTCCTCCTGGCTTAGACTAGGGAATTCAGGTTTCCTAGTGGATTCTGACTTGTCTTCTTCATTCCGTCCAGTAGCAATATGAGCTTTACCATTCCTTCTATATGGTCCTCCTTTCTGACCCCATTCACGAGTAGGAGGTTTACCATGTAGTTTCCAGCACTTCTCCTGAGTATGTCGTGGCTTATTGCAATAAGTGCACCACAAATCTCCTTTCTTCTCCAACTTTGCATGTCCATCTCTTGAGCTCTCAGCTACCATGGCTGAACTTTCAACAGGTAGAGTATCCAGCATTAAATTTCTCCTGCTTTCTTCACTTCGTACAATAGCTACGACTTCATTAAAGCATGGTACCTCTGGTTTTCCAAGGATCTGAACCCTTACTTGGTCAAATTCAGGATTTAATCCCACAAGAAAGTCATAGATCCTATCTTGCTCAATATATTCTTTGAGCACTGCTGTATCCTCAGGGCATTTAGTCTTTATTACCCTATAATGGTCCAATTCCATCCAAAGAGACTTCAATTGATTGGCATACTCGGTGACTGTCTTGTTTCCTTGCTTTGCAGCAAGTGTTTTTACCTTCACATCATACACCTGGGCAGCATCTTTGGCTTTCGAATATGTTTGCTCTATCGCGTCCCAAACTGCTTTAGCAGTGCTTAAGAACATGCATGTATCATCGATTTCGGAATCATTGAGTTCCATAGCCATGCCATTATCATGGAGTCTTCCTCATCCCATGCTGTAAAGTTAGGATCTCCTTCCCTTGGTCTAGGACCCATCAAATGACTAAGTTTTCCTTTTCCCTTCAACACTGTTCGAATGAGCTGGGACCATTTCAAGTAATTTTTCCCATTTAGTCGATAGGCAGGTTGAATACTCTGCAATTCTCCAGACTGACTGCTCTGAACATGTGAGTTCTCTGCCTTGTTGGCTGGATTCACGACCTCTTCCTCATTCGACATGGCGCCGCCGTGAGACACACGCGTAGGGAGGTGGCTGGGAAGAAGATGTGCGCGTGGCGGCGCGTGCGGAGGTTACTGGCGGCGGTGTTTTGGGTTCTAATCGGTTTCGGAAAGGCGATCCTTCCGGTGAACTTTCAGGTGTAACGGTGGCGGTCAACGGCGGTCAACGGTGGTCAGAAAACAGAGGCACTGATAAGGGGCACTGACAGCACAATAATAAGGTGCTTACAACAGGGTTGAAAGGACTGCAATGAAGGCAACCAAAAAAGAATACACGGCGGAAGCAGAGCTCCCTAAATCGGGAGCTCTGATACCATATTGAGAAATGATTTTTCTGAATGTGCTAGAGAGTATATTTTCCACTCTGCTGCACCCTCTATTTATATTCATCAAGATTACAAGGAAGTAAATGCTAAATGCATTTTACAAGGATAATTAAACTAACGACATTCCCTAGGATGCAATGTACAATGAACATACTTGGAACCTGAGGTTATTAACTCTACTCCTATGTACAATGAACATACTTGGAACCTGAGGTTATTAACTCTACTCCTATTTCCATCAATTACTTGGAACATGAGGTTATTAACTCTACTTCTATTTCCAAAGGGCCAATTGTGCTTAAAAGATGTTTCAAGCTATTTGGTGAATTATTGAAAAACTGGAATTAAGAAAAACAAATTTGATTGAGTACCTCTGGTGTGCTCCTTGGATAGTGGATGGAGCCAGATATCAAAATTCTTCTCTGCCCATTAACAAGATCAATGGCCTTGTGATCATAAGTCACAAAGGTTGTGACTGCACAAACCCACAAAAATAACAGCAGGATCAAATTAAAATGATTCCTCCTCAGTAAATTCTCCATAACTACTTCAACACATGAATAAATAACCAACTTGTTTCTCAAAGCAACAAACTTTTGTCTTTTTTACACTAACACGTTTAAAACTTGAAAAGAGAAGGGAATAAGAGAAAAACGGGGTTGGCTTCTATTTTTGTATATCAGTACACAATGCCTTTTTGATTCTTTTGAGATTCATTGAAGAAAAGAGATGGCAGGCAAGTGAGGTGTGTGGTTTTGAAATTGATGGCTAATGCAGCTGCTGAGAAGACTACAACTACTTTATTTATTTATATACAATCATTCTACAATCATCCAGCTTTCATTTTCTTTATTGTTTTGTTATTGTTTAGTATAATGCTTAAGTAGCAATTCAGAAATAATAAAAGCATAGAAGCCACAATTAAAAGCACACCATTGAGTTCCACGGCAGCAAGACCAACTCTCTGGGAATACAAAAGAGCACTGATGCAATAAGTTCATTAATTTTGTAAGCTTTTCACAGAATCAAAACAAATGGTCATTTAATTACTTATTTTGTAATGCAAGAAGAGTCAGGTGAGATAGATCTGTAACTTTATATTATAAAAGTCACCATACATAGAATTACGACAGGATTCCTATAACACCTTATTAAAGAATAAACAAGGATTTGCAATAGATAGCCTTAGGAGATATCTCTTCTGGTAAATATCTTAGATGCCATTGTCAGTCAAGTCAGCTGTTTCATGGAATTCTGGAAGAAATCAAAACATTTTGGTTATCAAGTAAGCTTCAGAAGGTGTTGGCTGACATTTTGGTTAATGTAATCAGCCATACACCATCTCCAAATGGCTGGGTAGAAATCGAGATTTCACAATAAGTTTATCCATTATAAGTTCAGGGACACATTTGCAAAGCATCTACAAGGATTTACAACGAATTTAAATTTATCACTGAATCCCTTAATTGCACCAATGATAGCATTATAAAGCTAAAGCTCAGTTGCAAAGTAAGCGAACCCGTTTCCACAACTCAAGAGTCCACAAGGAGGAGGTCCTGGCTTATCCCAGTTAAAAAATTTCACAAATTCATCATAAGGAAAAAGAACCTGAAAAAATACAAACTTATATTTAGGTGTGCTAGAGAGAAAATATATAAGATATAACCCCATAAATTCAGTGTAGTCAAAGAAGCTGAGGCAAGGACCAAGAAGGGTGAGCACCTCTGTGTTAGCTGAGCTGGATCGGTTAGTTTGTTATATTTGTCCCATTTCAGAACCACCCTTTTCTGCATTGCATTTGCATACAAGTTAAATGTACGATGTGGCGAAGCACTAACATTTTCAAAATATATTATAAAACAAGTTTAATCATTAAAATGACTATTCAAAAAGTGTAGAAACAAGCTTCACAAAGAACTGGAACCTAGATAGGTATAATACTCATATAAAGCAGCTAAACTATTTCTATGCAAAACTGGAACCCATGTATGCACTCTGTATGTCACTACCGAAATTGGACAAATAATTTTCATGTTTAGTAATTTTATACCCATGACATGTTGAATAAACGTGTTCACCAAAAAACTCAAGCTAGATAAACATAATTACCTAGATAGGTATAATACTCATAAACTTAATCACAATAGGTAATATAATGTCTTATATATGTGTGCCATGTTATAATAGTTGTGGGACTATGAAAGTTGTAGAACCAAAAGGCAGGACAAAACACGCAGCCATGGAAGATATTCATGATAGTGAGAAGGTGGATATATGACCATATTTTTAGTTTTTGAAGCTCAGCAAAGCAACAATCCGCAAAACATATTTCACATGAAGCCGTAGCATATAATTACATATTCCTATTCCCTATAATTACATATTTATAAAGAAACACTAAAGCCGTAGCAGAGGACTATCCCACACCATGCTTTCCAATGATATGTCAGCCCCAATAAACAGGCGATCAACAAACTCCAAAGGATGTCACAAATCACAAAAAGGAACGCAAAATGATTCACATAACCGAACAAGGTGGCACATGCAACGCATGAACTAAAGCTGCAACTAAAATGAAATAATTTTTCGGACGGTCCGCCGTTAGGCTAAACCCCGGGAATTCTCCCTCCGAGGAATAGACCCCAACGACCATGTTTCAGGTCACCCCTAGTGCCCTAACCGCTCATCATAATCTCATAGATAACCTCAATAGTAATCTCATCGTCAATCTCATCATCATATCACAGTAATCATTTCCAAAATATAATAAAATAATAAAATATTAATATAACATGTTCATAACAAAATAATTATAACACTCCTAACATCATCATCCATCAATTACCAATATCAAAATGACCTTGACAGTCTTATCAAAAAAAAATAAAAAAAAATGACCTTGACAGCGACGTATTCCATGGACCTAATTGCTCGACCAAATCTTAGATAATGCTAATCTCACTTAGACTCCACTAGTCATCTTTCGTTCACCTAATCACTCGATCACATCCTATATGAGGCTAGTCTCACTTTGACTTCATTGGTCACTTTGAAGAGCTAAATCTAACTTAGTTAGAAGATATTACATAAACATTTTTTTGCAGAAAAAGTTAATTTAAATCTCCTCGAAAAATATTCGAATATATTTTTACAACAATGCAATTAAAGAAAAAAATTGTGAAATCTCAATGCTAGATAATATTTTCCCAACAAAAAATTTAATGTTAACTATTTTAATTATATTGAGGTATATAGAGAGTAAACTATTCTAAAACATTTAATGAATGTCTCGAAACAAATAACTTAACCATACGATATAATTTAAGAGTAATTAAAATATAAATTTTATAATATCAAATTTAGTTAAATTGACTGTGATCACAAATAATTTAAAATATAAATTTTAAAATATAAATATATAACTGTGAATAATAGGTTAAGTATCTTTAAAACATGTTTTAAAGAACAACGAGATTATTAGCCCGATTGTTGGTTATGTTGTCTCTTTGTTTTTGGAGTTGAGTTTGAATCCCAATTTGCTTTAATTTATTCCAACCATAAATCTTGTTTTATTTTTAAAATAAACCAAAAGTCAAGAAGTTGAGTACCTTGGGTGTACTGTCCTGGACGCAAACCAATATGATGTGCAAACAAGTGATGTTAATGGTTGACATTTATTTGAATATAAAGCATTAAAAGAAAGCAACGCTTGTACTTAATCCCTTACCTTCAGTTGGTTGAACTTGAATCGTTTTGAAAAAAAATGTATTTATGATACTCCAACTGTGGTTATTTTTTGCCATATTAAAATCTTTTCCACCCAAATTAGATTGAACATTAAACCTTTTGTGATTTAGGATGATTTTTGTACCAAGAATAGATCTGGAAGATTGTTTGAAAATAGATCCAGAATATATATCGTATAAAAATGTCAACCGAAAACCACCGCTAGAACCATCGTCGCCCTCCACTTTACCTTCGTATCCAGTTGTCGATCGCAAATGATGAGGTAGAAGCTTTCCCCACACATGCAACCATAGTTTTCCTTGTGACGTAATTACACGTGAGATACTATCCCTCCGCCTAAATCCGTCACCCACAATGCCTACTTCACCACCATTGTTGTTTCAAATTTGTGCCAGCCACCATGAGTACATAACACAAAGTCCACTATCCCACCCAACTTTTGCTTGAAAAAAAAATAAACAGTTTTTTTATTATTAAATAATAATTATTAATAATTTAAAAGTTAAAATTTCTTTAGATACTAAAGGCGTAAATTGTAAAAACTGAAACTTTTCCTAGTCAACAGTCAAAGGATACTATGACTACAATAAATGAAATTCTATCAAATTAATGGTCAGAGTTTAAATGTACCATAACAATTAAATTTGTAAGGGTATCATAGATATTGTTAGATTAAAAGAAAATTATTATTAAATAAAAATTAAATATATTAGAATTTCTCACTTTTCTAAGTTGTGTTTTTCAAGCTACTTTGGCCAACATAAATTGAAATTTCAAAAATTTCAAACTTATTAAACTGAAATTAAATAATTATATTTTCCATTATTTAGTAAATAATTCAAAATCTTCATAATCAATCATCCTAATAATCAATGATAAAAGCTTAAAGAAAAATAATGCAGGTGCTGAAATAAAAAGAGTAAATTAAGAGCATATAACCAGCAAGGTATAGTTGGGTTTCTTAAGCATACTATAAGTGTTTTGGTTCTTGTCGTGTGTATGAAAAAAAAAACTTTGTTGGGAGAGGCAAAACATACTTCAAGTGATCTCTACGTCTCAAAAGGGAATATTCTACGGCTATCGGCTGAAGGATGCTCATAGTGCACCTAAAAGTAAGATCATAAATATTATTATATTTAAATATATAAGCTATTTTTCAGTTACTAATAAAGTATAAATATTTACACACGCCATAAAAGAAAAAATGTGGAGTTTAAACCAATGTTGTTAATGACAGACCGAGCAGCAAAGGTTTCAGTTCAAGCTCAACTAGATGGTCTAAGCGAATAACATAAAACATAAGATTTTCTCATAAGTTATAACTTGCAATAATGATAAAATATTATAATGATTAAAATTTAAAACCAGAAATTAAGAACTATATACTTACAATCTCTATAATATAATAATTTTATTTTAAAGTAGCATAGTTACATTACATCTTCTATAGTTTCAATGTATCTTAGGAAATAGAGTAGTCTTGTAATTTGATCTTAGTTTTTATTTGCCTTGTAATCATATTGTATATAAATACCATTCAACTGAGTGTCTTTTCCACTCATGCGTTTCACAAACTCTTTGTCTACTTTATTTTCAACTTTATAATTAATAATCATTAGTATTGTTATTTATATTATGCAGATTTATCTCAATGCTAATTAAGCTCTTCTTTATTCTCAACATATTATTAATTGAGCAGAACTGTATCGAAACTCAGTAATAGAGATATTTTATAAGCTAAAACAACCAACAAGCTATTGAAATAGCAGCCATTGAGGATGAGAACTTGAACATGTACCTGTTAAGATTTAAATTAACTTGTTCTGCATCAGACGCATTAAAGTGCTTCTTTGAGAAAACGTTCGTATTTTTGAAAACTCTAAGTAAAACACAATTCAACCTATAACACCCCATTTTTTCGTTAAAAGCTTTTCTTTATGCTTGTTTGGGTGTTTTAGCTTTAAGTTTAAGTTTAGAGTTGTTGGTTAAGGACTTAGTGGGATTTTTGCCTTAAAAGTCCCTTTCTGGTGCAGGAGCACGCCCGTGCTCATGACTAGCACGCCCATGCTTAGAGTCAGGCGCGTTTTGTTAGAACGTACTGAACACGCCCGTGCTCCACAGGGAGCAAGACCGTGCTCAAGTGCGGACCGCGTCTCGTAGACGCTAAGTCCAGCACGATCGAGCTCAGGGGGTGTACTGCCGTGCTCGAGTGCAGCCTATATATATATGGCACAAAAACCGAGGGTTGTGTTTTTAACCCTATTTTGGAGGCTTCAAACCCTAATGCGGTTGCTACAGTTCCATTCCCTATTTCTCTCATATTGAGTGCATTTCTTGAGTATTGGAGACCCTTGAGAAGCATTCTTTCATCTGTGCCAATCAGGAATAGGTAATGTTTCTTCCATTTTTAGTTTCCTTTCGTGTTTATGAATGGGAGACTAATATTGTTGATTTTCTTTGACCAAGGCTCGGAGTGCTAGTGTAACATCCCTGATTGCTCACAAAAGAACACGGGTTTTTTCAGCGTGCTTTGTCCTCACTCAAACGCTTCCAGGGAAAAGTTCTGAGGAGGTCGCCCATCCCAGAATTGATCCAAGTCAAGTACGATTAACTGTGGAGTTCAAAAGTGATTGGTTCTCGAAAAGAAGAAGCATCTTGTTAGTATTGGTAGAACCAGTCAATTCATATAAGCCATCATCAACTATATAGTCCCATACCTACGCAGTCTCAGGAACCCTCTTATTCGGGTGTGCTATCGGTTCATTCATGTGTCCCTCCACCGAGAAGTTTGCTAGGAGCTGCTCCTTGATCTTGCCTCTTGCACCGGCAACCACTCCCCGCCCTCTCATTAGGGTGTTCTATCGGTTCATTCATGTGTCGCTCCGTCTAGAAGTCTGCCAGGAGCCGCTCCTTGATCATGTCTCTTGCACCGGCAACCACTCTCCGCCCTCGTCAGCCCCTGGTGTCACATGCCCACTATCTTCCGCTTGGTTCGTCCCTGAACCACATCGTACTGGGATATGTGCAACTCTGATACCATTTGTAACATCCATGGCTACATTATGGATTGACGACTTTCCCCATAAACCAACACGGGTCTTTTCAACGTGCTTTGTCCTCACTCACACGCTTCTTGGGAAAACTTCCCAGGAGGTCACCCATCCCAGAATTGATCCAAGTCAAGCATGCTTAACTGTGGAGTTCTTAAGTGATTGGCTCCCTAAAAGAAGAAGCATATTGTTAGTATATGTAGTACCAATCAATTCATATATGTCATCCTCAACTGTATAGTCCCATGCCTACACAGTCTCAGGATCCCTCTCATTCAGGTATGTAATCGGTTCATTCATCTGTCCCTCCGTCTAGAAGCCTGCCAGGAACCGCTACTTGATCATGCCTCTTGCACCGACAACTACTCACCTCCCTCGCCTGATCCCGATTGTCACTGCTAGTTGAGCCGCTTTGGAATACGAAATCGGTTTGCTGTTGGGAGATAACTTTGGAACCTTCAAGCCAGGTATGAGGAGATGGGTAGTGTAACTCACTAGGAAGTGGGGGTAGCGTAAGGTAGGGGTTCCCACAACCCCGGTGTTTTCGTATATGTATGCATAATGTGCTAAATGATTAATCTGTGATAACATGTTTATGGATGTTTTAGTATGTTATATTATATGCTTCATGTTCATGATATATGTCCTTGAATGTTCATGATTGGTTATCTGATGAATATGATGCTATGTTGATCGTTGTTGTTAATATGGTGTCGGTTGATATGATTGTTTTTATGTTTGGTTCTGATGATAAAAGTTTAACTAGTAAAATAGGCTATTAAAATGACCTATCAATTAATGGAACTAATCCCCTAAAATATTGGTTAAGAGTATATGTTTAGCTATGCCTAGAACGGCAGCCTTGTCGTGCAATGAGCACGGTGTTGTGTTGAACAGAGCACACCCGAGCTCCCAGTTTGAATTCTAGAAATGGCCGCACTTAAAGCCCTACCATGCAGTAGAGGAGCACGACAGTGCATAACAGGAAGCACGACCGCGCTGCTGAGCACGACCGTGCATAAAAGGAAGCACACCCGTGCTTCATTTAAGTGGAAGCACGACCGTGCTGGGGATCAAGCACGCCCGTGCTCCCCTTCAGAACAGAAATGGAATTGAAGGCTTTAAATGGGTTTTCAACCCCCGTTATCCCCAACAACGTTATGATAACGCAACTAACCAATGATAAAGGTAGATAACTTGATTAAAGACTAACGAAGATAATTAATGATGATAAGATGGTTAAACCTACCACACGTTGCTAACTTTTGTGCTTATTGAACAAAGTGGCCTTGATGTTTATTGGTTGAGATGTTGATAAGTTGTACCTTGGTGCTTCTTGGCCATTGGGGACTTGACCCCGAATGGGTCTAAGGTGTTGATGTTGTTGACGTTGAAGTCTAGGGTGGTTATTAGCCCAAGCAAAGGAGGTGGTTGCATGTTCGTTGTTGTGCCCATGCATCATGCATCGGAGTTGATAGTTGGGAGACGTTCGACATAGGGGATTTCGTCCGAGAGTAAGGCGATCTGGCCATCCACAGTAGCTTACCCAGGGTTTGGTGAACCATGTGCCCCCGTGATGAGGCATCCAAGGTTTGATGCGTTGGCTATCCATGGACCAAGTCAGTGTTTAAAAAAAAAAAGAATATGTGAAGTTGAAAATTAGATGAAATGAAGTACCCAAAACCAAATAATTAATTAGCAAGGGACTGATCCAAACTAAATTAAACAAGAACCCTGGATTACTAAGAGTCTAAGAGCATATCCAATGCTATTTTGATAAACAACCAACTTTGGTTTCTTAAGTGGTCCCTATTTTGCCACATCACTTTAAAGCAAATCATCGAATTTTTACTCCAGTGATATATATAAGGTGAATTCTCCCAAACCTTCCATAAATTTTGGGTAATATTTACCTTGTCTAGGTGGCCCAAGCAGATGGTGTTATCTTATTTATTGTGTGACACTTCATTTTTTATTTTAAAAATTTGTTATTATTTATTTAAAAAATCATTGAATCTTCTTATTTAATTTTAGTTTTAAATTGACCTATTTACCCCTTTCCCACTTTCATCCCCATGACCATCCACCTACAGAATTTCAACCAGCAACCACCATCACCTATGCAACAACCTCAGATCTAAACCAAGCACAGTTGCTCCCGTCACTCTCCGGCCACCCGCTATACTCCAAGCGTCCCGCGACACCGAGAAATGTACCATCCATCCACGAGCAGCTGCAATCCGCGGCGAATCACCTCAGCCAAAACGAACGAGTACACCGCAATGCCGCCCGTTGCAAGGACACAAACCACTGCTCCTCACACCGTCTCCCGCCCATCACGGCGTCGATGTCCATCGTCTTTGTCGCCCTTAGAGTCTTCCACAAAGAACAAAGACTTCACCAAGTTGCTGAGGGCTGCTGGTTTTGGTTTAGGGTGTGTGAGGGTGAAGAGCATCATTTGGTTTGGGCCATGTTTGTGAAAAGAAAAAACTGTTTGTTCCTATTTTGGTAAATTAGTCATGTTTTAGTAGTTTTTTAGTTTTGTTTCCCTATTAGGCTGAAAATTATTAAAAAGATATAAGCACCGCTCTTTTAAAAATAAATAAATTTGCTTTCAAATAAAATGATTTTTTTTAACAGAACAAATAAAATTATTTAAAAATCAGACTGTGCTGTAATATTTACAAAAAAAATATAAGTTTTCGAAAATGATGGTCCAAAAGTAATTTTCCAAAAAATCATATTGAGAAAATTAACCATTTAAAATAAAAAAAGAAATTGATCCAAAAATCTATTTTTTAAAATAATAATAAAAATACAAGATGAAACTATATCGAGAAAGGCATTTATAAGTGTGTATATCTATATCTATATATATAAATATATGTATATTTTTTAATTCACAACTTATGTATATTTGTTCAGAACAATTTTTTTATGAGGTAGTGGGCCTCCAGGCTGACCCAAGCCTAAATAACATTCATCTTCTTCCTTACTCAACTACCTACAACCCTAATGGGTTACACCAATGCAGATGAGCTTCCATGGCAGATAGACGACGCGGCTTCAACGGAGACCGCAACGGTGACGCGTGACGGATCTGTGGCGGCATGTGACAATGGTGAATGACCGATGCGAGACAGATGCTGGATGGCATGCACGACGATGTTCCATTGCGCGACGTGCAAATCTGTGGTAGCGTTTTGAGATCTTCATGGAGCTATCCACGACGGCGCACGGAGATGAAGAGAAGGTCCGTGATGGGTGGTGGATGGTTGATGTGCTTGGCTTGTATAGAGCTTGGCTGTTGATGGTGGTAGAATTGTGTGTACTGTGGTGGAACTCATGGATTCAGTGATGAAAGTGGTGGGAGTGTGACAGGGACGTATAAGTCTTTTAAATCTAAAATTAAATAAAAAATTTAAAAGGCTTTTTTATAAAATAATAATGATTTGTTGAATTTAAAAATGAAGTGTGATATTATATTTGAGGTGGTACTATCTGATTGGACCACCTAAGCAATATAAAAGTTAAACTAAAATTATTAGGGTTTTGATATAATTCACCTATATATAATAAGCAACCCATTATTTTATTCTTTTTATTTACAATTAATTTTATTTTTATTATAAATATTAATTTATTTATTTTAATCAATATATTTAAAAATAACCTATGTTTATACGGCTGTAGCGCACTATAAAAATATTATTATATACACACACGCGCGCGCACATACACACTCCGCTAGTGTAGTACACTATAACTTAACATAAATTTATGATGATACGGGTGATGAATTGTTATGTTAAAAAAATAAAAAAGGAAATATTATAAGATATTTTCTGTCACTTGTCATCCAAACATCACAGTTATTTAAAGATTCGAAGCTCTTGGACAGGTTATAGTTATCAGCAAGTTTATGTGTAGGAAGGTGTGGATCATAAGTCAGCTTTATGTGTAAAATAAGGTCAAGACAAGTTTTAATAAATAAATAAAATAATTATAATAGTCTGAAATAATCCACAGGTTGACAACTACTTCTACTGTTACAAGAACAGTAGAAGAAAAGTTGACAATTGTCAAAGTGATATATATATATATATATATATATATATATATATATATATTAAAAATAGTTAATAGGTGGGGCTGAATAATGTGTGATTAATAATAACATTTAATACTTATAATATAACACTTTTACTGCTTTATGCTTTGAAAAATGACCTTGAAAGCCTTATCAAAAGAATAAAAAAATGACCTTGACAGTGACATGTTCTATTGACCTAATTGCTCGACCAAATCTTAGATAATTCTAGTCTCACTTAGACTTCATTAGTCATCTTCAGTTCACCTAATCACTCGATCACATCCTATATGAGGCTAGTCTCACTTTACTTCATTGGTCACTTTGAAGAGCTAATTCTAACTTAGTTAGAAGATATTACATAAACATTTTTTCGCAGAAAAAGTTAATTTAAATCTCCTTGAATAATATTGGAATATATTTTTTCAACAATGCAATTAAAGAAAAAATTAGTGAAATTTCAATGCTAGATAATATTTTCACCACAAAAAATTTAATATTAACTATTTTATTTATATTGATGTATATAGAGAGTAAAATATCCTAAAACATTTAATAAATGTCTCATAACAAATAACTTACCCAAACGATATAATTTAAAATTATTGAGTAATTATAAAATAAATTTTATAATATAAAATTTAGTTCAATTGACTGTGATCACAAAGTATTTAAAATATATAAAAAAAATTGATAAGAATTTAAAATATAAATTTTAAAACATAAATATATAACTTTGAATAATAGGTTAAGTATCTTTAAAACATGTTTTAAAGAACAATGTGATTATTAGCTTTGATGGTTGGTTATCTTTGTCTCTTTGTTTTTGGAGTTGAGTTTGAATCCCAACTTGCTTTACTTTATTCCAACCATAAACCTTGTTTTACTAAAAAATAAACCAAAAGTAAAGAAGTCGAGTACCTTTGGTGTACTGTCCTGCACGGAAACCAATATGATGCGCAAACAAGTGATGTTAGTGGTTGACATTTATTTGAATATAAAGCAATAAAAGAAAGCAACGCTTGAACTTAATCCCTTACCTCAAGCTGGGTGAATTCGACTCGTTTTGAAAAAAAAATTATTTATGATACTCCATCCGTGGTTATTTTTGGCCATATTTATATCTTCTCCACCCAAATTAGATTGAACATTAAACCTTTTGTGATTTAGGACGATTTTTGTACCAAGAACAGATCTGAAAGATTGTTTGAAAATATAGATCCAGAATATATATCGTATAAAAATGCCCACCCAAGACCACCGCTAGAACCATCGTCGCCCTCCACTGTACCTTCGTATCCAGTCGTCGACCTCAAATGACGAGGTAGATGCTTTCCTCACACATGCAACCATAATTTTCCTTGTGACATAATTTGACGTGCGATATCATCCCTCCGCCTAAATCCGTCACCCACAACGCCTACTTCACCACCATTGTTGTTTCAACTTTGTGCCAGCCACTATGAGTACATAACACAAAGTCCACTATCACACCCAACTATGGCTTGAAAAAAAAACTATCAATAAATAGTTTTTTTATTATTAAATAATAATTATTAATAATTTAAAAGTTAAAAATTATTGAGTTACTAAAGGCGTAAATTGTAAAAATTGAAACTTTTCCTAGTCAACGGTCAAGGGTTGCTATGACTGCAATAAATGAAATTCCATCAAATTATTGGTCAGAATTTAAATGTACCAAAACAGTTAAATTTGTAAGGGTATAATTTAATTTATTTATTTATTATAACAAAATACACATAATCAAGCCAAAACAAGGCTAGCTTACAAGAATTTTTAAAGGTTTATTGGATGTGAGCCACGACGAATCGATGATGTGGGATGATTAGCCTTCATTAGTTGGGAAGACTTATGGTGCCTTGGAGCTGGCCCATCTGCACTTAATCTTGTAATATGATCAATTTTATTGGGTTGGAAAGAATTATCATGTTTTGAATCTTGATCTTCTGGACTCAATCTTGTAATATGCTCGGTATTATTGGGTGGGTTGTGTCTTGGATTTGGACCTCCAGGAGTTAATCTTGTGATGTGACTAACATGACGAGGCTGCAAATTATGCTTTGCATCTAGAGCTTTTTCGGTCATTGTGGAGTGAACAAAGTGAGTTGCAACTGTTTCAGCATTGTTGTTGGTGAACAATGCTAAAAGAGCAACTCCCATTAGGATTGTTGAAGGAAAATTCATGTGCAAGTTTCTCATCTTTTAGTAACGATTGGAAAATAATGGTTATGTGAGTACCACTTAAGATGACCCAATAATATATAGACCCAATTTATCTTATTTAGGTTTATTTCAATATATGGATATTTCAATATCTTATCCATTTCTTCTTTGGTAGTAAATCTATAGGCTTTAAAATTACTTATCTGATTTTGGGATTCACATTTAATTTTATCTAATATACTTTACTGGAATCCCAATTCAACAGTACTTCCTCTTTTCAAAGATAGATGTCACACAAGGATATGATTTGGCAAGGATACGACTCATATCTCATAAGGATATGAGTTCAAATCCCGCTATTAATGTGAGGATCTCGTTGGTGGATAATCTGTAAATAACTCTATAAAAGACAAGATGAAATGCATCACATGAAATACATAAGTATGAATTACATAACATTTATAATCATAGATATTGTTATATTAAAAGAAAATTATTATTAAATAAAAATTAAATATATTAGAATTTGACACTTTTCTAAGTTTAGTTTTTGAAGCTATTGTGGGCGACATAAATTGAAATTTCAAAATTTTCAAACTTATTAAAATGAAATTAAATAATTATATTTTCCATTATTTTGTAAATATTTCAAAATCTTCATAATCAATCATCCTAATAATCAATGACAAAAGCTTAAAGAAAAATAATGCAGGTGCCAAAATAAAAAGAGTAAATTAAGAGCATAAAACCAACAAGGTATAGTTGGGCTTCTTAAGCATATTAAAAGTTTTTTGGTTTTTGTCGTCTGTATGAAAAAGAAACTTTGTTGGGAGAGACAAAACATCCTTCAAGTGATCTCTACGTCTCAAAAGAGATTATTCAATGGCTATCGGTTGAAGGATACCCATAGAGCACCTAAAAGTAAGATCATAAATATTATTATAATTAAATATTTAAGCAATTTTTCAGTTACTAATAAAGTATAAATATTTACACATGCCATAAAAGAAAAAATGTTGAGTTTAAACCAATGTTGTTAATGCCAGGCCGAGCAGCAAACCGGGAAAGGTTTGGTGAACCGTGTGACCCCATGATGAGGCATCCAAGGTTTGATGCGTTGGCTATCCATGGACCAAGTCAGTGTTGAAAAAAAAAAAGAATATGTGAAGTTGAAAATTAGATGAAATGAAGTACCCAAAACCAAATAATTAATTGGCAAGGGACTGATCCAAACTAAATTAAACAAGAACCCTGGATTACTAAGAGTCTAAGAGCATATCCAATGCTATTTTGATAAACAACCAACTTTGGTTTCTTAAGTGGTCCCTATTTTGCCACATCACTTTAAAGCAAATCATCGAATTTTTACTCCAGTGATATATATAAGGTGAATTCTCCCAAACCTTCCATAATTTTTGGGTAATATTTACCTTGTCTAGGTGGCCCAATCAGATGGTGTTATCTTATTTATTGTGTGACACTTCATTTTTTATTTTAAAAATTTGTTATTATTTATTTAAAAAATTATTGAATCTTCTTATTTAATTTTAGTTTTAAATTGACCTATTTACCCCTTTCCCACTTTCATCCCCATGACCATCCACCTACAGAATTTCAACCAAGAACCACCATCACCTATGCAACAACCTCAGATCTAAACCAAGCACAGTTGCTCCCGTCACTCTCCGGCCACCCGCTGTACTCCAAGCGTCCCGCGACACCGAGAAATGCACCATCCATCCACGAGCAGCTGCGATCCGCGGCGAATCACCTCAGCCAAAACGAACGAGTACACCGCAATGCCGCCCGTTGCAAGGAGACAAACCACTGTCTCTGCCCATCACGGCGTCGATGTCCATCGTGCTGTCGCCCTTAGAGTCCTCCACAGCAATGACACTTCACCAAGTTCTTGAGGGCTGCTGGTTTTGGTTTAGGGTGTGTGAGGGTGAAGAGCATCATTTGGTTTGGGCCATGTTTGTGAAAAGAAAAAAACTGTTTGTTCCTATTTTGGTAAATTAGTCATGTTTTAGGAGTTTTTTAGTTTTGTTTCCCTATTAGGCTGAAAATTATTAAAAAGATATAAGCACCGCTCTTTTAAAAATAAATAAATTTGCTTTCAAATAAAATGATTTTTTTTACAGAACAAATAAAATTATTTAAAAATCAGACTGTGCTATAATATTTAGAAAAAAAAATATAAGTTTTCGAAAATGATGGTCCAAAAGTAATTTTCTAGAAAATCATATTGAGAAAATTAACCATTTAAAATAAAAAAAGAAATTGATCCAAAAATCTATTTTTTAAAATAATAATAAAAATACAAGATGAAACTATATCGAGAAAGGCATTTATAAGTGTGTATATCTATATCTATATATATAAATATATGTATATTTTTTAATTCACAAGTTATGTATATTTGTTCAGAACAATTTTTTTATGAGGTAGTGGACCTCCAGGCTGACCCAAGCCTAAATAACATTCATCTTCTTCCTTACTCAACTACCTACAACCCTAATGGGTTACACCAATGCAGATGAGCTTCCATGGCAGCTAGACGACGTGGCTTCAACGGAGACCGCAACGGTGACGCGTGACGGATCTGTGGCGGCATGTGACAATGGTGAATGACCGATGCGAGACAGATGCTGGATGGCATGCACGACGATGTTCCACTGCGCGACGTGCAAATCTGCGGTAGCGTTTTGAGATCTTCATGGAGCTATCAACGACGGCGCACGGAGAAGAAGAAGAAGGTTCGTGATGGGTGGTGGATGGTTGATGTGCTTGGCTTGTATAGAGCTTGGCTGTTGATGGTGGTAGAATTGTGTGTACTGTGGTGGAACTCATGGATTCAGTGATGAAAGTGGTGGGAGTGTGACAGGGACGTATAAGTCTTTTAAATCTAAAATTAAATAAAAAATTTAAAAGGCTTTTTTATAAAATAATAATGATTTGTTGAATTTAAAAATGAAGTGTGATATTATATTTGAGGAGGTACTATCTGATTGGACCACCTAAGCAATATAAAAGTTAAACTAAAATTATTAGGGTTTTGATATAATTCACCTATATATAATAAGCAACCCATTATTTCATTCTTTTTATTTACAATTAATTTTATTTTTATTATAAATATTAACTTATTTATTTTAATCAATATATTTAAAAATAACCTATGTTTATACGGCTGTAGCACACTATAAAAATATTATTATATACACACACGCGCGCGCACATACACACTCCCCTAGTGTAGTACACTATAACTTAACATAAATTTATGATGATTCGGGTGATGAATTGTTATGTCAAAAAAATAAAAAAGGAAATATTATAAGATATATTTTCCGTCACTTGTCATCCAAACATCACAGTTATTTAAAGATTCGAAGCTCTTGGACAGATTATAGTTATCAGCAAGTTTATGTGTAGGAAGGTGTGGATCATAAGTCAGCTTTATGTGTAAAATAAGGTCATGACAAGTTTTAATAAATAAATAAAATAATTATAATAGTCTGAAATAATCCACAGGTTGACAACTACTTCTCTCTATTACAAGAACATTAGAAGAAAAGTTGACAATTGTCAAAGTGATATATATATATATATATATATATATATATATACATATATATTAAAAATAGTTAATAGGTGGGGCTGAATAATGTGTGATTAATAATAACATTTAATACTTATAATATAACAATTTTACTGGTTTTTGATTTGAAATATTACCTTTAAAGCCTTATCAAAAGAATAAAAAAATGACCTTGACAGTGACATGTTCTATTGACCTAATTGCTCGACCAAATCTTAGATAATTCTAGTCTCACTTAGACTTCATTAGTCATCTTCAGTTCACCTAATCACTCGATCACATCCTATATGAGGCTAGTCTCACTTTACTTCATTGGTCACTTTGAAGAGCTAATTCTAACTTAGTTAGAAGATATTACATAAACATTTTTTCGCAGAAAAAGTTAATTTAAATCTCCTTGAATAATATTGGAATATATTTTTTCAACAATGCAATTAAAGAAAAAATTAGTGAAATTTCAATGCTAGATAATATTTTCACCACAAAAATTTAATATTAACTATTTTATTTATATTGAGGTATATAGAGAGTAAAATATCCTAAAACATTTAATGAATGTCTCATAACAAATAACTTACCCATATGATATAATTTAAAATTATTGAGTAATTAAAAAATAAATTTTATAATATAAAATTTAGTTCAATTGACTGTGATCACAAAGTATTTAAAATATATAAAAAAAATTTGATAAGAATTTAAAATATAAATTTTAAAACATAAATATATAACTTTGAATAATAGGTTAAGTATCTTTAAAACATGTTTTAAAGAACAATGTGATTATTAGCCTGATGGTTGGTTATCTTTGTCTCTTTGTTTTTGGAGTTGAGTTTGAATCCCAACTTGCTTTACTTTATTCCAACCATAAACCTTGTTTTACTAAAAAATAAACCAAAAGTAAAGAAGTCGAGTACCTTTGGTGTACTGTCCTGCACGGAAACCAATATGATGCGCAAACAAGTGATGTTAATGGTTGACATTTATTTGAATATAAAGCAATAAAAGAAAGCAACGCTTGAACTTAATCCCTTACCTCAAGCTGGGTGAATTTGACTCGTTTTGAAAAAAAAATTTATTTATGATACTCCATCCGTGGTTATTTTTGGCCATATTTATATCTTCTCCACCCAAATTAGATTGAACATTAAACCTTTTGTGATTTAGGACGATTTTTGTACCAAGAACAGATCTGAAAGATTGTTTGAAAATATAGATCCAGAATATATATCATATAAAAATGCCCACCCAAGACCACCGCTAGAACCATCGTCGCCCTCCACTGTACCTTCGTATCCAGTCGTCGACCTCAAATGACGAGGTAGACGCTTTCCTCACACATGCAACCATAATTTTCCTTGTGACGTAATTTGACGTGCGATATCATCCCTCCTCCTAAATCCGTCACCCACAACGCCTACTTCACCACCATTGTTGTTTCAACTTTGTGCCAGCCACTATGAGTACATAACACAAAGTCCACTATCACACCCAACTATGGCTTGAAAAAAAAACTATCAATAAATAGTTTTTTTATTATTAAATAATAATTATTAATAATTTAAAAGTTAAAAATTATTGAGTTACTAAAGGCGTAAATTGTAAAAATTGAAACTTTTCCTAGTCAACGGTCAAAGGTTGCTATGACTGCAATAAATGAAATTCCATCAAATTATTGGTCAGAATTTAATTGTACCAAAACAGTTAAATTTGTAAGGGTATAACTTTATTTATTTATTTATTATAACAAAATACACATAATCAAGCCAAAACAAGGCTAGCTTACAAGAATTTTTAAAGGTTTATTGGATGTGAGCCACGACGAATCGATGATGTGGGATGATTAGCCTTCATTAGTTGGGAAGACTTATGGTGCCTTGGAGCTGGCCCATCTGCACTTAATCTTGTAATATGATCAATTTTGTTGGGTTGGAAAGAATTATCATGTTTTGAATCTTGATCTTCTGGACTCAATCTTGTAATATGCTCGGTATTATTGGGTGGGTTGTGTCTTGGATTTGGACCTCCAGGAGTTAATCTTGTGATGTGACTAACATGACGAGGCTGCAAATTATGCTTTGCATCTAGAGCTTTTTCGGTCATTGTGGAGTGAACAAAGTGAGTTGCAACTGTTTCAGCATTGTTGTTGGTGAACAATGCTAAAAGAGCAACTCCCATTAGGATTGTTGAAGGAAAATTCATGTGCAAGTTTCTCATCTTTTAGTAACGATGGGAAAATAATGGTTATGTGAGTACCACTTAAGATGACCCAATAATATATAGACCCAATTTATCTTATTTAGGTTTATTTCAATATATGGATATTTCAATATCTAATCCATTTCTTGTTTGGTAGTAAATCTATAGGCTTTAAAATTACTTATCTGATTTTGGGATTCACATTTAATTTTATCTAATATACTTTACTGGAATCCCAATTCAACAGTACTTCCTCTTTTCAATGATAGATGTCACACAAGGATATGATTTGACAAGGATACGACTCATATCTCATAAGGATATGAGTTCGAATCCCGCTATTAATGTGAGGATCTTGTTGGTGGATAATCTGTAAATAACTCTATAAAAGACAAGATGAAATGCATCACATGAAATACATAAGTATGAATTACATAACATTTATAATCATAGATATTGTTATATTAAAAGAAAATTATTATTAAATAAAAATTAAATATATTAGAATTTGACACTTTTCTAAGTTTAGTTTTTGAAGCTATTGTGGGCGACATAAATTGAAATTTCAAAATTTTCAAACTTATTAAAATGAAATTAAATAATTATATTTTCCTTTATTTAGTAAATAATTCAAAATCTTCATAATCAATCATCCTAATAATCAATGACAAAAGCTTAAAGAAAAATAATGCAGGTGCCAAAATAAAAAGAGTAAATTAAGAGCATAAAACCAACAAGGTATAATTGGGCTTCTTAAGCATATTAAAAGTTTTTTGGTTTTTGTCGTGTGTATGAAAAAAAAAACTTTGTTGGGAGAGGCAAAACATCCTTCAAGTGATCTCTACGTCTCAAAAGGGATTATTCAATGGCTATCGGTTGAAGGATACCCATAGTGCACCTAAAAGTAAGATCATAAATATTATTATAATTAAATATTTATGCCATTTTTCAGTTACTAATAAAGTATAAATATTTACACATGCCATAAAAGAAAAAATGTTGAGTTTAAACCAATGTTTTTAATGCCAGGCCGAGCAGCAAACCGGGAAAGGTTTGGTGAACCGTGTGACCCCATGATGAGGCATCCAAGGTTTGATGCGTTGGCTATCCATGGACCAAGTCAGTGTTGAAAAAAAGAAAGAATATGTGAAGTTGAAAATTAGATGAAATGAAGTACCCAAAACCAAATAATTAATTGGCAAGGGACTGATCCAAACTAAATTAAACAAGAACCCTGGATTACTAAGAGTCTAAGAGCATATCCAATGCTATTTTGATAAACAACCAACTTTGGTTTCTTAAGTGGTCCCTATTTTGCCACATCACTTTAAAGCAAATCATCGAATTTTTACTCCAGTGATATATATAACGTGAATTCTCCCAAACCTTCCATAATTTTTGGGTAATATTTACCTTGTCTAGGTGGCCCAATCAGATGGTGTTATCTTATTTATTGTGTGACACTTCATTTTTTATTTTAAAAATTTGTTATTATTTATTTAAAAAATTATTGAATCTTCTTATTTAATTTTAGTTTTAAATTGACCTATTTACCCCTTTCCCACTTTCATCCCCATGACCATCCACCTACAGAATTTCAACCAGCAACCACCATCACCTATGCAACAACCTCAGATCTAAACCAAGCACAGTTGCTCCCGTCACTCAAGCGTCCCGCGACACCGAGAAATGCACCATCCATCCACGAGCAGCTGCAATCCGCGGCGAATCACCTCAGCCAAAACGAACGAGTACACCGCAATGCCGCCCGTTGCAAGGACACAAACCACTGTCTCTGCCCATCACGGCGTCGATGTCCATCGTGCTGTCGCCCTTAGAGTCCTCCACGGCAACAGCACTTCACCAAGTTGCTGAGGGCTGCTAGTTTTGGTTTAGGGTGTGTGAGGGTGAAGAGCATCATTTGGTTTGGGCCATGTTTGTGAAAAGACAAAACACTTTGTTCCTATTTTGGTAAATTAGTCATGTTTTAGTAGTTTTTTAGTTTTGTTTCCCTATTAGGCTGAAAATTATTAAAAAGATATAAGCACCGCTCTTTTAAAAATAAATAAATTTGCTTTCAAATAAAATGATTTTTTTTACAGAACAAATAAAATTATTTAAAAATCAGACTGTGCTGTAATATTTACAAAAAAAAATATAAGTTTTCGAAAATGATGGTCCAAAAGTAATTTTCCAAAAAATCATATTGAGAAAATTAACCATTTAAAATAAAAAAAGAAATTGATCCAAAAATCTACTTTTAAAATAATAATAAAAATACAAGATGAAACTATATCGAGAAAGGCATTTATAAGTGTGTATATCTATATCTATATATATAAATATATGTATATTTTTTAATTCACAAGTTATGTATATTTGTTCAGAACAATTTTTTTATGAGGTAGTGGGCCTCCAGGCTGACCCAAGCCTAAATAACATTCATCTTCTTCCTTACTCAACTACCTACAACCCTAATGGGTTACACCAATGCAGATGAGCTTCCATGGCAGCTAGACGACGTGGCTTCAACGGAGACCGCAACGGTGACGCGTGACGGATCTGTGGCGGCATGTGACAATGGTGAATGACCGATGCGAGACAGATGCTGGATGGCATGCACGACGATGTTCCACTGCGCGACGTGCAAATCTGCGGTAGCGTTTTGAGATCTTCATGGAGCTATCAACGACGGCGCACGGAGAAGAAGAAGAAGGTTCGTGATGGGTGGTGGATGGTTGATGTGCTTGGCTTGTATAGAGCTTGGTTTGTTGATGGTGGTAGAATTGTGTGTACTGTGGTGGAACTCATGGATTCAGTGATGAAAGTGGTGGGAGTGTGACAGGGACGTATAAGTCTTTTAAATCTAAAATTAAATAAAAAATTTAAAAGGCTTTTTTATAAAACAATAATGATTTGTTGAATTTAAAAATGAAGTGTGATATTATATTTGAGGAGGTACTATCTGATTGGACCACCTAAGCAATATAAAAGTTAAACTAAAATTATTAGGGTTTTGATATAATTCACCTATATATAATAAGCAACCCATTATTTCATTCTTTTTATTTACAATTAATTTTATTTTTATTATAAATATTAACTTATTTATTTTAATCAATATATTTAAAAATAACCTATGTTTATACGGCTGTAGCACACTATAAAAATATTATTATATACACACACGCGCGCGCACATACACACTCCCCTAGTGTAGTACACTATAACTTAACATAAATTTATGATGATTCGGGTGATGAATTGTTATGTCAAAAAAATAAAAAAGGAAATATTATAAGATATATTTTCTGTCACTTGTCATCCAAACATCACAGTTATTTAAAGATTCGAAGCTCTTGGACAGATTATAGTTATCAGCAAGTTTATGTGTAGGAAGGTGTGGATCATAAGTCAGCTTTATGTGTAAAATAAGGTCATGACAAGTTTTAATAAATAAATAAAATAATTATAATAGTCTGAAATAATCCACAGGTTGACAACTACTTCTACTGTTACAAGAACATTAGAAGAAAAGTTGACAATTGTCAAAGTGATATATATATATATATATACATATATATTAAAAATAGTTAATAGGTGGGGCTGAATAATGTGTGATTAATAATAACATTTAATACTTATAATATAACACTTTTACTGGTTTATGCTTTGAAAAATGACCTTGAAAGCCTTATCAAAAGAATAAAAAAATGACCTTGACAGTGACATGTTCTATTGACCTAATTGCTCGACCAAATCTTAGATAATTCTAGTCTCACTTAGACTTCATTAGTCATCTTCAGTTCACCTAATCACTCGATCACATCCTATATGAGGCTAGTCTCACTTTACTTCATTGGTCACTTTGAAGAGCTAATTCTAACTTAGTTAGAAGATATTACATAAACATTTTTTCGCAGAAAAAGTTAATTTAAATCTCCTTGAATAATATTGGAATATATTTTTCAACAATGCAATTAAAGAAAAAATTAGTGAAATTTCAATGCTAGATAATATTTTCACCACAAAAAATTTAATATTAACTATTTTATTTATATTGAGGTATATAGAGTAAAATATCCTAAAACATTTAATGAATGTCTCATAACAAATAACTTACCCATATGATATAATTTAAAATTATTGAGTAATTAAAAAATAAATTTTATAATATAAAATTTAGTTCAATTGACTGTGATCACAAAGTATTTAAAATATATAAAAAAAAATTGATAAGAATTTAAAATATAAATTTTAAAACATAAATATATAACTTTGAATAATAGGTTAAGTATCTTTAAAACATGTTTTAAAGAACAATGTGATTATTAGCCTGATGGTTGGTTATGCTGTCTCTTTGTTTTTGGAGTTGAGTTTGAATCCCAACTTGCTTTACTTTATTCCAACCATAAACCTTGTTTTACTAAAAAATAAACCAAAAGTAAAGAAGTCGAGTACCTTTGGTGTCTTCATCCTGCACGGAAACCAATATGATGCGCAAACAAGTGATGTTAATGGTTGACATTTATTTGAATATAAAGCAATAAAAGAAAGCAACGCTTGAACTTAATCCCTTACCTCAAGCTGGGTGAATTTGACTCGTTTTGAAAAAAAAATTTATTTATGATACTCCATCCGTGGTTATTTTTGGCCATATTTATATCTTCTCCACCCAAATTAGATTGAACATTAAACCTTTTGTGATTTAGGACGATTTTTGTACCAAGAACAGATCCGAAAGATTGTTTGAAAATATAGATCCAGAATATATATCATATAAAAATGCCCACCCAAGACCACCGCTAGAACCATCGTAATGCCTCCACTTTGTACCTTCGTATCCGATCGTCGTCCTCAAATGTCGATGTAGACGCTTTCCTCACACATGCAACCATAATTTTCCTTGTGACGTAATTTGACGTGCGATATCATCCCTCCTCCTAAATCCGTCACCCACAACGCCTACTTCACCACCATTGTTGTTTCAACTTTGTGCCAGCCACTATGAGTACATAACACAAAGTCCACTATCACACCTAACTATGGCTTGAAACAAAAACTATCAATAAATAGTTTTTTTATTATTAAATAATAATTATTAATAATTTAAAAGTTAAAAATTATTGAGTTACTAAAGGCGTAAATTGTAAAAATTGAAACTTTTCCTAGTCAACGGTCAAAGGTTGCTATGACTGCAATAAATGAAATTCCATTAAATTATTGGTCAGAATTTAAATGTACCAAAACAGTTAAATTTGTAAGGGTATAACTTTATTTATTTATTTATTATAACAAAATACACATAATCAAGCCAAAACAAGGCTAGCTTACAAGAATTTTTAAAGGTTTATTGGATGTGAGCCACTGACGAATCGATGATGTGGGATGATTAGCCTTCATTAGTTGGGAAGACTTATGGTGCCTTGGAGCTGGCCCATCTGCACTTAATCTTGTAATATGATCAATTTTGTTGGGTTGGAAAAGAATTATCATGTTTTGAATCTTGATCTTCTGGACTCAATCTTGTAATATGCTCGGTATTATTGGGTGGGTTGTGTCTTGGATTTGGACCTCCAGGAGTTAATCTTGTGATGTGACTAACATGACGAGGCTGCAAATTATGCTTTGCATCTAGAGCTTTTCGGTCATTGTGGAGTGAACAAAGTGAGTTGCAACTGTTTCAGCATTGTTGTTGGTGAACAATGCTAAAAGAGCAACTCCCATTAGGATTGTTGAAGGAAAATTCATGTGCAAGTTTCTCATCTTTTAGTAACGATTGGAAAATAATGGTTATGTGAGTACCACTTAAGATGACCCAATAATATATAGACCCAATTTATCTTATTTAGGTTTATTTCAATATATGGATATTTCAATATCTTATCCATTTCTTGTTTGGTAGTAAATCTATAGGCTTTAAAATTACTTATCTGATTTTGGGATTCACATTTAATTTTATCTAATATACTTTACTGGAATCCCAATTCAACAAGTACTTCCTCTTTTCAATGAAAGATGTCACACAAGGATATGATTTGGCAAGGATACGACTCATATCTCATAAGGATATGAGTTCGAATCCCGCTATTAATGTGAGGATCTTGTTGGTGGATAATCTGTAAATAACTCTATAAAAGACAAGATGAAATGCATCACATGAAATACATAAGTATGAATTACATAACATTTATAATCATAGATATTGTTATATTAAAAGAAAATTATTATTAAATAAAAATTAAATATATTAGAATTTGACACTTTTCTAAGTTTAGTTTTTGAAGCTATTGTGGGCGACATAAATTGAAATTTCAAAATTTTCAAACTTATTAAAATGAAATTAAATAATTATATTTTCCATTATTTAGTAAATAATTCAAAATCTTCATAATCAATCATCCTAATAATCAATGACAAAAGCTTAAAGAAAAATAATGCAGGTGCCAAAATAAAAAGAGTAAATTAAGAGCATAAAACCAACAAGGTATAATTGGGCTTCTTAAGCATATTAAAAGTTTTTTGGTTTTTGTCGTGTGTATGAAAAAAAAAACTTTGTTGGGAGAGGCAAAACATCCTTCAAGTGATCTCTACGTCTCAAAAGGGATTATTCAATGGCTATCGGTTGAAGGATACCCATAGTGCACCTAAAAGTAAGATCATAAATATTATTATAATTAAATATTTATGCCATTTTTCAGTTACTAATAAAGTATAAATATTTACACATGCCATAAAAGAAAAAATGTTGAGTTTAAACCAATGTTATTAATTCCAGTAGAGCAGGAAAGCGGAAAGGTTTCAATTCAGGCTCAACTACACCGTCTAAGCGAATAACATAAAACATAATATTTTCTCATAAGTTATAACTTTCAATAATGATAAAATTCTTTTTTCGTATTCAAAGCTCTATAAGTTCTTCTTTCGAAGATTACTTCTCTGCTCAATCATTTGTATTTATTGAGAAGTCATTACTACAATTATACCAACCTTATTTCTCATTCAATTCATTCTTTTAGTGTTACTCTGGTTAACTTGCAAAGTTGTAATCTTTGAAGCTGTTGCTTCATGTATATCTTACTCTTTGTATAGCCCGAAGAGGCTTGGTGAAAGAATACTTGTAAGGAGCCTGGATAGGCTAGGTGTGCAAACAATACTTGTTGGTTGAGCCTGATCATTTATTGTTTAACACTTGGTGAAACCAAGGACTGGACGCAGCTCAAGGCTTGGGGTGAATCATTATAAATCTGTGTCGACTTCCTTACCCTTATCTTTTTAAGTTTACTTTATATATTTATTGTGCTAATCAACATTAAAAGTTTTAAGATTTAAATTAACTTGTTCTGCATCAGACGCATTAAAGTGTCTGATCCTGCTTCTTTGAGAAAACGTTCATATTTTTGAAAACTCTAAGTAAAACACAATTCAACCTGTAACACCCCCTTTTTTCGTTAACAACTTTTCTTTATTTTGTTTGGGTGTTTTAGCTTTAAGTTTAAGTTTAGAGTTGTTGGTTAAGGACTTAGTGGGATTTTTGTCTTAAAAGTCCTTTATGGTGCACGAGCACGCCCGTGCTCATGACCAACACGCCCGTGCTTAGAGTCAGGCACATTTTGTTAGTTTTAAGTTGAACACGCCCGTGCTCCACAGGGAGCACGACCGTGCTCAAGTGCGGACCACGTCTCGTAGACGCTAAGTCCAGCACGACCGTGCTCGAGTGCAGCCTATATATATGTGGCACAGAAATCGAGGGTTCGTTTTTATCCCTATTTTTGTTGGATGCAAACCCTAGTGCGACTGATGCTGTTCCATTCCCTATTTCTCTCATATTCTGTGCATTTCTTGACTATTGGAGACCCTTGAGGAGAGTTCTTTCATCTGTGACATTCAGGAATAGGTAATGTTTCTTCCCTTTTTAGTTTCCTTTCGTGTTTATGAATGGGAGACTAATATGGTTGATTTTCTTTGACCAAGGCTCGGAGTGCTAGTGTAACATCACTGGCTACTTTATGGACTGAAGATTGTCCCCACAAACCAACACGGGCCTTTTCAGAGTGCTTTGTCCTCACTCACACCCTTCCTGGGAAAACAACCCAGGAGGTCACCCATCCCATAATTGCTCCAAGTCAAGCATGCTTAACTGTGGAGTTCTTAAGTGATTGGCTTCTGAAAAGAAGAAGCGACTTGTTAGTATAGGTAGTACCAATCAATTCATATAAGTAATCATCAAGCTGTATAGTCCCATACCTACACGAGTCTTAGGATCCCTCTCATTAGGTGTGCTATAGGTTCATTCATGTGTCCCTCCACCTAGAAGTCTGCCAGAGCCGCTCCTTAATCATGCCTATTGCACAGTGACCATTCCCCGCCCTCTCGTCGGCCGGGTGTCACATGCCCATCAGTTTCCGTTTGGTTTGTCCAAGAACCACACCCGTCTTGGGAGAGGTGTCGCTACGATACCATTTGTAACATCCTGGCTGCTTTATGGATTGACGACTGTCCCACAAACCAACACAGATCTTTTCAGCGTGCTTTGTCCTCACTCACATGATTCCCGGGAAAACGTCCCAGGAGGTCACCTATCCCGGAATTGCTCCAAGTCAAGCACGCTTAACAGTAGAGTTCTTAAGTGATTGGCTCCCGAAAAGAAGAAGCATCTTGTTAGTATAGGTAGTACCAATCAATTCATATAAGCAATCCTCAACTGTATAGTCCCATACCTACACGAGTCTTAGGATCCTCTCATTCGGGTGTGCTATCGGTTCATTCATGTCTCCCTCCGCCAAGAGGTCTGCCGGAGCAGCTCCTTGACCATGAATCTTGCCTGGCGACCACTCCCGCCTCGTCGGTCCGGGTGTCACCGGCTAGCAGAGCCGCTTGGGAATCTGAAACCGGCTTCTTTGTTGGGAGCTAACGTTAGAACCTTTAAACCAAGTATGGGGAGAAGGGTAGTGAAATTCACTAGGCATTGGGGGTAGCGTAAGGTAGGGGTTCCCATAAACCAGGTGTTGTCGTATGTGTATGCATAATTGTTGGTGGCGGCAAGTGTACCGGTCGTCGCAAGTAATAAAATAAACACGGTAAGTAATTACAGAGGTCGAACTCAGGGATTGGGCTACCAATTCGAGCTAATCCGCGGGAAATCGGATACGTTTGGTCAAGTTCCGAAAGGTGGTTGAGAGAGAGAAGATTAATATCGAAATTCAATTAACAAATCTAAATAAAACTAAACTATTAAAGTCTGAAATTAAAATGCCCAAGGTCACAAATCCACCTACCCAACATGCATACCCAAGTGATGATGAATTCCTCCCTAAGTTCAATTACAATGTCAGCGGGACCCCTGAATTCTCCTAAATCCACTCTCGTGCTCATTAGGACGTATTCGACGATTGGATTAATTACTTACTAGGTCTCATAATCCTAATCTCGAATTTGGTTAATTCTTGTTCCTATAAGGTTGCACCGATCTCCTACTCACTCTCGTGCAATATTCGATCGATGATCCCCAATTCAAGTTCTAAACGCGAATCGGCGACTAGACCTCATCGGCGTTAACAAGTCAATCACGCAACACATATGATTAACACAATCAAATCAGAATTGGAAAATTGCCTAAATCATTTGATGCAACACATAAACATGCAAACCATATAGAGATTCAAGCAAATTCGGGAAAGTGCAACTTAACGGTGATTCACCCATTCAAAAACGAGTTGGAGGCTCAAATCCTCACCTGGACATTTTGCAAATTGTTTGACCGAGATAGGATTCCTAGTGTGTGCACCCCCTCACCCCCAAACTTATCATAAATCAAGTAATCACAACAAAGTTCTCAAAGTTCGGTTTTCAATTTTTAAGTGGGGATAAACTTTTCTAATTTGAACTTAGGGAAATCATCAATGGTCAAATAATTCATGCAATCAATCCATGCTCAATTTAATTAAAATCCAACAAGCTTGCCGACACGACATTCACACAACAACTCTTGATCTTCTCAAATTATTCAAGAGTGACGAACAAAAACAAAAACATAAACAAAACAAAACAGAAGTTAGGAAAAGAGAGGGATACCTAGCTTGGGTTGCCTCCCAAGTAGCGCTTGTTTAACGTCCCGAGCCTGACTTATTAAGAAGCATCCACCTGGATCCCATAGTACGTGGTACAAAGGCCAAGAGATGCTCACCATGTGAGATTTTCCACCGGATCAAATGGTAATTGGAGTGGAGATTGTAGCAGCAATATGACTTTATCATCAGCTCCACCCAGCCAGTGTGTGAAAACTCCATTGACCTTTGTAATTATGAACTCACTTCCTCTCGGGTCAAATGGTGTCTTCACGAGGAAGTGTGCCAGACAAGTGGGAGGGTCTAACTTACGGTGTTCACACATGCATGCAAGCCAACATATTTATTTAACGCATCAAAATCAGGTTGCTTGGCAAGCATGGTGAAATCCTCTACCACTTTATCTTCATTTTGATCTCTACCCCCTTGCTCCGGTGCCTTGTCCTTTGCCAACTCCTCTTCCTTAGGTTGCTCTTCCTCAACATGTGGCTGTTCCTGGGCCTTGTCGCTTGTCGATTCCGTTTCCTCTGGTTGTTCTTCCTCAACATGTGGTAGTCCTTCCTCAACTCCCCGAGAACTAGTTACATCCCAGTCCATATCCCAACACCCCACTGCTTCTAGTTGTTGTGGCATTGCATTGGTTCTTAGGGTCGTTCTCGGTATCAATCGGGAAAGTCTCTGCGGGAGAGGCTCCTTTAGTTGCTTTGTAAAGCTGGGCAATCTGCATCTCTAATGCCGCATTCGCCTTCTCAAATGATGTGGCCATCTTATCAATGGCTGCGTTTGTATTGATTGACGCTTTCTCAATTGTCGCACTCAACTTCTCAAGAGCCAACTCCCAAGGTTGTGGTTGCCAGTGCTGTTGAGGTTGTTGTTGCCAATTTTGTTGAGGTTGTGGCTGCCGAGGCTAGACCATCGTCAGCATTACTCCAAGCGAAATCCGGATGGTCTCTACTCATATCACCCCAATACTGATTCTGACTCTGATAGTTGTTCTGGGGCACGCTATCAT
>CM061068.1:126943196-127120471 GCA_030762895.1 Sophora flavescens
AATCAAAGGGTTAGGGTTTCAAAAATCCATTTGGGGGTTTTGAATCTGAGACACAAGAGAGGGTTTTGACTCACCTAAGCTTGAAGACAACTTGAAGGTGGTGCTGTGGTGCTCCTCGCGGCGGCGGACACGATTCCGGCGAGGTGGCAGTGGCGGTTGCAGTGTTCCTGTAACACCCATGTACTCAAAACTTGAAGATAAGGCTAAGAGATGAAGGAAGGAACTTAAACTAAAAAACAGAGGTGAGAAACCACCATGGAGGCGGCGGCGCGCGGTGCTTACCGCAGTGGAGATGCTTCTTCGCGCGGATGCAGAGGCGAATGCGTGCAGGTGGCACGTCTTCGTCCTTCCATCTCGAGCGGCGGCCGGCGGCGATCCTGGTGGGGTGAGCGGCACTGCTGTTTGGTTGAGAAGGAGGAGGAAGAAGGAGATGGAATTAGGAGGAAGAAGAAGAAAAGAGAAGGAAGAAAGAAAGAAAGAAAGAAAGAAAGAAAGAAGAAGAAGTTGCAGAGAAGAAAAGAGAGAGTGAGGGCGTTGAGTGAGTGAGAGAGAAAAGTGAAAAACTTAAGTTTTTAAACTAGTTACTTAGTGATAGGTACAAAATGAGTGATAAATGTTAGGCCTAAAATAAACATGTTTTTACTTTTTGGATTCTAAAAATAAAGGTTGATAAAGATATGATTTCAAAATTCAAATTAAAGTAAAGATTAATAGTTGAACTGATCAACTAAGAAAATACTCAGTCCAAAATTTAATCTCCGATTAAGGTCAAAACAAAATATTTTTAACTCTAAAATTAAATAGAATAGGAATATGAAAATGTTTTTCTCTTAATCATATTATTTAAAATATTTTTCTGTACTGGTATAATAGTGACAATAACATAAATTATTGTCTATTAAACGTGCATTCACTGAAATAAGTCAGTGCTAACGCACCTAATAAAATAATTTGAAGAGAGTAATTTAATTACTCAGACTAAACCACATAACATAATAAACTTAAACATCCAAATAAAATAATTAATCCCAGGTGTAAAACTAGGGTGTTACATTACTACCCCTCTTAAAAAAATTTCGTCCTCGAAATTTCGTAGCTCAAAACTACACAGGATTTTGTAATCACACTTTAACTCTAAAATCTTGCTTTGTATTCTCATCGCTTCATTCCTTTCATCTATAACACTATAACAGGATCGATTCTTATGCCATTATATTTATCCTCGAGACTTTTCACTACCGCATTATTTCCACTACCTTCGATATTTCACCTTAGTCTATTACACTTTAAAGAACAAAATCAACGCTTAATCTCTTCACTTCTCGATATAGATCCATTAGAAAAAACTTTCTCCAATATCTAACTTTCATAGCTAACATCAAAACCAACACTAACTTTACCATAACATCAATTAACCTTCTACTCAAGAGATGCAATCATAGTCTTAGTCCAATTGGGCTTAGTCTACTCTTCTAGTCATATCAAATTCACACTTTTCAAGTCTCCAATCAAAACGTCATAACATTCCTAAGTTGCACATCCAACATAGTCCGTTCTCTTCTTAATTCCTCTCGAATCTTTTGCCTACTTCGATTTCATATCCTTCATTTGCCTTTCATTTTCAATTTGGTTCTCAAGCCCCGTTAGTATCCCTGGTTTAAGAAATTTCCCCATGCACATCTACCCTATTGTCCAAGGAAAATACACAACTCCTAACAATGTATCCATCTGAAGACATAGCTCTATCACTTATGCAAGGAAATGCCTGTATCATATCTGCCCTTATCTTATATATTTGCAGCCGAGAAAAGAGATTATAAAATAAAATTTCTCTAAGGCCATAACCCTTAAGAGTTGCACCAAAACAAAGCCAAGAAATCCAGGTGGACACTCCCCAATGGCAATCTTGGATTTAAAATATCTAGTTTCCACTATGGATCATCAACCACATTTTTACCAAAATAAGACCTCAAAGATTATAAACATTTCACCATAGCTTATCACACTCGAAAGACATAATCAAAACTTAATCACTTCTTGCCTCAAAATTTGTCTACTAACAAAACTTCTTCAACACCTTGTCCTCATGACGAATATCAAGTTCAACACTAACTTTTTACCCCATCATACATGAACCTTCAACTCAAAATTATATCATAATCATTCCTTTGAACATATTCCACCACTCCAAATTATATCATCATCATTCATTTCAATCTTAAAGAATACGATTACATTCCTCCATGCAACTACAACCAAAAGGAATCACTCCAGTTTGAATTATCCAAAATCATAATTCTTAAACTTTTCTAACAACTTAGTTTCACTCAAGAACTCCTCTTTACTATTTCCGTTCAGCTTAAGGAAAACTACCACATATATTTTTCTGTTAACCCTCGGACTCACTAAGTCAATATTAACCATAAATATTGATCACTACTCTAAATTCCTTTAATGATATATCTACCTCGATCACGATAAGATCCATTGTAATCATCTCACTCAATAATGTTGAACTTAAGGGTTCTCATAATACCATTCACATCTTATACATTAACAAAACTCCTATCAACTCTGGTTCGTCCTACCATAGAGATGACAAAAACTTAGGTACCACACTATCTCCCAACTAACCCACTAAGGATAGGTCACCTCATTCCTTATCCATCCCACTGAGGATGATCGGTCAGACTTAGCCTCAACTTAGTCCTCAACACTTAAAGCAACTTAACCGACACACGATAAACTTCCTTTTTTTTTCAGCTGAAACAACACTTGAAGATATTCCATGAAGTCTGATAAATCCTCTGATACATTATTCGGTTCACCAACACCGTTTGTGGATCTTAACTCGTAAGAAGATGTAAACTTCACCAGTCGATCAACGATCACTTGAATTCAAACAAGACTCATACAGGTCTTCAGAAAACTCATAACAATGATTGAAGGAATGCCAACATCTCAACAAGGAAGGTCTCAATTGTACATCTTGATGTGGTGATATCTAACTCATGACTGATGAGATAAGTTACACATCAACAACATTTGGAAAATACATAGAATTAAGATGATCAATGACAACAAGCACTTTTGAACCGCAATAAGACATGACCTTGGTGATCATAAAATAATTTCTCAAGAAAAGAAATTTTTTCTGGATTTCACTTTCACATAAGCATAGAAAATAATTTCATTAATTTGAAGGATATCGGAACATTCAGTATGGAAAAAGATCATTCCATCAGGTTCGTGGGTGTAAAAATGCATGATCAATACACATTTACAGACATGAATCTAATAAAGTTCATTCTTCCACAAGAATCTTCCAACGGATTCAAATAATCAAGAAATGAATAATGTCTAATCCCAAGAGGATTAATTCTTATTCTTAATACAAAGAATTTACAAAATGATGAATTTCACCTCTATCAAAAATAGAAGTGACGAAATTAAGTTTCACCAAGAAACTTCTGCTATCACAAAATTATTTGGGTTATAACTCAAGAAATAGTCATAACCACTTCTCTCAACAAAGTGTGAAAGTATCCAGACCAATGGATTCCGTTAAATCAATTCACTCAAATGTCTAATACATCGAGGATCATTTGGAAGTGTGAGTACGACTTCTCACAACAAAGAAATGAATAACTGGAAATTTATGAATTAGCATAACTAATTCATGAGTCCTGACAGACTGCAAATTAAAATAAAAAAATTTATCTGACCCACACAAACTTCACCGTTGTGATACAATCACAGGATTCGAGAAATAAATGTCAACTGACAAATACAAGAGAATCAAAGGGTACAATGAAGAGTTCCTTAATCACGAAACACTCATCCAAGATCAAAAATCCACTCGATTTGTCTTGGTTCCAACCAACATACATGTCTTTCTTGCCAAGCTTGACCACCTTGAATTGGGTACGATCCCGGACAACTTAACCAATCGATCCAACATACAAAAGGTTGATATTTCCTCATAAACTGAGTTGACAATGCAAAACCTTAGATAGGTCATCACTCCAATCTGGTAATACCTCGTCTTCAAGTCGATCTTTGAGTAGATGACAATTCCTCGAAATAGATTTACCAAATCACTACGCAAGTCAGAGAATACGTGTTCATAATTCGTCCTTTTACCTAGCTGTCAGAAATCTAGACGGTGACACGAGCCTCCACACAACATTGGTGCTTCACAAGGAAAACACTCGGTCTAACAAACGATTCAGACCACCGATCTTTCAGTTGAATCGAGTCATCGAACTCGTTTCAATCTTTATAGGCAACATCCTACACAAAAGGACAGAGATCTGACCGCATCCAGAAACTAGATCAATCAAATTAAAATCAATGCCCTTTGCTAACCATAAACCTAGAATATTTCCAGGGAACACTCCCGGAAAAATCCTATACACAAACATCTTGTTTCGAATGTCTGACACGATTCGCAAGAATAATCGTATGTCATATTCGAACCCAAGTAACATTTAAGATCTACGGTCTCCCAGGACATAAAACCCTTGGAAAAACCATCAACCAAACATATACTTGTGCGTCAACACACATTGCTTCAACAAAAAACAATTCAAACAAAATACAACCAGAGATCACACAACAAAAACTTAACAGACCTATTCCCCAAAGATCCCGAAAGACTCGACCAGCGTTGATACCACCTTGTAACACCCTCCCTTGGGTATTACTACATAACACGTGCGAAAATAAAATTAAAAGATAATTTGCTGGTGCTTTCGGAAAATAACTTATATAAGTACATAAGTGTCTGAAATTGGGTGTAAAATTTTTGTCACGACTCCATACCTAAGCCTTAATTGATCGACACACAAACTTACTATCATAGCTTGACAAGCCTATTTAATTTAAAGGATATACTTAAATACAAGATAGTAGTTTTATTAAAATTTCGACAAAGTCTCCTCTGTAATTCGGACATCCCAGGGTAAAATAACACCTGTTAAAATATTTACATTTTCACTCCAGAATTCCAGTCACACCAAATTCAACCAGGCATCAATACATAAAAATAATAGTTATAGCCATAAGCTTTACAAGACCAAAAGAAATAGCTTAGATTTTCATTCAAAAGATATGCTCTCCGAGCTATAGACATTCCATTTTAAAATAAAGGCTCTCTGAGCCAAACTCGTACATACTATCAAAATAATCTAAGTCTCAACCCTAAGTCAGGTCGTTCTAAAAGTTATTCCGCAAGTAATACCTCATCAAGCAACTAGATTTAAGTCTCTGAGTGACTTAGAAAGACTCCTCTACACCATCTGTGTTAAAGTACCCAGGGTACAATATCGAACTAGAAGAATCCTGAAATGTGTGTAAGGGTGAGACGCCAATATATGGTTTTAACACAATAACTAAATGCGCGACACCACATAACACATATACATTTACCACACGAAATTTATAAGCTAATAGTCTATCAATGGGTTCAACACCCCAAACATCATCCATAAAATTATGCATGACACTTCTATTCATCATCTAAATTTTCGTCCTAATCTCATGAGATATCCCAACATCATATGAGTTGATCAGACTCCATAGTCACACTGGCTAACTTGGCCAACTGCCAACAGGTGCGCAACCTCTTCCCATCCACATAGGCACACAAGGCCAGGCATACAAGGTGTGGCTCCTCGAGGCACACTGCCAAACACATTGCTAATGTCCACAATCAGTGGCCTGCCAATAGCAAGTAAGATGGGGTCTCCATGTCCTCACTAGGCACATGAGAAAATGCACATCGGAATTACCTTTCGCCGCTGGTAATTAATGCATTATGTCACAAACCGCATGCACGTCTGCCAAATGCATGTAAAACACTTTTGTTTTGTTCTTTTCTTTGTGTTCACTCTTTGTTTGCCGAAGATCAAAATGGCTTACGACTCACATAGTTTTAAAATACTTTTAAAACCTTCATCACAACACAGGACCTCACTGTCCATAAAACTTTTATCAAAACATAGGACCTCACTGTCCATAAAACTTTTATCACAACATAGGACCTCACAGTCCGAGTGCTCAATCGTGACACCTCTCAACCGGTGCACCAGTCTTAGGTTCGTGGCACTAGAAACATCTTCAATGTTTCAACACAGTATACCTCATGTATACAATATAGGCCCTCAAAGTCCAAATGACTGAGTCCATCACAACACAGAACCTTAGTACCCCGACGTCTCGGTTACTAAGTTCCACACCACTTTTAATACTAAATCAGTTTTTCTTTCATAAATTCTTTTTCCAAAATTGAAAATTCATCAATAAAATCCTGAAATAATAAAACTTGGTTTTCACAAATGTGAGTCACTTGAGGTTTTAACTTCTTTAAAATATGTACTGCCGTTTCAAAATACTTGCCTTCTACGTTTTTTCAAATCTGTCATCACACTTTTCCAAATCATTCATCAATTATCCCTTTTAAAGCTTCTCAAGCCAAAACTTAACTTTTTCCACTGAAACAACTTTCTAAAATCATCATTAACTTCTTTTCAACAATTAATTTTATAAAATAACTTTGTATAATATTGCAAACTTTCTTATATAAAAATTAGCAGTACTTAAACATTTTCACAATTTCGCTCTCATTGTGACTCGAGTTACTTTTACACTAATAAATCATCACAAATAATAACATTTATCAAAACTCATTATTTTTCCAAATAATATTTTCCACCTCTATTATATTCCAACGTTTCCCATAAAACCTGGAATATAATTTACATAGTTTATTAAAGCTTTTATCTGATTAATCGGTTGTGCACTGACCACAGTCAGGCTTCTCAAACAACACTCACAAGCAACATTTAACTACAGTTATCAAAATTATACCACCAGACAGATCATGCATCATCGCAATATAATATTCAACTACAGATATTCAAATAATTTAAAAACAGACCAAACACCGATACTCAGATAACAACACAACATAAACCACATAACCAAATAACCATAACCACATAAATTATACAGGCTACACAACAAGCAAATGGTTATTGAGAAAAAAATCCATCAGGCAAGCCCCCCCTTACCTTTGAAGACAAGTAAAGGATCCTCGTCCTAATGCCCACATTAGCTCATATCTACTCCATCAAGTAAGCATAGCCATGTCCAAACTTCTCAGAGAGGGAATCCAACAACGCGCAATAACCAGAAATCAAGAAATCAATTATACATGATCAAACACACATTCTAAATTTATCTAAACCCTTAATCTAATTACCAAACAAGGTTATTTTTAAAGAAAATCATGTTTGAAGCTCACGCTTCCCAATACCCTTTAAGAAAACTTTGTTTTGATCAAAAGATCTTGAAAAGAACTTTGGAAATAATCCATTAAGAGTCCTAATTTCACTAAATCATAATTAATTTCACAAAAACATATCCAAATTCAAATAAAATCAAATTGGGGGTTTAGGGCTCCTTAATACAATTTAGGGAAAACTCAGAATAATGAAATTGGTTTAGGGAAACACAAATTCACAGTCCCAATTTCATAAAACAACCTTAAATTTCAAGATTAAAATCTGAAATCAAAGGGTTAGGGTTAGGGTTTCAAAAATCCATTTGGGGGTTTTGAATCTGAGACACAAGAGAGGGTTTTGACTCACCCAAGCTTGAAGACAACTTGAAGGTGGTGCTGTGGTTCTCCTCGCGGCGGCGGACGCGATTCCGGCGAGGTGGCAGTGGCGGTTGCAGTGTTCCTGTAACACCCATGTACTCAAAACTTGAAGATAAGGCTAAGAGATGAAGGAAGGAACTTAAACTAACAAACAGAGGTGAGAAACCACCATGGAGGCGGCGGCGCGCGGTGCTTACCGCAGTGGAGATGCTTCTTCGCGCGGCTGCAGAGGCGAATGCGTGCAGGTGGCGCGTCTTCGTCCTTCCATCTCGAGCGGCGGCCGGCGGCGATCCTGGTGGGGTGAGCGGCGCTGCTGTTTGGTTGAGAAGGAGGAGGAAGAATGAGATGGAATTAGGAGGAAGAAGAAGAAAAGAGAAGGAAGAAAGAAAGAAAGAAGAAGAAGTTGTAGAGAAGAAAAGAGAGAGTGAGGGCGTCGAGTGAGTGAGAGAGAAAAGTGAAAAACTTAAGTTTTTAAACTAGTTACTTAGTGATAGGTACAAAATGAGTGATAAATGTTAGGCCTAAAATAAACATGTTTTTACTTTTTTGGATTCTAAAAATAAAGGTTAATAAAGATATGATTTCGAAATTCAAATTAAAGTAAAGATTAATAGTTGAACTGATCAACTAAGAAAATACTCAGTCCAAAATTTAATCTCCGATTAAGGTGAAACCAAAATATTTTTAACTCTAAAATTAAATAGAATAGGAATATGAAAATGTTTTTCTCTTAATCATATTATTTGAAATATTTTTCTGTACTGGTATAATAGTGACAATAACATAAATTATTGTCTATTAAACGTGCATTTACTGAAATAAGTCAGTGCTAACGCACCTAATAAAATAATTTGAAGAGAGTAATTTAATTACTCGGACTAAACCACATAACATAATAAACTTAAACATCCAAATAAAATAATTAATCCCAGGTGTAAAACTAGGGTGTTACATTCTCAAAGAAGCAGGATCAGACACTTTAATGCGTCTGATGCAGAACAAGTTAATTTAAATCTTAACACTTTTAATCCTGATTAGCACAATAAATATATAAAGTAAACTTAAAAAGATAAGGGTAAGGAAGTCGACACAGATTTATAGTGATTCACCCCAAGCCTTGAGCTGCGTCCAGTCCTTGGTTTCACAAGTGTTAAACAATAAATGATCAGGCTCAACCAACAAGTATTGTTTGCACACCTAGCCTATCCAGGCTCCTTACAAGTATTCTTTCACCAAGCCTCTTCAGGCTATACAAAGAGTAAGATATATATGAAGCAGCAGCTTCAAAGATTACAACTTTGCAAGTTAACCAGAGTAACACTAAAAGAATGAATTGAATGAGAAATAAGGTTGGTATAATTGTAGTAATGACTTCTCAATAAATACAAATGATTGAGCAGAGAAGTATTCTTCGAAGAACTTATAGAGCTTTGAATACGAAAAGAGCATTGAATGGTAGATGATTAATTTCTGGTCAGTATCTTTAAGAAGTCTTCAAAGTCTTCCTTTTATATTCATTAGTAATAAATCCATTGAGAGACATTATTCAGAAGAATATATTTTTATTATTAATTCATAAATGCAAAAGTGTCGTTCCGAATCTCCATTTAATGTTTATGATCGTTGGAGAGCGTCAAGACAAGTTGAACGAGATTCTTGGATAGATTTATCAGAGTGCAACATGATTCAAAGCAGTTTCAGTTTCTTTTATTACTTGGCAAGCATGAGTTTCCTTATTTGTGAAACACGGGTATATGACCGGGCAAAGATTTCTTAACTTGTTGCAACAAAAAGAAATTGCAGCGGGTCTTTGTACTTCTATGCATTGTGCACTTGAATCAACATTATTCAAATTTGAAAATGCTGAGGGAAATGCTTTTCCTTTGAATGTGAATGGCATGAAGCACTTTCAGATACTTCGGAGGGTCAAACGCATTTTCTTAACTCGCTGCCACTGGGTCCGAAGTCGGACACATTTTATAAGTTTTCAGACGTGTTGTTTTACTAAAATGGTTATGTTTTATGCACTGTACACTTTATACACATATTAATAGATTAAAAATAGTTCAATTAAAATCATTCTTTGTTTGGATTCATCAAAATTAGGATGTAAAATAAAACTTAGACTTAACAGGTACATGTTCAAGTTCTAATCCTCAATGGCTGCTATTTCAATAGCTTGTTGGTTGTTTTAGCATATCAAATATCTCTATTACTGTGTTTTGATACAGTTCTGCTCAATTAATAATATGTTTAGAATACAAATCAGAATTCAAAGAAGAGCTTAATTATCATTGAGATAAATCATCATAATATAAACAACAATATTAACGATTATTAATTATAAACTTGAAAATAAAGTAGACAAAGAGTTTGTAAAACGTTTGAGTGGAAAAGACACTCGGTTGAATGGTATTTATATACAATATGATTACAAGGCTAATAAAAACTAAGATCAAATTACAAGACTACTCTATTTCCTAAGATACATTGAAACTATAGAAGATGTAATGTAACTATGCTACTTTAAAATAAAATTATTATATTATAGAGATTGTAAGTATATAGTTCTTAATTTCTGGTTTTAACTTTTAATCATTATAATATTTTATCATTATTGTAAGTTATAACTTATGAGAAAATTTTATGTTTTATGTTATTCGCTTAGACCATCTAGTTGAGCCTGAACTGAAACCTTTACTGCTCGGCCTGACTTTAACAACATTGGTTTAAACTGCACATTTTTTCTTTTATGGCGTGTGTAAATATTTATACCTTATTAGTAACTAAAAAATAGCTTATATATTTAAATATAATAATATTTCTGATATTACTTTTAGGTGCACTATGAGTATCCTTCAGCCGATAGCCGTAGAATATTCCCTTTTGAGACGTAGAGATCACTTGGAGTATGTTTTACCTCTCCCAACAATTTTTTTTTCATACACACGACAAGAACCAAAACACTTATAGTATGCTTAAGAAACCCAACAATACCTTGCTGGTTATATGCTCTTAATTTACTCTTTTTATTTCGGCACCTGCATTATTTTTCTTTAAGCTTTTGTCATTGATTATTAGGATGATTGATTATGAAGATTTTGAATTATTTACTAAATAATGGAAAGTTTAATTATTTAATTTCAGTTTAATAAGTTTGAATTTTTTTGAAATTTCAATTTATGTCGGCCAAAGTAGCTTGAAAAACAATACTTAGAAAAGTGAGAAATTCTAATATATTTAATTTTTATTTATTAATAATTTTCTTTTTATCTAACAATATCTATGATACCCTTACAAATTTAATTGTTATGGTACATTTAAACTCTGACCAATAATTTGATAGAATTTCAATTATTGTAGTCATAGCATCCTTTGACCGTTGACTAGGAAAAGTTTCAGTTTTTACAATTTACGCCTTTAGTGTCTAAAGAATTTTTAACTTTTAAATTATTAATAATAATTATTTAATAATAAAATAACTGTTTATTTCTAGTTTTTTTTTCAAGCAAAAGTTGGGTGGGATAGTGGACTTTGTGTTATGTACTCATGGTGGCTGGCACAAATTTGAAACAACAATGGTGGTGAAGTAGCCGTTCTGGGTGACGGATTTAGGCGGAGGGATGGTATCGCACGTGTAATTACGTCACAAGGAAAACTATGGTTGCATGTGTGAGGAAAGCTTCTACCTCGTCATTTGCGATCGACAACTGGATACGAAGGTAAAGTGGAGGGCGACGATGGTTCTAGCGGTGGTTTTGGGTTGACATTTTTATACGATATATATTCTGGATCTATTTTCAAACAATCTTCCAGATCTGTTCTTGGTACAAAAATCATCCTAAATCACAAAAAGGTTTAATGTTGAATCTAATTTGGGTTGAAAAGATTTAAATATGGCAAAAAATAACCACAGTTGGAGTATCATAAATACGTTTTTATTTTCAAAACGAGTCAAGTTCAACCAAATGGAGGTAAGGGATTAAGTAAAAACGTTGCTTTCTTTTAATGCTTTATATTCAAATAAATGTCAACCATTAACATCACTTGTTTGTGCAGCATATTGGTTTGCGTCCAGGACAGTACACCAAAGGTACTCGACTTCTTGACTTTTGGTTTATTTTAAAAATAAAACAAGATTTATGGTTGAAATAAAGTAAAGCAAGTTGGGATTCAAACTCAACTCCAAAAACAAAGAGACAACATAACCAACCATCTGGCTAATAATCACATTGTTCTTTAAAACATGTTTTAAAGATACTTAACCTATTATTCACAGTTATATATTTATATTTTAAAATTTATATTTTAAATTATTTGTGATCACGGCCAATTTAACTAAATTTGATATTATAAATGTTTTAGAATACTTTACTCTCTATGTACCACAATATAATTAAAATAGTTAACATTAAATTTTTTGTTGGGAAAATATCATCTAGCATTGAGATTTCACAATTTTTTTCTTTAATTGCATTGTTGTAAAAATATATTCCAATATTTTTCGAGGAGATTTAAATTAACTTTTTCTGCAAAAAAATGTTTATGTAATATCTTCTAACTAAGTTAGATTTTGCTATTCAAAGTGATCAATGAAGTCAAAGTGAGACTAGCCTCATATAGGATGTGATCGAGTGATTAGGTGAACGAAGATGACTAGTGGAGTCTAAGTGAGACTAGCATTATCTAAGATTTGGTCGAGCAATTAGGTCCATGGAATATGTCGCTGTCAAGGTCTTTTTTTTTATTTTTTTGATAAGACTGTCAAGGTCATTTTTCAAAGCATAAACCAGTAAAAGTATTATATTATAAGTATTAAATGTTATTGTTAATCACACATTTTTCAGCCCCACCTATTAACTATTTTTAATATATATATATATATATATATATATATATATCACTTTGACAATTGACAACTTTTCTTTTACTGTTAGAAGTAGTTGTCAACCTGTGGATTATTTCGGACTATTATAATTATTTTATTTATTTGTTAAAACTTGTCTTTACCTTATTTTACACATAAAGTTGACTTATGATCATCCTTCCTACACATAAACTTGCTGATCAGTATAGGTGGATTCTAGCAAGAAGTAGGTGTTTTAGTGGTATACCCATATACCACTAATTTTTTAGCATCAATGATAATTTTGAACCGGTAGATATAATAATTAAATAATATACGGTCCATCTTTAATAGTCCAAAAAAAATTTTAAAAAATAAAAATTGAAATGTACTACTTTACCCTTCCCTCTTCTCCCCTATCATCAAAAACCCTAAATGAATCCCTGTTTATTTTCCGTGGCCGCCGCCGTCCAACCTCCCCATATTCTACCAAGTTCTTAAATTCATGATCCAATTTTGAAGCTCCATTTGGTTTGCTTTGATTTGAAATCCCAAAAGAACTTAAACCCTTTGGAGTAGAATTCAAACAAACCAGAAGAAATGGAAGCAAGACCTTGGACTTGTTTTGATGGAGAGGTGAACAAGAAAACTACAGAGGCAGAATGTAAAGTCGTAGCAGGAGGAGTTGTTACTTGTTATGCTTGGTGGAAGAGGATGCTGTTCCGACAAGCCAATCTGAGACTTGGAGAAAACAAAGGTGTGCAAGACTGCAAGTATCGCTATCCATCATGAAGTTTTGTTTGGTTCAGGTCTCTTCTTCAATTCCGTGTATTTTATCTACGGATACTAAAACAAAAGAGACACAGTTTAGTTTTCCTATGCATTAGAAGCAGTCGGTGGTGGTGGAGTGGTGGCAGTCGGTGGTGGTGGAGTGGTGGCAGTCGGTGGTCCGGTGATGGGGTGGTGGTGAAGGGTAAGGAGAAGATGTTGATGATAAGAATAAAACTGATATTTCTCATAATAAAAAAAGACATTTAGTGGTATATCGGTATACCACTAAAATACCTACTTCATGCTAGAATCCACAATCAGTATAACCTATCCAATAGCTTCGAATCTTTAAATAACTGTGATGGTTGGATGACAATTGACAGAAAATATATCTTATAATATTTCCATTTTTCTTTTTTTAACATAACAATTCATCACCCGTATCATCATCATAAATATATGTTAAGTTATAGTGTACTACACTAGGCGTGTGCTACAGCCGTATAGACATAGGTTATTTTTAAATATATTGATTAAAATAAATTAATTAATATTTATAGTAAAAATAAAATTAAGTGTAAATAAAAAATAATAAAATAATGGGTTGCTTATTATATATAGGTAAATTCTCTCAAAACCCTAATAATTTTAGTGTAACTTTTATATTGCTTAGGTGTTCCAATCAGATAGTACCACCTCAAATATAATATCACACTTCATTTTTAAATTTGACAAATCATTATTATTTTATAATTAAGCTTTTTAATTTTTTTATTTAATTTTAGACTAAAAAGACTTATACGTCTCTGTCACACTCCCACCACTTTCATCACTGAATCCATGAGTTCCACCACAGTACACACAATTTCACCACCGTTGTGGTCTGCAGCGCCGTCTAGTTGCCATGGAAGCTCCTCTGCATTGTTGTAACCCATTAGGGTTGCAGGTAGTTGAGTAAGGAAGAAGATGAATGTTATTTGGGCTTGGGTCAGCCTGGAGGCCCACTACCTCATAAAAAAATTGTTTCTGAACAAATATACATAACTTGTGAATAAAAAAATATACAGACGATGCTGAGCGCCCAGACGCAACTTTTGAAAAAAAAAAGTTCAAGAGGTAACTCAAGAGTTACCTCCGTTGGAAAACAAAGAAGACAGAAGGCAGAGAGCTGAGTGAATCAGAGAGGGAAGATTAGAGAGAGGAAGAGAGAAAGCTAGAGAAAGAGATAGAGATCGGAGGAAGAAAACTACCAAAGAACCCAAACCACCCATTGCTGAAAGCTTGAAGCTTGGTTGGAGCAGTTTCTGTAAATCCATCACTACACCTTCTTCCACCGTTGGATTGTGTTCAAATTGGATAAGGAGGTTCTGGATTGGTAGTTCTTCATATCCAACGGTTAGGATTTCCGTATAACACTCCGAGAGTGTGCGACACCCCTTCTAGGGTCATCACATAGTTACCCAAATAAAGAAAATTAAATTTATAATCGTTGGTTACTTTCGAAAAATATATTTTAGAGTGATTGTTTCTTTACGAAAATAGTGCTGAATTTTTTTTTCTTTGAACATAGAACCATTATAAACATAAACAAACATATATGTATATCTACATATATACATCACCACTTTATAGACACCCTACCTATAATAGGAGATAACAAAAGAGCCCTCATAAGTATAGGCTATTCTCCATCAAACTAAGCAAAGAAAAGAAAGACATATACATATAAGCAACGAGTGGTCTAGAACCATACCAAAACTCATGGCTCTCAGTAGCCAGATCAAAAACTGGCAAGACTCGCTACCCCAGAACTACACCTATAGCTGGTCAAGCTAATGAAACCCATTGGGGAGATCCTGATGATCAACCCCACCTACACCAGATGCATCTGATGAAGATGCCTCCGCTCCCGCTTCGTCGCCGGAAGAATCCCCATCATCCACCGCAGGAGGTTGAAACTCCAGATCGTCCTCAATATATTCCTCTGGATCCTCCTCCACTTCAACAGGAGGTTCGTCAGGTCCTACTATCTGAAGAGGATTTGGCTGAGGTGGCGGATCCATCAATCCGTGCTCATCCAAGTACTGCAGGTATAGCTAGAGGTAGAAATACCTCGACAGTCTCTACGACATGAATTCTCTGCTGTGGTCCTTTTTCCACTATGCCGATGACTTCTCTGCTGGGACCGTGATAGGTGGCGCTGAGTGCCCCAGGGTTAATCTCCAAGGCACCACCATATTGCACTCGATCAAAAACGATCGATCGGACCTTCGATTGTACCAATGGTATATCCGGGTCCATCTGAACACGTAAGAGTGAGAAACCAATACATGGATCTTACTCAATAACTACATACTAGCAACTACATAAACACATCAGCATTTACCAAATACAAACATTTATAAACAAATAGTTTATCAGTGGGTTCAACACCCCAAACATCATCGATTTAAAATTGTGCACGACACTTCATATTCATCATCTAATTTTCGTCCTAATCTCATGATATATCCCAACACATGGTGAGTTGATCAGGCTCCATTGCCACACAGGAACACAAGCACACAGCCACACAGCCACGCAGCCTCTTCCCATCCACACAGGCACACAAAGCCACAGGCACACAGCCAAAACACACATTGCATACTGTCCACACTCAGGGCACTAGTAGCAACGAAGATGGGGTCTCAAATGTCCTCCCTAGGCACATGAGAAAAACACAGTAAGAACTACCTGACACCGCAGGTAATTAATACATAGAACTGCGGGCACGTCTGCCAAATGCATGCAAAACACTTTTGCTTATAACTCTTTTCTTTGTGTTCAATCTTTCTTCGTCGAAGCTCAAAATGGCTTATGACTCACATAGTTTTAAACATCTTTAAAACTTTCATTACAACACAGGACCTCACAATCCGAGTGCTTAATCACGACACCTCTCGACCGATGGACAAGTCATAGGTTCGTGGTACTATAAAACATCTTCAATGTTTAAATACGGTATACACTAAGTATACAGTACAGGAGCTCAAAGTCCAAAGGACCCCAAGTCCATAACAACACAGAACCTTAGTACCCCGACGTCTCGGTTACTAAGTTCAACAACACTTTCAACATGGTTGAAATAACTTTTGTTTTCAGAAATTCTTTTCAAATTGAAAATTCATCAATAAAATCTTTAATTATTAAAACTTAGTTTTTCACAAACCAATGAATCACTTGAGGTTTTAACCTCTTCAAGATATGCACTGCCGTTTCGAAATACTTGCCGTCTACACTATTCCAAATTTGCCGTCAAATATTATTTTTAAGGCTTTTTAAGCCAAAATTTAGCTTTTTCCACTTAAATAATTTTCTAAAATCATAATTAACTTATTTTCACCAATTAATTTCATAAAAGAATATTTTGCAATATTCCGGAATTTCTTACGTAAAAATTAGCAGTGCGAAAATATTTTCACAGTTTCGCGCTCATTGTGACTCATAATTCACTTTTTCAGTAATAAATTATTAAAATAATAATATTTTCCAAAATTCCTTATTTTTCCCAAATAAAAGTTCCCATTAAGATTATATATCAATATTTTACCGCTAAAACATTGAATATACTTTGCGAAGCTTCTTAAAGCTTCTATCCCATTAATTTAATTGGGCACTGACCACTGTCAGGCTTCTCACACATCAACCAACAATTATATCACAGATATTTCCCAGGCAGATCATGCATCACAGTAGCATAATATAATTACAGATAAACAATTAAACGCAATTAAAACCACACAGATACAAATAACACAACATTAACAACTTAAATAAATACTAACAGACAAATAATTACAAACAAACACGGGATAGCATATAGCCATTGAATAAATCCTCAGGTGTTCCCCTCTTACCTTTTGGAGACTTTCTTGTGAATTACTGAATTCCTTCGGAAGTTCGGATATCGCTTATACGTCACACTCACTGAACCTTCAACCATAACAATCAAATAATTACAAATCAAGAAACTAAAACATTCTAAACCCTAATACATAGTCACGGCCTCTAGGGTTTTTGAATGACTAAGATTTCTAATCATGATTAAGTCATGGATTTATGATTCTTAATCAACTAAGATCATGGATTAGTGACTAAACAACAAAACTTGAAACTCAAAACTTCCTAACTCTTATATACTAAGATTCGGCCTCAACATGTTCATAGGGTGAGGGTTTTTAGTTTAATAAACAAACTTGGATTTATTAAGCATACATACTAATAGCTTGATTACTAAGATCATTTATGAAAACTTTGAACAAAACTCATCAAATCTCACCCATCTAGGGTTCGGCCAACATAGAGACTTTTGAGTAAAGATTTTCATTTTAATAAACTAACATGGATTAGAGTGTGTAGACATACATGTCATATGAAATACATGATCATACATGACAACACATGAACAAAACTCTACCAAACCTATTCTAATAGATTCGGCCAAGGCTAGGTTTTTAGGAAAGAAATTTTTGATTACATCATGCTCTTGGATTTAGATAATATGCATGATATCAAGAATATAGAAAGTGGTTTCAACATCATGAGATTTTTCTAGAATTTATTATGACTTTTCAAAGTTCTAGGTTTAGAAACTTAAAAGTGATGAACAATTATGAAACAAACTTTGAATCAAGAAACTTATTAAAGAACATAGACATGATTAAGGAAGAAGATTAGGATTCACCTCTTTAATATCAAAGACAAAGGAAATCCAAGAACTTGCTTCACAAGGTAATGCTAAAAGACTTATAACTTAAGAGTTTTTGAACAAAAAGGCAATAGAAACTAAATGAAATGTGAGGGAGGGTATTTATAGGGGTTGATTGCGCCATCATGGAAGGATCTAGTAAGGATGATTTGGCTTGTTCAAAGGATTTAAGAGCAAATAAGTCCTAGGGACCATTTTGCAAGGATTCTAAAAGTATAAGGACTATTTTGCAAATTATCAATAAATTGTAATGATGACCATTTGCCACATTAAATGTGGTCTTATCTTGACTCATTTTGGGCTGATTTTTCTTCATGAGATATTTTAAGAAGAAACTAGAAGAATTTAAAACATTGGAGAATATAGTAGAATCTTGTAGAAAAATGTAGAGCATTCTAGAACAATCTTGGCTCATAAAAAAATGATGAGGGCAGCCCCTTCTCCCTCATGGGCTTGCGCATGGGCCTAATAAATTTGGGCTTGGATTTATTTTTGTGGGGCCCACCAAAAGATTTAAGCTTAAGCATGACATAGGAAACTTGTAGGGTTTCAAATGGGCTTCATGGAGTTAATCCATGGACAAGAAATTTGGGCTTCATAGCCATGGTCCAATAAGAGATTGGGAGCAAGGATTATGGCCCAATTCACTTGAATAACTTAGAAACTAACTTAGGGACCAAAGTGTAATTAATAAAAAATTCAGGGACTTAAGCGTAAAATTCCTAAATTGACACTTTAAACCTGTAGATCCTTCTAAACTTAAAAGTATGATTCATCCCCATGAATCATCTCAAAATCCTAAGATAAACTCTTTATCTGCTCTTGAAAACTCCGAAATCCATTCTGCCGCTCACCCGATTACGTACTTCGTCCGTAAAACGTAAATTATTCTATTTTTTTCTGAAATAATTCTAAAATTGCAGAATTGTAGGAAATAAAATAAAAACCTTAAGTATTTTGTTCACGTATTAAAATTGGGTCTTTTGAGCAGTATTTTAATATTGTCAATGGAATTCGCGGGCCGGGTTTCACCTGACTTTCCATCCTAAATTTTAATCGTAGCTTCCTACATTCAAGTAGGATTGAGTGGTAAACTCCGTTTATTTAAAATAATTTTATAAAACTCCAATAAACTTATAAACATATTTATATGTATTACTGTTATTTAAAACAGTAAAATACAGGGTGTTACATTACTACCCTACTAAAAAAAAAAATTCGTCCTCGAAATTACGTACTTGTAAATAAATCAGGATACTGTAACTTCATTTTGTCTTCTACTTCCCACGTTGCTTCTCCAGTCACGTCATCCCAAATAACTTTGACCAATGAGATTTGTTTACCTCTGAGCTGCTTAATCATCTTATCCGCGATTCGTACGGGTAAAGTCTCATAAGACATGTTTTTTTTAGTTGTACTAAATCAGGTTCAATTACATGAGATGGATCAGGAATATACTTCCTCAATTGTGAAACATGAAAAAATCATGAAGATTGGATAGAAAAGGCGGTAAAGAAATTTTATAGGCTACAGGACCTACTCGATGAAGAATTTGGTAAGGTCCAATGAATTTAGGAGTGAGTTTCCTGGATTTAATTACCCTGCCAACCCCAGTCGTCGGCGTGACTCTCAAAAACACATGCTCACCTTCCTCAAATTCAAGAGGTCGTCGTCTCTTGTCAGCATAACTTTTCTGTCGACTCTGAGTTGTCCGCATTTTCTCTTGGATCATTTTCACCTTTTCCGTCATTTGTTGCACGATATCTGGTCCAACCATAAAACTCGCACCATCCTTATACCAACATAAAGGCGTTCTGCACCGTCGACCATAGAGAGCTTCATAGGGTGCCATTCCTGTGCTCGTGTGAAAACTGTTATTGTAAGTGAATTCTATCAATGATAGATATTCATCTCAACTTCCAGCATTTTCTAGCACACAGGCTCTCAATAAATCTTCAAGAGACTCAATAGTCCTCTCTGATTGTCCATCCGTTTGAGGATGATACGCAGAAATTAATCTGAGTTTCGTTCCCAACGACTCTTGCAGACTTTGCCAAAATCTTGACGTAAATCTCGGATCACGATCTAAGACAATACTCAAAGGTACTCCATGTAATCTAACAATTTCATCAATGTATGACTGGGTTAGTCTTTCCAGTGAGTATCTCACATTTACTGGTAAAAAGTGGGCTGACTTAGTTATTCGATCAACTATTACCCATATAGAGTCATATCCTTTCCGAGTCTTTGACAAACCTGACACGAAATCCATCACAATACCATCCCATTTCCATTCTGGAATGTCTAAGGATTGTAGCATTCCTGCCGGTCTTTGATGTTATACTTTAACCTTCTGGCAAGTTAAACACGCAGCTACAAATTCCATTACATCTTTCTTCATGCCATGCCACCAATACAATTTCTTTAGATCCTGATACATCTTAGTTACTCCGGGATACAAACTTAACTTACTCCTATGAGCTTCTTCAAGAATTAACTTTCTCATCTCAACATCATTCGGTACACAATTCCTTTCACCAAATCTTAAGATTCCATCATTTCCTTCTTTAAATTCCGACACTGCTCCCTGTCGTACTAATTCTCTTTCTCCTTGTAGTTACTGATCACTTTCTTGCTTCTCTTTAATTTGCTCCATCAATCCATTTGAAACATTAATCATACCTAAACACAATTTTCCTGGAAATCTCTTAATAGTCAATCACATATCTCGGAATTGTTCCAATAATCGTTGCTCTTTAATCATCATTGCCGATATATGTATTGATTTCCTACTCAAAGCATCTGCTACAACATTTGCTTTTCCAGGGTGATACTATAGTTGAAAATCATAATCCTTTAGAAGTTCCAACCAACGCCTCTGCCTCATGTTCAGCTCCTTCTGATCAAACAGGTATTTCAAACTTTTATGGTCACTGAAAACATTAAAAGTCGCTCCATACAAATAATGTCTCCAGATTTTTTTTAAAGTGAATACCACTGCTGCTAGATCCAAGTCATGTGTAGGATAATTCTTTTCATTAATCTTCAATTGCCTTGAAGCATAAGCCACGAATTTTCGGTTTTGCATCAATACACATCCTAATCCTTGATGTGAAGCATCACAATAAACCTCAAAAGGTTCATGGGGATCAGGTAGTATCAATACCGGTGAAGTAGTCAACCTTCGTTTTAACTTTTGAAAACTTTCTTCACATGCTTCAGTCCAAACAAACGCTTGATCCTTTCGAGTTAATTGAGTAAGGGGTCCTACTATTTTAGAAAATCCCTCAATGAATCTTCTATAGTATCCCGCTAAACCAACAAAACTACGAATCTCGGTTACCGTCTTAAGCCTTTCCCATTGTAAAACAGTCTCAACTTTCGACGGATCAATAGCAATTCCTTCACTTGAGACTATGTGTCCTAAAAATTAAACTTGGTCTAACCAAAATTCACACTTTTCAGGTTTCGCGTAAAGTTGTTTCTCCTTTAAAATTTGGAGAACCACACTGAGATGTTCAGCGTGTTTTTCTTTACTGGGAGAATAGATTAGAATATCGTCTATGAAAACAACGACAAACTGATCTAAGTAAGGACGAAAAATCCTATTCATGTAATCCATGAATATATCTGGAGCATTCGTAACTCCGAACGGCATCACAAGGTACTCGTAATGTCCGTAACGTGTTCTAAATGCTGTTTTAAGAACGTCCTCCGCCTTCATGCGAATCTGATGATATCCCGAACGTAAATCTATCTTTGAGAAAACAGATGCTTCACATAACTGATCCATTAAATCATCTATCCTTGGAAGTGGATACTTATTCTTAATCGTCACTTTATTCAACCGACAAAAATCTACGCATAAACGAGAAGTTCCGTCTTTCTTCTTCACTAATAAAACTGGAGCTCCCGAAGGCGATACAGTGGGTCTAATGAATTCCCTCCGCATCAGTTCCACTAGTTGCCCTTTTAATTCCTCAATTTCTAATGGCGACATTCGATATGGTTCTATGGATATTGGTCCAGTGCCTGGAACCAGATCAATCGCGAACTCAATCTCTCGAACAGGTGGTAATCCAGGTACATCTTCAGGAAAAACTTCTAGAAACTCATTGACAACGGGTATACACTGCAAGTCTAACTCACTCTTAACGTCTAAGGAAAATAATAGCATGCACCCTTGCGCTCCGTCTTTCAAAGAAGCTTTTACTTGATTAGCAGTTAACAATCCAAAAATCTCATCCGTAGGAAAAACTAGGGTTTTACGAGCACAGTCAATCGAAATATGGTTAGAAGACAACCAATCCATGCCTAAAATTACATCTAACTGTATTAAAGGCAAACATATCAGGTTAACAAGAAAATGCTTATCCTGAATAATGATAGGACAATTCAAACAAACAGAAGTGACTAAAACTAGCTTAGCAGTAGGAGTTGAAACAATAAGATCACACAACAAGGAAGAAACAGGCAATTTTAGCAGTTTCACACAATCCATCGAGATAAAAGAATGCGTTGCACCTAAATCAAAAAGTACAGTTAAAATATTATCGTTTATGTCGCACTTACCCTGTATGAGATCATCAGAATTTGAAACCTCAGTCCCACTCATCGTATAAACTCTCCCTTTGGTTGTCGGTTTATTTGCTCCGGACTTTGCAGTCCTTCGCCATGTGTCCCAATTGATTACAATTGTAACATCTTACTTCCCTCATAGGGCAAGTATTTGACATGTGTCCCGTATCTCCACAGTTAAAGCATCTCCTAATCTGACCTTGATTCTGATTTCTTTGACCTCGATTCCCTGATACAGCAAAATTTGAACGGTACTGTTGTCGATTCTGATTATTTCCCTGTGGACGGAAATAAGGTTTCCTCTGATTCCATTTTCCTCTCCAATTCTGATTCTGGTTCTTGAAGTGAGAGGGTCCACCAGCACTCCCTCTATTATCCTTTTCCTTTCCTCATTTGCTCGATCTTATGACTCATTTCCACTAGAGCTTGGAAATTACGAAGTTGCAGAGGTAAAACGGACTCCTTAATCTCAAATCGCAGTCCTGCTTCAAATCTTTCACACTTCCAGCTTTCATTCGGTTGAGCTTGAAAGAAATGGAAGTATTTAGCCAGCGATTCAAACTTCGCCGCATACTCCCCTACAGATAACTCTCTCTGTTGTAGCCCCAGAAATTGTCGTTCTTTCTCGATCCTTATGCTCTCCGGAAAATATTTGTCCATGAACGCAGTTCGAAAAATGTCCCAAGTAATGTCTTGATGATCAGCCTCCAACAATAGCCTAGCACCTTTCCACCAATACTCCACATCTCCCACCAGTAGGAAAACAATATAAGTGACCCGAACATCTGCCGGCGTGACCACCAACTCGAAAATTTTCTCCAACTCCTGGATCCACAGATCACCTTCTCATGATCCGTATCCAGACCAAACTGTGAAGGATTTTGACTTCGAAACGCAATCAAAGCCTTGCCTTCCGCAGCTTGAAGATTCTGGACATTCATCGCTACAGTTTGATTTGCAATTGCCGCTGCCACATTTTCCATTGCTTGAGCCGCACAATCCACTCCTCCTTCATACTCCTCATTCATGTTACCACGACCGACAACACGACCACCTCTACGGCCTCTTCCACGACCGCGTCCACGTCCACGTCCAGCTTCTGGTTCAACAACTGGTTCCATAACTGACCTACAAATCAAAATCAGTTAAACCAAAACCAGAACTGAAATGCAAACTTACGCGTTACCACACATTACTTCTAATAAGTAATTAAACAAGTCTAAGTCAGAGATCACACAACATAGACATAACAAACCTATTTCCCGACATTCCCGAAAGACTCGACCAGCTCTGATACCACAAAATGCGACACCCCTTCTAGGGTCATCACATAGTTACCCAAATAAAGAAAATTAAATTTATAATCGCTGGTTACTTTCGGAAAATATATTTTAGAGTGACTGTTTCTTTACAAAAATAGTGCTGATTTTTTTTTTCTTTGAACATAGAACCATTATAAACATTAACAAACATATATGTATATCTACATATATACATCACATCTTTACATACACCCTACCTATAAAAGGATATAACAAAAGAGCCCTCATAAGTATAGGCTATTCTCCATCAAACTAAACAAAGAAAAGAAAGACATATACATATAAGCAACGAGTGGTCTAGAACCATACCAAAACTCATGGCTCTCAGTAGCCAGATCAAAAACTGGCAAGACTCGCTACCCCAGAACTACACCTATAGCTAGTCAAGCTAATGAAACCCATTGGGGAGATCCTGATGATCAACCCCACCTACACCAGATGCATCTGATGAAGATGCCTCCGCTCCCGCTTCGTCGCCGGAAGAATCCCCATCATCCACCGCAGGAGGTTGAAACTCAAGATCGTCCTCAATATATTCCTCTGGATCCTCCTCCACTTCAACAGGAGGTTCGTCGGGTCCTACTATCTGAAGAGGATTTGGCTGAGGTGGCGGATCCATCAATCCGTGCTCATCCAAGTACTGCAGTTATAGCCAAACTGGAGGTAGAGATACCTCGACAGTCTCTACGACATGAATTCTATGTTGTGGTCCTTCTTCCACTATGCCGATGACTTCTCTACTGGGACCGTGATAGGTGGCGCTGAGTGCCCCAGGGTTAATCTCCCAGGCACCACCAAATTGCGCTCGATCAAAAATGATCGATCAGACCCTCAATTGTACCAATGGTATATCCGGGTCCATCTGAACACGTAAGAGTGAGAAACCAATACATAGATCTTACTCAACAACTACATACTAGCCACCACATAAACACATCAGCATTTACCAAATACAAACATTTATAAACAAATAGTTTATTAGTGGGTTCAACACCCAAAACATCATCGATTTAAAATTATGCATGACACTTCATATTCATCATCTAATTTTCGTCCTAATATCATGAGATATCCCAACACATGGTGAGTTGATCAGGCTCCATTGCCACACAGGCACACAGCCACACAGGCACGCAGCCTCTTCCCATCCAGACAGGCACACAAAGCCACAGGCACACAGCCAAAACACACATTGCATACTGTCCACACTCAGGGCACCAGTAGCAATGAAGATGGGGTCTCAAATGTCCTCCCTAGGCACATGAGAAAAACACAGTAAGAACTACCTGACGCCGCAGGTAATTAATATATAGAACCGCGGACACGTCTGCCAAATGCATGCAAAACACTTTTGCTTATAACTCTTTTCTTTGTGTTCAATCTTTTTTTGCCGAAGCTCAAAATGGCTTATGACTCACATAGTTTTAAACATCTTTAAAACTTTCATTACAACACAGGACCTCACAGTCCGAGTGCTCAATCACGACACCTCTCGACCGATGCACCAGTCTTAGGTTCGTGGTACCAAAAAACATCTTCAATGTTTAAATACGGTATACACTAAGTATACAGTACAAGACTTCAAAGTCCAAAGTACCCCAAGTCCATAACAACACAAAACCTTAGTACCCCGACGTCTCGGTTACTAAGTTCAACAGCACTTTCAACACGGTTGAAATAACTTTTGTTTTCAGAAATTCTTTTCAAATTGAAAATTCATCAATAAAATCTTTAATTATTAAAACTTAGTTTTTCACAAACCAATGAGTCACTTGAGGTTTTAACCTCTTCAAGATATGCACTGCCGTTTCGAAATACTTGCCGTCTACACTATTCCAAATTTGCCGTCAAATATTATTTTTAAGGCTTTTTAAGCCAAAATTTAGCTTTTTCCACTTAGATAATTTTATAAAATCATAATTAACTTATTTTCACCAATTAATTTCATAAAAGAATATTTTGCAATATTCCGGAATTTCTTACGTAAAAATTAGCAGTGCGAAAATATTTTCACAGTTTCACGCTCATTGTGACTCATAATTCACTTTTTCAGTAATAAATTATTAAAATAATAATATTTTCCAAAATTCCTTATTTTTCCCAAATAAAAATTCCCATTAAGATTATATATCAATATTTTACCGCTAAAACATTGAATATACTTTGCGAAGCTTCTTAAAGCTTCTATCCCATTAATTTAATTGGGCACTGACCACTGTCAGGCTTCTCACACATCAACCAACAATTATATCACAGATATTTCCCAGGCAGATCATGCATCACAGTAGCATAATATAATTACAGATAAACAATTAAACGCAATTAAAATCACACAGTCACAAATAACACAACATTAACAACTTAAATAAATACTAATAGACAAATAATTACAAAAAAATACGGGGTAGCATATAGCCATCGAATAAATCCTCAGGTGTTCCCCTCTTACCTTTTGGAGACTTTCTTGTGAATTACTGAATTCCTTCGGAAGTTCGGATATCGCTTATACGTCACACTCACTGAACCTTCAACCATAACAATCAAATAATTACAAATCAAGAAACTAAAACATTCTAAACCCTAATACATAGTCACGGCCTCTAGGGTTTTTGAATGACTAAGATTTCTAATCATGATTAAGTCATGGATTTATGATTCTTAATCAACTAAGATCATGGATTAGTGACTAAACAACAAAACTTGAAACTCAAAACTTCCTAACTCTTATATACTAAGATTCGGCCTCAACATGTTCATAGGGTGAGGGTTTTTAGTTTAATAAACAAACTTGGATTTATTAAGCATACATACTAATAGCTTGATTACTAAGATCATTTATGAAAACTTTGAACAAAACTCATCAAATCTCACCCATCTAGGGTTCGGCCAACATAGAGACTTTTGAGTAAAGATTTTCATTTTAATAAACTAACATGGATTAGAGTGTGTAGACATACATGTCATATGAAATACATGATCATGCATGACAACACATGAACAAAACTCTACCAAACCTATTCTAATAGATTCGGCCAAGGCTAGGTTTTTAGGAAAGAAATTTTTGATTACATCATGCTCTTGGATTTAGATAATATGCATGATATCAAGAATATAGAAAGTGGTTTCAACATCATGAGATTTTTCTAGAATTTATTATGACTTTTCAAAGTTCTAGGTTTAGAAACTTAAAAGTGATGAACAATTATGAAATAAACTTTGAATCAAGAAACTTATTAAAGAACATAGACATGATTAAGGAAGAAGATTAGGATTCACCTCTTTAATATCAAAGACAAAGGAAATCCAAGAACTTGCTTCACAAGGTAATGCTAAAAGACTTATAACTTAAGAGTTTTTGAACAAAAAGGCAATAGAAACTAAATGAAATGTGAGGGAGGGTATTTATAGGGGTTGATTGCGCCATCATGGAAGGATCTAGTAAGGATGATTTGGCTTGTTCAAAGGATTTAAGAGCAAATAAGTCCTAGGGACCATTTTGCAAGGATTCTAAAAGTATAAGGACTATTTTGCAAATTATCAATAAATTGTAATGATGACCATTTGCCACATTAAATGTGGTCTTATCTTGACTCATTTTGGGCTGATTTTTCTTCATGAGATATTTTAAGAAGAAACTAGAAGAATTTAAAACATTGGAGAATATAGTAGAATCTTGTAGAAAAATGTAGAGCATTCTAGAACAATCTTGGCTCATAAAAAAATGATGAGGGCAGCCCCTTCTCCCTCATGGGCTTGCGCATGGGCCTAATAAATTTGGGCTTGGATTTATTTTTGTGGGGCCCACCAAAAGATTTAAGCTTAAGCATGACATAGGAAACTTGTAGGGTTTCAAATGGGCTTCATGGAGTTAATCCATGGACAAGAAATTTGGGCTTCACAGCCACGGTACAATAAGATATTGGGAGCAAGGATTATGGCCCAATTCACTTGAATAACTTAGAAACTAACTTAGGGACCAAAGTGTAATTAACAGAAAGTTCAGGGACTTAAGCGTAAAATTCCTAAATTGACACTTTAACCCTATAGATCCTTCTAAACTTAAAAGTATGATTCATCCCCATGAATCATCTCAAAATCCTAAGATAAACTCTTTATCTTCTCTTGAAAACTCCGAAATCCATTCTGCCGCTCACCCGATTACGTACTTCGTCCGTAAAACGTAAATTATTCTACTTTTTTTTCCTGAAATAATTCTAAAAATGCAGAATTGTAGGAAATAAAATAAAAACCTTAAGTCTTTCGTTCACGAATTAAAATTAGGTCTTTTGAGCAATATTTTAATACTGTCAATGGAATTCGCGGGCCGGGTTTCGCTTGACTTTCCAACCTAAATTTTAATCGTAGCTTCCTACATTCAAGTAGGATTGAGTGGTAAACTCCGTTTATTTAAAATAATTTTCTAAAACTCCAATAAACTTATAAACATATTTATATGTATTACTGTTATTTAAAACAGGAGAATACAGGGTGTTACAGTGTGAGTTATTCAACTCCGAAGAAGGAGAGAAACTCAACTCGTCGAGCTTCTGACTAGTCACCATAGAAGGGCTATCCGAGGTTTGTTCACCGTTGGATCGGGCAGAAAGTTTTGGAGGAGGTCAAGGACAGGTACTTATTTATTCTCACCGTTCCAATTATTAAATAAATGTCTGGATTGTGAGATATAAAACAAAAACAACTACGGATTTTGTGGTATTTGCTGCAGATTTTAAGTTCCTTACGATGTGTCATTCACTATGTGATACTTTGGTGGAATTTCGGAGACTCGGAGACCTTATTCCGTGTGAGGCAGACTCGAGACGAGTAGAGGAAGGGTGGTTTCATAGCGTTCCTGTTGTCGTATGGTTTTCGGGGGGGGATAAACCATTTAACGTGCATTTAATTCGATAATGGTGTAGGGCGACCTAAACACTACATAAGAACGAGTAACGGACAATGTTCATATCAAATTGGGGACTACCTAGTGGTACCGATGATGATATTGAAATTGTGCATTTTTCGCCGTTACTATTGATGGATGATGATGTTAGGAGTGTTATAATTATTTTGTTATGAACATGTTATATTAATATTTTATTATTTTATTATATTTTGGAAATGATTACTGTGATATGATGATGAGATTGACAATGAGATTACTATTGAGTGGTTAGGGCACTAAGGGGTGACCTGAAACATGGTCGTTGGGGTCTATTCCTCGGAGGGAGAATTCCAGGGGTTTAGCCTAACGGCGGACCGTCCCAAAAATTATTTGGCGTTTATTTTCTGTTGTTTATATCACTTGGTACCAGTTTGTACCAATTGGGACCCTTCTGATAGGATTCCCTCTACTGTACTGTATCAGGTTATGATGTGTATATGTTATGCTTGTATGTATTTATGCTGTTTATATTTTAAGTTTTTAATTTTCCGCCATTTTTGAATATCCGCTTAACGATAATAACACGATTAGGTCCTAAATATTATGGGTTTTCTTTAATGGGATGTTGGGACGTCTCATTGTCCTAGGCAGAGTTAAACACAGATTCTTAACCAACATTTTAGGGGATTAGTTCCATTAATTGTTAGGTCATTTTAATAGCTTGTTTTACTAGTGAAACTCTTATCATCAGAGCTCAACCATTATAACAATCATATCAACAAACACCATATTAACAACAACGATCAACATAGCATCATATTCATAATATAACCAATCATGAACATACAAGGACATATATCACGAACATGAAGCATATAATATAACATATTAAAACAGCCAGAAACATGTTATCACAGATTAATCATTTAGCACATTATGCATACACATACGACAACACCGGGTTTATGGGAACCCCTACCTTACGCTACCCCCAATGCCTAGTGAATTTCACTACCCTTCTCCCCATACCTGGTTTAAAGGTTCCAATGTTAGCTCCCAACAGCAAGCCGGTTTCGTATTCCCAAGAGGCTCAGCTAGCTGTGACACCCGGGACCGACGAGGGCGGGGAGTGGTCGCCTGTGCAAGATGCATGATCAAGGAGCGGCTCCGGGCATACTTCTTGGTGAAGGGAGACATGAATGAACCGATAGCACACCCGAATGAGAGGGATACTGAGACTGCGTAGGTATGGGACTATACAGTTGAGGATTGCTTATATGAATTGATTGGTACTACCTATACTAACAAGATGCTTCTTCTTTTCAGGAGCCAATCACTTAAGAACTCTACAGTTAAGCGTGCTTGACTTGGAGCAATTCCGGGATAGGTGACCTCCTAGGAAGTTTTCCCGGGAATCGTGTGAGTGAGGACAAAGCACGCTGAAAAGACCCGTGTTGGTTTGTGGCGACAGTCGTCAATCCATAAAGCAGCCAAGGATGTTACAAATGGTATCAGAGCGACACCTCTCCCAGTACGGTGTGGTTCTTGGACAAACCAAACGGAAGCTGATGGGCAAGTGACACCCGAGGCTGACGAGGGCGGGGAATGGTTTCTGGTGCAAGAGGCATGATCAAGGAGCGGCTCGTGGCAGACTTCTAGGTGGAGGGACACATGAATGAACCGATAGCACACCCTAATGAGAGGGATCCTAAGACTGTGTAGGTATGGGACTATACAGTCGATGATGACTTATATGAATTGATTGGTACTACCTATACTAACAAGTCGCTTCTTCTTTTCAGAAGCCAATCACTTAAGAACTCCACAGTTAAACGTGCTTGACTTGGAGCAATTATGGGATGGGTGACCTCATGGGTAGTTTTCCCGGGAAGGGTGTGAGTGAGGACAAAGCACGCTGAAAGACCCATGTTGGTTTGTGGGGACAATCGTCAGTCCATAAAGCAGCCAGTGAATTTACACTAGCACTCCGACCCTTGGTCAAAGAAAATCAACCATATTAGTCTCCCCTTCATAAACACGAAATGAAACTAAAAAGGGAAGAAACATTACCTATTCTTGAATGTCACAGATAAAAGAACGCTTCTCAAGGGTCTCCAGTAGTCAAGAAATGCACTGAATGTGAGAGAAATGGGGAATGGAACAGCAGCAGTCGCACTAGGGTTTGCATCCAACAAAAATAGGGTTAAAAATGGAACCCTCGATTTCTGTGCCACATATATATAGGCTGCACTCGAGCACGGTCGTGCTGGACTTAGCGTCTACGAGACGTGGTCCGCACTTGAGCACGGTCGTGCTCCCTGTGAAGAACGGGCGTGTTCAACTTAAAACTAACAAAACACGCCTGACTCTAAGCTCGGGCGTACTGGTCATGAGCACGGGCGTGCTCGTGCACCAGAAAGGACTTTTAAGACAAATCCCACTAAGTCCTTAACCAACAACTCTAAACTTAAACTTAAAGCTAAAACACCCAAACAAACATAAAGAAAAGATGTTAACGAAAAAAGGGGATGTTACAGGTTGAATTGTGTTTTACTTTGAGTTTTCAAAAATATGAACGTTTTCTCAAAGAAGCAGGATCAGACACTTTAATGCGTCTGATGCAGAACAAGTTAATTTAAATCTTAAAACTTTTAATCCCGATTAGCACAATAAATATATAAAGTAAACTTAATAAGATAAAGGTAAGGAAGTAGACACAGATTTATAGTGATTCACCCCAAGCCTCGAGCTGTGTCCAGTTCTTGGTTTCACCAAGTGTTAAACAATAAATGATCAGACTCAACCAACAAGTATTGTTTGCACACCTAGCCTATCCATACTCCTTACATGTATTCTTTCACCAAGCCTCTTCAGGCTATACAAAGAGTAAGATATACATGAAGCAGCAGCTTCAAAGATTACAACTTTGCAAGTTAACCAAAGTAACACTAAAAGAATGAATTGAATGAGAAATAAGGTTGGTATAAGTGTAGTAATGACTTCTCAATAAATACAAATGATTGAGCAGAGAAGTATTCTTCGAAAGAAGAACTTATAGAGCTTTGAATACGAAAAGAGCATTGAATGGTAGATGATTAATTTATGTTCAGTATCTTTAAGAAGTATTCAAAGTCTTCCTTTTATATTCATCAGTAATAAATCCATTGAGAGACATTATTCAGAAGAATATATTTTTATTATTCATTCATAAATGCAAAAGATCCGTTTCGAATCTCCATTTAATGTTTATGATCGTTGGAGAGCTTCAAGACAAGTTGAACGAGATTCTTGGATAGATTTATCAGAGTGCAACATGATTCAGAGCAGTTGCAGTTTCTTTTATTACTTGGTAAGCATGACTTTCCTTATTTGTGAAACACGGGTATATGACCGGGTAAAGATTTCTTAACTTGTTGCAACAAAAAGAAATTGCAGCAGGTCTTTGTACTTATATGCATTGTGCACTTGAATCAACATTCTTCAAATTTGAAAATGCTGAGGGAAATGCTTTTCCTTTGAATGTGAATGGCATGAAGCACTTTCAGATACTTTGGAGGGTCAAACGTATTTTCATAACTCGTTGCCACTGGGTCTGAAGTCGGACACATTTTACAAGTTTTCAGACGTGTTGTTTTACTAAAATGGTTTTGTTTTATTCACTGTACACTTTATATACATATTAGTAGACTAAAAGTGGTTCAATTAAAATCATTCTTTGTTTGGATTCATCAAAATTAGAGATGTAAAATAAAACTTAGACTTAACAGGTACATGTTCAAGTTCTAATCCTCAATGGCTGCTATTTCAATAGCTTGTTGGTTGTTTTAGCTTATCAAATATCTCTATTACTGAGTTTCGATACAGTTCTGCTCTATTAATAATATGTTTAGAATACAAATCAGAATTCAAAGAAGAGCTTAATTAGCATTGAGGTAAATCTGCATAATATAAACAACAATATTAATGATTATTAATTATAAACTTGAAAATAAAGTAGACAAAGAGTTTGTAAAACGTTTGAGTGGAAAAGACACTCGGTTGAATGGTATTTATATACAATATGATTACAAGGCTAATAAAAACTAAGAACAAATTTCAAGACTACTCTATTTCCTAAGATACATTGAAACTATAGAAGATGTAATGTAACTATGCTACTTTAAAATAATATTATTATATTATAGAGATTGTAAGTATATAGTTCTTAATTTCGGGTTTTAACTTTTAATCATTATAATATTTTATCATTATTGCAAGTTATAACTTATGAGAAAAAATTATGTTTTAGGTTATTCGCTTAGACCATCTAGTTGAGCCTGAATTGAAACCTTTCCCGATTTGCTGCTCGGCCTGGCATTAACAACATTGGTTTAAACTAAACATTTTTTTTCTTTTATGGCATGTGTAAATATTTATACTTTATTAGTAACTGAAAAATGGCTTAAATATTTAATTATAATAATATTTATGATCTTACTTTGAGGTGCACTATGGGTATCCTTCAGCCGATAGCCGTAGAATAATCCCTTTTGAGACGTAGAGATCACTTGAAGGATGTTTTGCCTCTCCCAACAAAGTTTTTTTTTCATACACGCGACAAAAACCAAAAAACTTTTATTATGCTTAAGAAGCCCAACTATACCTTGATGGTTTTATGCTCTTAATTTACTCTTTTTATTTTGGCACCTGCACTATTTTTCTTTAAGCTTTTGTCATTGATTATTAGGATGATTGATTCTGAAGATTTTGAATTATTTACTAAATAATGGAAAATATAATTATTTAATAAAATTTTAATAAGTTTGAAAATTTGGAAATTTCAATTTATGTCGGCCACAATAGCTTCAAAAACTAAACTTAGAAAAGTGACAAATTCTAATATATTTAATTTTTATTTATTAATAATTTCCTTTTAATATAACAATATCTATGATTATAAAAGTTATGTAATTCATACTTATGTATTTCATGTGATGCATTTCATCTTGTCTTTTACAGAGTTATTTACAGATTATCCACCAACAAGGACCTGACATTATTAGCGGGATTCGAACTCATATCCTTATGAGATATGAGTCGTATCCTTACCAAATCATATCCTTATGTGACATCTATCATTGAAAAGAGGAAGTACTATTGAATTGGGATTCCAGTAAAGTATATTAGATAAAATTAAATGTGAATCCCAAAATCAGATAAGCAATTTTAAAGCTAGATTTACTACCAAACAAGAAATGGATATGATATTGAAATATCCATATATTGAAATAAACCTAAATAAGATTAAATTGGGTCTGTATATTATTGGGTCATCTTAAGTGGTACTCACATAACCATTATTTTCCAATCGTTACTAAAAGATGAAAAACTTGCACATGAATTTTCCTTCAACAATCCTAATGGGAGTTGCTCTTTTAGCATTGTTCACCAACAACAATGTTGAAACAGTTACAACTCACTTTGTTCACTCCACAATGATCGGAAAAGCTCTAGATGCAGAGCATAATTAATTTTCATCCTCGACATGTTAGTCACATCACAAGCTTAACTCCTGGAGGTCCAAATCCAAGACACAACCCACCCAATAATACCGAGCATATTACAAGATTGAGTCCAGAAGATCAAGATTCAAAACATGATAATTCTTTGCAACCCAACAAAATTGATCATATCACAAGATTAAGTGCAGGTGGGCCAGCTCCAAGGCACCATAAGTCTTCCCAACTAATGAAGGCTAATCGTCCCACATCATCGATTCGTCGTGGCTCACATCCAATAAACCTTTAAAAATTCTTGTAAGCTAGCCTTGTTTTGGCTTGTTTATGTGTATTTTGTTATAATAAATAAATAAAGAGAAACTCTATTATACCCTTACAAATTTAACTATTTTGGTACATTTAAATTCTGACCAATAATTTGATAGAATTTCATTTATTGTAGTCATTGCATCCTTTGACCGTTGACTAGGAAAAGTTTCAGTTTTTACAATTTACGCCTTTAGTAACTAAAGAATTTTTAACTTTTAAATTAATAATAATTATTAGTTAATAATAAAAAAACTATTTATTGGTAGTTTTTTTTTTTCAAGCAAAAGTTGGGTGGGATAGTGGACTTTGTGTTATGTACTCATGGTGGCTGGCACAAAGTTGAAACAACAATGGTGGTGAAGTAGGTGTTGCGGGTGACGGATTTAGGCCGAGGGATGGTATCGCACATCTAATTACGTCACAAGGAAAATTATGGTTGCATGTGTGAGGAAAGCGTCTACCTCGTCATTTGCGTCATCAGGCTAATAATCACATTGTTCTTTAAAACATGTTTTAAAGATACTTAACCTATTATTCAAAGTTATATATTTATGTTTTAAAATTTATATTTTAAATTCTTATTAAAAAAATTTATATTTTAAATTCGTTGTGATCATAGTCAATTGAACTAAATTTGATATTATAAAGTTTATTTATGAATTACTCAATAATTTTAAATTATATCGTATGGTTAAGTTATTTGTTATGAGACATTCATTAAAATAGTTTACTCTCTAGCATTGAGATTTCACTAATTTTTTCTTTAATTGCATTGTTGTAAAAATATATTCCAATATTTTTCAAGGAGGTTTAAATTAACTTTTTCTGCTAAAAAATGTTTATGTAATATATTCTAACTAAGTTTGATTTAGCTCTTCAAAGTGACCAATGAAGTCAAAGTGAGACTAGCCTCATATAGGATGTGATCAAGTGATTAGGTGAACGGAAGATGACTAATGGAGTCTAAGTGAGACTAGCATTATCTATGATTTGGTGGAGCAATTAGGTTAAAGGAATATGTCACTGTCAAGGATTTTTTTATTATTTTTTTGCTATGACAGTCAAGGTCATTTTCCAAAGCATAAACAAGTAAAAGTGTTATATTATAAGTATTAAATGTTCTTATTAATCACACATTATTCAAGCGTGACAGTGCTGTTCTAAGCAGAGTTAAACACAGATTCTTAACCAATTTTTTAGGGGATTAGTTCCATTAATTAATAGGTTATTTTAATAGCCTATTTTACCCGTTAAACTCTTATCATCAGAACTCAACCATAACAACAATCATATCAACCAACACCATATTAACAACAACGATCAACATAGCATCATATTCATAAGATAACCAATCATGAACATACAAGGACATATATCATGAACATGAAGCATATAATATAACATACTAAAACATCCAAAAACATATTATCATAGATTAATCATTTAGCATATTATGCATACACATATGACAACACCAGGGTTGTGGGAACCCCTACCTTACGCTACCCCAACTGCCTAGTGAATTACACTACCCTTCTCCCCATACCTGGTTTGAAGGTTCCAACGTTAGCTCCCAACAGCAAACCGGTTTCGTATTCCCAAGCGGCTCAGCTAGCTGTGACACCCGGGGTTGACGAGGGCGGGGAGTGGTCGTCGGTGCAAGAGGCATGATTGAGTAGCGGCTCCTGGCAGGCTTCTAGGCGGAGGGACATATGAATGAACTGCTAGCACACCCGAATGAGAGGGATCATGAGACTGTGTAGGCATGGGACTATATAGTTGATGATGGCATATATGAATTGATTGGTACTACCTATACTAACAAGATGCTTCTTCTTTTTGGGAGACAATCACTTAAGAACACCATAGTTAAGCGTGCTTGACTTGGAGGAATTGTGGGATGGGTGACCTCCTAGGAAGTTTTCCGAGGAAGCGTGTGAGTGAGGACAAAGCATGATGAAAAGACCCGTGTTGGTTTATGGGGACAATCGTTAATCCATAAAGCAGTCATGGATGTTATAAATGGTATCAGAGCGGCACCTCTCCCGGTACGATGTGGTTCGGGGACGAACCAAGCAGAAGCTGGTGGGCATGTGACACCCGGGGCTAACGAGGGCGGCGAGTGGTTGCTGGTGCAAGCATCATGATCAAGGAGCGGCTCCTGGAAGACTTCTAGGTGGAGTGACACATGAATGAACCGATAGCACACGTTAATGAGAGGGCGGGGAGTGGTCGCCGGTGCAAGAGGCATGATCAAGGAGCGGCTCATGGCAGGCTTCTAGGTGGAGGTACACATTAATGAACCAATAGCACACCCGAATGAGAGGGTTCTTAAGACTGTGTAGGTATGGGACTATACAGTTGAGGATGGCTTTTTGGAATTGATTGGTACGACCTATACTAACAAAATGCTTCTTCTTTTCAGGAGCCAATCACTTTAGAACTCCATAGTTAAGCGTGCTTAACTTGGATCAATTCTGGGATAGGCGACCTCCTCGGAAGTTTTTCCTGGAAGCGTGTGAGTGAGGACAAAGCATGCTAAAAAGACACGTGTTCGTTTGTGGGGACAGTCGTCAATCCATAAAGCAGTCAGGGATGATACACTAGCACTCCGAGCATTGGTCAAAGAAAATCAACCATAGTAGTCTCCCATTCATAAACACGAAAGGAAACTAAAAATGGAAGAAACATTACCTATTCCTGATTGGCACAGATGAAAGAACGCTTCTCAAGGGTCTCCAATACTCAAGAAATGCATTGAATACGAGAGAAATAGGGAATGGAACAGTAGCAGCCGCACTAGGGTTTGTAGCCACCAAAAATAAGGTTAAAAAAGCAGCACTCGATTTTTGTGCCATATATATTTAGGCTGCACTCGAGCACGGCTGTGCACCCCCTGAGCACGACCGTACACCCCCTGAGCACGGTCGTGCTGGACTTAGCCTCTATGAGACGCTGTCCGCACTTGAGCACGGTCTTGCTCCCTATGTAGCACGGGCGTGTTCAACTTAAAACTAACAAAACACGCCTGACTCTAAGCACGGGCGTGCTAGTCATAAGCATGGGCGTGCTCGTGCACCAGACAAGCAAAAAGAAAAGTTTTTAACAAAAAAACGGGGTGTTATACTTTGAATTGTGTTTTACTTTGAGTTTTAAAAAATACGACGTTTTCTCAAAGAAGCAGGATCCGACACTTTAATGCGTCTGATGTAAAACAAGTTAATTTAAATCTTAACACTTTTAATCCCGATTAGCACAATAAATATATAAAGCAAACTTAAAAAGATAAGGGTAAGGAAGTTGACACAGAGATTTATAGTGATTCACCCCAAACCTTGGACTGCGTCCAATCTTTGTTTTCACCAAGTGTTACACTATAAATGATCAGACTCAACCAACAAGTATTGTTTGCACACCTAGCCTATCCAGGCTCCTTACAAGTATTCTTTCACCAAGCCTCTTCAGGCTATACAAAGAGTAAGATATAAATAAAGCAGCAGCTTCAAAGATTACAACTTTGCAAGTCAACCAGAGTAACACTAAAAGAATGAATGGGAAATAAGGTTGGTATAATTGTAGTAATGACTTCTCAATAAATACAAATGATTGAGCAGAAAAGTATTCTTAGAAAGAAGAACTTATAGAGCTTTGAATACGAAAAGAGTATTGAATGGTAGATGATTAATTTTTGGTCAGTATCTTTAAGCAGTCTTCAAAGTCTTCCTTTTATATTCATCAATAAGAAATACGTTGAGAGACATTATTCAGAAGAATATATTTTTATTATTCATTTATAAATGCCAAAGAGTCGTTCTGAATCTCCATTTAATATTTATGATCATTGGAGAGCTTCAAGACAAGTTGAACAAGATTATTGGATAGATTTATCAGAGTGCAACATGATTCATAGCAGTTGCAGTTTCTTTTATGACTTGGTAAGCATGACTTTCCTTATTTGTGAAACTTGGGTATATGACCGGGTAAAGATTTCTTTAGTTGTTGCAACCAAAAGAAATTGCAGTAGGTCTTTGTACATTTTATGCATTGTGAACTTGAATCAACATTCTTCATATTTGAAAATGCTACGGGAAATGCTTTTCCTTTGAATGTGAATGGCATGTAGCACTTTCAGATACTTTACAGGGTCAAACATATTTTCATAACTGGTTGCCACAGGGTCTGAAGTCGGACGCATTTTATAAGTAAAAACATATGCATTTTTCCGACATGTTGTTTTACTAAAATGGTTTTTTTTTATCACTGCACACTTTATACACATATTAGTAGATTAAAAACGGTTCAATTAAAATCATTCTTTGTTTGAATTAATCAAAATTAAAGATATAAAAAAAAACATAGACTTAACAGGTACATGTTAAAGTTCTAATCCTCAATGGCTGCTATTTCAATACCTTGTTGGTTGTTTTAGCTTATCAAATATCTCTATTACTGAGTTTTGATTAAGTTCTGCTCAATTAATAATATGTTTAGAATACAGATCAGAATTCAAAGAAGAGCTTAATTAGCATTGATATAAATCAGCATAATATAAATAACAATAGTAATGATTTCATCTGGCGCAGGTTTTTCCTAGAGATATCTCGACGTATACGCCCGCAACAAATATAATATTTTAATTTTTTTACCAAAAATATCAAAACTTCCAGTATCGTAGCAAATACGATAAAACCTTTTTAATCTCGTTCACGAATTAAAATTAGGTCTTCTGAGCAGTAAACTTTTACTGTCAGTGAAAACACGGAAAATGGCAGACCGGCTTCCGTCTGAATTTTCAACCAAAAACTTCCCCGTAACCTTATGAAAATAAGTATAACAAGGAAATGACCTTGGTTTATCCAAAATCATTTTCCAAGTCTCGGATAAAAATATATATGTTTATATATTTATTACCGGTATTACGAAGCAACGAAAATCGGGGTGTTACATTACTACCCCACTAAAAAAATTTCGTCCTCGAAATTTCGTCACTCGAAACTAATCAGAATTTTGCAATCTCATCTTGACCTTAAGATTTTACATTTCCCTTCACATCGCTTCATTCCTCTTATTCCATATTCCATAACACAATTCATTCTTACGTCATTTCTACATATCCGTACTATTCTCAAAATTTCATCAGCGTCTATCATACTCGAAAAACAACATCAAAACTTAATCACTTATCTTATCAACATGGTTCCACCAGAAACCTTATTCCAATCATCTAACTCTAAATTTTATCATTAATACTAACAATGTCTTCACAGCACCACGCATCAACTCCCTACTCAAAATATTTAATAATAGTCTTAGTTCCTCTTGATTATAATTCAACACTCCAATTTGATATCACCTCACACATCTCATCCTCAAAATAACTTCATTGCATATCCTCAAAATAACTTCATTGCACATCTCATCCTCGAACTTTTCTATCAACTTAATTTTTCTCAAGAACTTTTCTTTTCCGCTCACTTTCAACTTAAGTAAAACTACCATAGACACTTTTCTGTAATTCCTTACCCATTTATTAACACATATTACTTCTAAAAAGTAATTCAAACAAGTCTCACTTCAGAGAAAACACAACGTCAACACAACGGACCTATTTCCCAACATTCCCGAAAGACTCGACCAGCTCTGATACCACTAATGTGACACCCTAAACTCGGGTCATCACATGGTTACCCGTTTGCGGAAATAAAACTTAATTTGCTGGTTGCTTTCGGAAAATAATGTTTTCTCAACGTTTTTCTATTCAAAATATGGTGATAAATTTTTTTTCTTTTTAACCTCATAACCACAACAACGTAATAAAATCACACTTAAATACATAATGTATATAAGTCCTTGGTCGCGCTGTCGCGCACGCGCCAAAAAGGACGAGCGGGTTTAAAAGTGTAGTATAATGCGACAACTCGGATGTCGTCTCTCAAGGACTCTGAGAATATTATCTTTCACCAAAAATCAGTTTTGGGGGGGGTTTGGATTGGAATGCAATTAAGAAACAAACAAAACAGAGCAATCAAAAACAAAGCAGTTGAAAAGGGATTATCAATTATCAAACAACGATTAATCTCATCATCAAGAATTCCTTACTATCCTTGGTTAATGTAATCCCAAGCCCTAAGCGGGTTCTTATCCCCTTCCGGTTGTAATAGTAATTTACAAGCGAAACCACTACCACGAGATACATGTCCCTATTCCCGAATTAAGCAAACGGGATTAAGCCCTTCGTGAACTAAGCGAACACGAAATGTACACACGCAAATTAAGCGAGATGCGATTAATTATAGGAACATGATATCACCAGAACTAAATCAATACAATACAAAGATACTCCTCGAATTAAGCAAACAGAAATACAAAGTATGGTATTGAAGAGGGAAAAGTAAATAAAATAGGGATGTACATAACCTCAAGTATATAGGATCCTTAAACAAGAGATTAATCCTATGACTTAGTGCTCCATGGCAATAACTTGAAATCACAAAGGAAAAATGTATATCGAGAAAGTTGGAGAAGCCAAAGTCTTTACAAAATGTTCGAACAGACCTTTTATACAAATTCAGAATTCGGAAGGCTCGCGAGGCGAACAATCATTCGCGAGGCGAATTTCATGAACCGTCAAGAACCCTTGGCATTCTCGCGAGGCGAAGTGTCTCTCGCGAGGCGAGGATATGAAGAGTTTCCTCCTTACGCCCGTTATGGCCATCGGGGCCTAACCGTGATGCTCTCGACTTTCAGTTCGCGAGGCGAAGGGATGCTCGCGAGGCGAGACTCTTCGACTTCAAAATCGCCACGGCCATGACCTTCAACACGGGCAAGCCGTGATCGTCTCTGACTTTTTCAGGTTTGGAAGACTCGCGGGCGAGACCTTCTTCGCGAGGCGACCCGAGAGACTTAGCAATTTCTTGGAACAGTCGAGGCTTCGGGGTCGCGTGGCGGCGGAGTCCTTCGCGGGCGAATCCCTGTTCTTTATTTTCTCAACTTCTACTTAACCTGAAAACAAGGAAATAAGCATAAGTGTATTATTTTGACTTAAAACTAGCTAAATTAACTTAAAACTACTCTAGAGACTCAAAACCTTGCTTGAGGACAATCTAATCTAATTTGGGTGAAAATACGATATAATTTGCACAAAACCCTGGTCATACTAGCTATAAAACTAGATGAGCCAGAGGCTTATCAAAATACCCCAAACTTAAACTTTGCTTGTCCCCAAGCAAACTAAGACTCAAAAATCAAAAAGAATCAAGACCTGGCAAGCTCAAAAGATTCAATCAACATTGCACACATTCAAGCAATACATCAAAAACAGTTTTTCTTCATTGTTTCCCCCTATTTCAAACAGAGCAATTCCCAAATTCATTTATTCTAAACATTTGAGAGTTTCATCATGAAAACAATCAGAAATCTAAGCAGGGTATCTAAGTCACACACAAAAGGGAGATCACCAAATCCAAACAACTGCCTTCCTCACAAGGGCATTATTTGTTCACTCAGTCACTCAGTTTATGTCAGGCTAACAATTTGCACTCAGTTTCACTTCTCAAGTACACTTCCCAAAAATTTGCTTTTCATCTCAAAATGGTTCCCACAGAGAACATGCAAGCAACATCAGAAGGTCTTTATTGGGTTGTAATGGGGCCTGGCTAAGGGTAGGATATACAAAAGGAACTAAGCTGAAGACCCTAGGAACTAAGAGAGCATGAACTATATTTACACATAGAAATTCACTCAAGCTCCTTTCTTTATTTTTTTCTTTACATTTCTGGGTGGCTACAGATCTTTTTATTTCTTTTTGGCATTTTTGTCTTTTAATTTTTTTTCTTCTTTTTTTTTTTTCATTTGTACACCCTTTTTTTTTTTTTTTTCAAAAAGCCTTTGGCTCCAACTTTTTTTTCTCTTTTTTTTTCAATCCCAACAACATATTACACCATGCAGCCACCCCAAACTTTAGTTCTTGCACCCATTCTAAGATTACATGCTCTCCTAATCCTAAGATCGGGTTAACATGGTTTTCCAGATTTTTGGGCTTATAACATTAGGTTATCAAGAACTAATAGGCTAATAGACTCAAAAGGGCTAACTAGGGAACATGCAAAAGGAATTAGTTTATTCAGGCCAAGTAACTATTTACAAAGAAACTGCCTAAATCATTTGCTACTCACATATAATCATGCAAACCAAAAAGAGATTCAATCAAATCCAGGGAAGTGCAACTTGAAAGTGATTTTCACACATTTTAAAACATGTTGGAGGCTCAAAAACCTCACCTGGACATTCATGCAAATTGTTTGAAAGAGATACTATCCCTAGTGTGTGCTTCCTATCACCCCAAACTTATCATTCATCATGCTATCATAACAAAATCCCAAAGTTCAGTTTTCAATTTCACATGGGAATCACAAAATTTTTCAACATTTTTCAGCCTAGGGGAATCATCACATATTAATCATGCAAGCAATCTGTGCAACATCAATCAAAATCTAACAAACTTGCCAACTAAAAACTCAACACACAAATGCTCCTGAGCTTCTCAAATTATTCAGGAGCTTTATTCAAAGAAAAGAAAAACTACAACTAATTCCCTCCCCCACACTTAAAACATGCATTGTCCCCAATGAACAACAACAGACTTTACAATCAGAGTGAGGGAAAGGAAAAGAAACTCCCTGATCAAGCATCAGTGTAAGGTGGAGCATCCAAAGATAGCTCCTCAATATTAGCATCCGCAGGGTCAGCAGCATCCACACCATGGAACGGCTTCAACCTTTGCCCGTTAACCTTGAAAATCTTGTTGGTACCTGTACTTTGAATCTCCACTGCACCATAAGGAAACACATTAGTCACAACAAAAGGGCCATCCCATTTAGACCTAAGCTTCCCAGCCATCAATCTCAGGCGGGAATTAAACAATAAGACTTTCTGACCCACAAAGAATTCTTTCCTAACAATCATTCTATCATGAAATAGTTTTGTTCTTTCTTTATACATCCTGGAGCTCTCATAAGCTTCAAGCCTAAGCTCCTCAAGTTGCTGCAATTGCAGTTTTCTCTCAACACCAGATTTCTTCATGTCCAAGTTGCAACATTTTACGGCCCAATATGCTCTATGCTCAACCTCCACCGGTAGGTGGCATGCCTTGCCAAAAACTAGCCGGAAGGGGGACATCCCTATAGGTGTCTTAAAAGCAGTCCTCTGGGCCCACAGTGCGTCTTCCAGACGGCGGCTCCATTCCCTTCTGTTTGGCTGCACCATCTTCTCCAGGATTTGCTTAATCTCTCTGTTGGATATCTCAGCTTGGCCATTGGTTTGGGGGTGGTAAGCAGTAGACACCCTATGTACAACCCCATATTTTCTGAGTAGGGCCTCCAAGGTTCTGTTGCAAAAATGTGTGCCCTGGTCACTGATAATGGCCTTGGGTATGCCAAACCTGCAAAAGATGTTGGACCTAACAAATTTTGAAACAATCTGAGCATCGTTAGTCCTAGTGGGGATTGCTTCCACCCACTTTGAAACATAATCTACAGCCAACAAAATATATACAAAACCAAAAGAAGGGGGAAAAGGACCCATGAAGTCCATCCCCCACACATCAAAGACCTCACAATAAAGCATTGGCTGCTGAGGCATCTCACTCCTACGAGTGATTGCAGGGCCTGTTATTTGACATTCTTTACAGTTCTTGTATACCTCATATGAATCCCTGAAAATCGTGGGCCAGTAGAACCCGGAGTCCAGGACTTTTCTTGCTGTCCTTTGAGGTCCAAAATGTCCTCCAACTGGTGATGCTTGTGAGAAATGCAGGATGGTCTCCTTCTCATGATCGGGTACACACCTCCGAATGACTTGGTCACCGCAAAACTTCCACAGGATAGGGGTCATCCCACACATAATACTTTGCATCGCTCTTCACTTGTGGAACTTTTGTCTACTTGTACCTGCAGGAACAACACCAAAGAACTAGAAAATTTACAATGTCGAAGAAACCAGGGGGTTACCCCATACATATGTAACAATCTCTCATCGGAAATCATCTTGGATGGGAAATGTATCCTCATCCCTTGCTATCCTACTCAAATGATCTGCTACCAGATTTTCAGCTCCACTTTTATCCTTTATCTCCACATTGAATTCTCAAGCAAAAGCATCCACCGATCGGTCTTGGCTTAGCTTAAGCTTCTTCAAAGATATATTTCAAAGCTGCATGGTCAAGAAAAACAGTCACCCTAGAACCTAGCAAATAAGACCTAAACTTGTCAAGTGCAAATACAATAGCTAACAGCTCTTTCTCGATGGTTGTGTAATTTGCACTGTGCGGCATCTAGGGTCCTAGAAGCATAGTGAATTACATGGGCAACTTTGCCCACCCTTTGTGCCGAACTGCCCCCACAAAAAAATTTGAGGCATCACACATCGGTTCAAAAGGTAGTGTCGAGTCCGGGGCTGGATGACAGGGGTAGAAGTCAACGCCTTCTTCAGATGGTCAAATGACTCTTTGCACTTTTCATCAAACTGGAACAGGGCATCATTTTTAAGCAGATTTGACAATGGCAGTGCTATCTTGATGAAGTCCTTTATAAAGCGCCTATAGAAACCTGCATGTCCAAGATATGAACGTATCTAGCGTACGCTAGATGGGTAAGTCAATGAAGCAATTACATTTATTTTTGCAGGATCCACAGAAATACCCTCTTTGGAAATTACATGACCCAATACTATCCCCTGTTATACCATGAAATGACATTTATCATAATTCAGAATCAAATCAGTATCAATGCATCTCTGAAGAACTAGATCTAGACTTTGCAAACAAGCATCAAAAGAGGAGCCATACACAAAAAAATCATCCATAAACACCTCTATGCAGTTTTCAATAAAATCGGAGAAAATACTAAGCATGCATCTTTGAAAGGTGCCAGGAGCATTACAGAGGGCCAAAAGGCATCCTCCTATAAGCAAACGTCATCAAAGGGGCACGTGAAGGTGGTCTTTTCCCCGATCCTCGGGGAAATATGAATCTGGAAATACCCGGAAAATCCATCTAGAAAACAATAATGGGATGACCAGCCAGCCGATCTAGCATCCGATCTATGAACGGCAAAGGAAAATGATCCTTTCGGGTGGCCTGGTTTAGCTTCCTATAGTCTATACAAACTCTCCAAACTATTCTGGACTCTAGTAGGCACAAGTTCATTATTTTCATTCCTAACTACTTTGTTAAACCAGATTTCTTTGGTACAACTTGAACCTGGACTTACCCAAGAACTATCGAAATGGGATAGATAATACCTGCTGTAGAAGCTTGGTCACCTCTTTCTTTACCACATCCAGAATCAGTGGGTTAAGTCGCCTTTGGGCCTGTCTGACTGGCTTAGCCCCATCCTCCAGTAAAATTCTGTGCATGCATCTGGAGGGGCTAATTCCTGGAATATCGGCCAATGTCCACCCAATGGCCTTCTTGTTCTTCCTTAGAACTTCTAAAAGCTTGTCTTCCTGATCAGAGTTGAGGCTGGAGGAAATGATGACTGGCAGTGTTGCATCCCTCCCCAAGTAGGCATACTTTAAGTTCTCAGGAAGTGGTTTGAGTTCCAAAGGAGGCGGCTGCTCAACAGATGGTGCATTGGGAGCAGCCATAGGGTCAAGGATTTCTGCTGAGTAAACAGCTTCACTCTTATTATCACTTTCACTATCATCCTCACCCTGCAAGGTTAAATCCAAAAACTCAGAACAAACAGAACATGGGTTAGTGTTAGTGCAGTTAGTACAAGTATATACATCATCAAAACCAGAAATAACAGGAAAATCAGAAATAAGGTCATCATGAGTGTCCTCAATGAGCTCAGACAAAGAACTCTAAGTGGAATACAGAGTGCTCCTCTACTGGGTGTTTCATAGCATCAAAAATCTTGAATTTGGCCACAATACCACCAAACTCCATCGACATAGTCCCATCATAAACATCAATCTTGGTCTTGGATGTCATCATGAATGGTCTCCCCAAGATTATGGGTGATCTACTGGACTGAGTCTCTCCTGCCATGTCTAAGATATAGAAGTCTGCAGGGAATATCAAATCATCAACCTGCACTAGGACATCCTCTACCATCCCCATGGGTCGGGCACTGGTCCCGTTAGCCAACTGGATGGTAAGACCTGTATACTGCAATGGCCCCAGATCAAGGTTATTAAAGATGGAGGTAGGCATGACATTGATTGATGCTCCCAAGTCCAACATACAGTTCTCAAACTTCTTATCCCCAATAGTGCATGGGATAGTGAAGGTGCCTGGATCCTTGCACTTTTGTGGCAGTACTTGATTAGGGCCTATAGAAGCAACTCTCTCTATCTTTGACTGGATAAGCGCTGAGACATTCATTCCCAAGTCAACCCTCTCATTAGTCTTCATCTTCCTCTTGTTAGTGCATAGGTCCTTCAGAAATTTAGCATATCTGGGCACTTGCTTGATCACATCCAACAGTGGAATATTAACAGCTACTTTTCTGAAAACATCAAGAATCTCCTTCTCTTTATTCTCACCACTCATCTTCAAATTTTTCTGAATTCTGTGTGGAAATGGAATGGGTGGTCTATATACTCTCTCAGTTTCAACTTCAACCACAGGCTCAGGAGTAGCCTCATCAGTAGGCTCAGGAGTAGCCTTAACAATTTCTTCATCCTTTCCAGAAGTGGCCTCAACAACCTTTCCAGATCTCAGAGAGATGACACTCACATTCGGGTTGGAGGCATTAGGATTTATCACTGGCTGTGCAGGCAGCTGGTTTGTCCCTTGACCTTGTTGTATACTATTCATGGATGTAGCCAACTGTCCAATCTGAGTCCTCAAATCTTGAATACTAGCATCTGTCCTCTGCTGAAACTGTACACTAGATGCAGCCATTTGCTTTACCAAGTCTTCTAATGATGGTCCAGAAGGTGCAGAAGTGGTCACTGGAAGATGATTCTGAGGTGCCATCGGCTGTTGTTGGGAAGAGTTCCCATACCGCAGATTAGGGTGATTTCTCCAGCTAGGATGGTACCTATTAGTAGAGAGGTCCGGAATGCTGTACCGATTCTGACTGCCTCCTTGATTATAGGGGTTCACTGCATAAGCCTGAGGTACTTCACTGACAAATTCTTCTCTCTGGATTGGGCATGGATCAAATGGATGCTCAGGTGCATTGCACATGCTACATAACTTTGCCGGCTGAACCTTGTCTATTGCCAATTGTCTCACAAAGGAGGTCAGCTCATCCTATCCATTCTCAAGGGCGGCCTGGTTAGAAGATGAACTATGAATCTCATGCACGCCTCTTGGCTCAACTGAATTCCTTCTTGTAGAGAACTGCTGGGAATTCAACGACATGTTCTCAATAAGTTGCTTAGCAGCAGCTGGGGTCTTATCAACTAATGCTCCCCCACTAGCAGCATCCAACAGATTCCTATCCATAGGCAACAATCCTTCATAAAAGTATTGGATCAGGAGTTGTTCGAAATTTGATGTTGGGGGCAGCTAGAGACCAAATGTTTGAACCTTTCCCAAGATTCACTAGTGACTCGTTCCCTTGCCTTATGCCACATATCTCTTTCCTTATTGAAGCAGCTCTTGAAGCAGGAAAATACCTTTCTAGAAACACCCTCTTCAAATCATTCCAAGTTGTGATGGAGTTAGGCTCAAGGTACAATAGCCAATCCTTTGCAGCTCCTTGGAGTGAAAATGGAAAAGCCTTGACTTAATACTGTCCTCGGGACTCCCTCTGCTCTCGAGGTTGTGGAGCATACAACTTGGAATTCTTTCAAGTGCTTGTGTGGGTCCTCACCGCAAGACCATTAAACTTGGGCAACAGGTGAATAAAACCAGATTTCAATTCAAAAGGGGTGTCGGCACCAGGATAAGAAATACATAATCCATTATAGTTGACATCGGGGCAGCAAAGCTGCCTTAATGTCCTCTCGGTCTCCCATGTTTTCAAAAGCAGTTTTAAAATTGGAATTACTACTAGTGCTAGCCCGAAATTCCCTACGGAGTGTGTGCAATGTTCTTTCAATTTCCGGGTCAAAATCACACAATTCGGGGCAATGAGACCTAGTAGCCGACCAATTCAAAACAAAACAGAAAATAAAATAAAGAAAATAAAATAAAATAAAAACAAATTGAGAAAAATAACTACTCAGAGTCCCCGGCAACGGCGCCAATTTTTGGTCGCGCACGCGCCAAAAAGGACGAGCGGGTTTAAAAGTGTAGTATAATGCGACAACTCGGATGTCGTCTCTCAAGGACTCGAGAATATTATCTTTCACCAAAAATCAGTTTTGGGGGGGTTTGGATTGGAATGCAATTAAGAAACAAAACAAACAGAGCAATCAAAAACAAAGCGGTTGAAAAGGGATTATCAATTATCAAACAACGATTAATCTCATCAAGAATTCCTTACTATCCTTGGTTAATGTAATCCCAAGCCCTAAGCGAGTTCTTATCCCCTTCCTAGTTGTAATAGTAATTTAAAAGCGAAACCACTACCACGGATACATGTCCCTATTCCCGAATTAAGCAAACGGGATTAAGCCCTTCGTGAACTAAGCGAACACGAAATGTACACACGCAAATTAAGCAGATGCGATTAATTATAGGAACATGATATCACCAGAACTAAATCAATACAATACAAAGATACTCTCGAATTAAGCAAACAGAAATACAAAGTATGGTATTGAAGAGGGAAAAGTAAATAAAATAGGGATGTACATAACCTCAAGTATATAGGATCCTCAAACAGTAGATTAATCCTATGACTTAGTGCTCCATGGCAATAACGAAATCACAAAGGAAAAATGTATATCAGAAAGTTGGAGAAGCCAAAGTCTTTACAAAATGTTCAAAACAGCCTTTTATACAAATTCAGAATTCAGAAGGCTCGCGAGTCGAACAATCATTCGCGAGGCGAATTTCATGAACTGTCAGCAACCCTTGGCATTCTCGTGAGGCGAGGATATGAAGAGTTTCCTCCTTACGCCCGTTATGGCCATCAGGGCCTAACCGTGATGCTCTCTGACTTTCAGATTCGCGAGGCGAAGGGATGCTCGCGAGGCGAGACTCTTCAGCTTCAAAACTGCCACGGCCATGACCTTCAACACGGGCAAGCCGTGATCGTCTCTGACTTTTTCAGGTTTGGAAGACTCGCAGGGCGAGACCTTCTTCGCGAGGCGACCCAGAGACTTAGCAATTTCTTGGAACAGTCAGGCTTCGGGGTCGCGTGGCGAGCGAGTCCTTCGCGGGGCGAATCCCCTGTTCTTTATTTTCTCAACTTCTACTTAACCTGAAAACAAGGAAATAAGCATAAGTGTATTATTTTGACTTAAAACTAGCTAAATTAACTTAAAACTACTCTAGAGACTCAAAACCTTGCTTGAGGACAATCTAATCTAATTTGGGTGAAAATACGATATAATTTGCACAAAACCCTGATCATACTAGCTATAAAACTAGATGAGCCAGAGGCTTATCAGTCCTCCAACTATACTGCCTCATATCATAATCAACTTTATTCTTAAAACATAACATTACCTAAGCTGGTCGTAACTAACGGACACTACAACCGATAAAAACAGCAACAGCATGTCTCGAACTCGACAGCCTCCTTCTTCTTGTAGAGATCATACCCCTTGTACAACTCTGATATGGTTGTAAGGGTGAGACACCAATATATGGATTTACCACCATAACTAAATGCGCAACACAAAAGAAGGCACATACACATATACATGTCTATAACAACGTACTCATTCATATTATATCACATCGTTTATCAATGGGTTTCACACCCCAAACATCAACGTTGGAAAACTATGCATGAACACTTCAATACATCATCTAAACATTCATACCTAATCCCATGAGATATCTCCAACCTCGTAAACCTCGTGATGAGTTGATCAGACTCAATTGCCACAGGCATACAGTCACAGGCACGCCCATCGCACACTGTCCAACATCATGGCACAGTGATAACAATCTGAGATGAGGCCTCATTGTCCAAACCCTGGACACAATGAGAACATCTTTGTATGATCTACCCTGACGCCGCAAGGTAATCCCTCATTTTATCATGGCACGTCTGCCAAATGCATGCAAGAAAACATTTTGTTCTCAACACTTTTCTTTGTGCTATATCTTTATTGTCAAAGCTCTCAAAAGCTTACAACCCATCATCGTTTTAAACATCTAATGCTCTCAAAAGCATCATCGTTAAAACATGGAAGCTCTCAAAAGCTTATGACTTAACATCGTTTAAAACATCTTTACATCTTTTATTAACAACACAGGACCTCAAAGTCCGAGTGCTCAATCACGAAGCCCCTATACCTTGCAATCAGTCTTAGGTTCGTGGTAGTAGAAAACAACTTAAAACGTTTTAACTTCTTTAAATATATACCCAGTTTACAACACAACGAACTTTAATACCCCGACGTCTAGGTTATTAAGTTCCATATCTTCGTACATCTTTTTACATCGTTTTACATCTTTCACATCGTATTACATCTTTTACATCGTTTACATCGTATTACATCGTTTACTTATTTTACATCATTTTACATCTTTTACATCGTTTTACATCTTTTCTGTCTGTGAAAAACAAATCCAAAATAGGATAACGTCATAAGAACACTAGTACCCCGACATCTCGGTTACTAAGTTCTATATCATCCTTTACGTCATTAAGTAAAACTCATTAACCGAAAATTCTTTCTACTTGAAATTCGTTTATAAAACGTCAATTCATAAAAAAATCCACTTTTCCTTTGGAAACACATTTTTCCAAAATAACGTCAAATCATCAACAACTTCTTTTTACTGAAACTTCAATTCTAATAAATCAATTCATATTAAATCTCCTCTCAACATAAGTACTGCTGTTTTTAAACTCTCACCGTAAATAATTTCGAAACTTGCCGTCGTTTAGCACTTTCAAAGAAGACGTCTTTAAGTCAAACTTTAACATTTCTTCTAAAATAATTTTCTTATATAATAAATAAGGTCTTTTCGAATATTAATTTCACAAAATCACTTTTTATAATATTTCGGAATTTCTTGTGTAAAAATTAGCAGTACTAAAAAAATTTCACGGTTACGCTCTCACCGTGACTAATAAACTTCTTTTACACTAATAAATCATTAAAATAATAATATTTCTCAAAACTCATTATTTTTCCAAAATCATATTTTCCTCCACTATTATATTCCAACATTCCCCATAAAACGTTGAATATAACTTTCACAGCTTATTAAATATTTTATCTCATTAATCGGTTGTGCACTGACCACTGTCAGGCCTCTCAAACAACATTCAACATTCAACAACATCATCATAATTCTATCACCAGGCAGATCATGCATCATAACAACATAATATCCTACTGCAGATAATTAAAAGCAGATCAATCATCGATACACAGATAACAACACATCATAAACAACATAAACAATTAATCACAAACCACATATAAATCATATAAGCCACACTAAAAGAAAATAGTTATCGAGAAAATCCCTCAGGTAAGCTCCCCTTACCTCTTGAAGACTCAAACTAACGTTTTCAAACAATCTCCCGATTCGATCCGGTTTCCTCCATCGGCTTAAATCAGTTAACTCGGTTATTTCCTTCAAACGAATTGCAACCAAAATAAATCAAATCAAACAACAACATACTTAGCTCATGAGGGTTAGGTTTCGGCCAAGGACTGACTTTTAGGGTTCAAAATCCTTAAAATTTCTAATCATGGTTAAGACATAGATTAATGGTTCTTAATCAACCTAAATCATGGATTAGTGACTAAACAACTAAATTTTAAACTCAAAATTCCTAACTCTCATATACTTAGATTCGGCCTTGACATGTTCATGGGGCTAGGGTTTCTAGTTTGATAAACCAACTTGAATTTATTAAGCATACATACTAATTGCTTGATTACTAAGATCATTAATGAAAACTTTGAACAAAACTCATCTAGTTCCAAGAACTAGGGTTTCGACCTTTATGAAACAAATAGGTTAGAGTTTGATTTTTGATCTTCTATGCAAGAATTATCAAGGTATTTGAAGATTGAATCATGAATCAAGACATGAAAATGAAACAAAACCTATGAACACAACATTGACCTAGGTTCGGCCAAGTCCAGAAATTAGGGAAAGAAATTTCTCATGATCTTATGCTTATACATGATGAAAATAGAGATGATTATAAGATCATAGCAATTGGTTTCATGTCAAAAGGATTTTTCTAGAATTAGTTATGAATTTTTGAAGTTAGCTTCATGAACTTTGAATCTTATGAAGAACATGATGATCAAAGGCATAAACTCAAGAATCTTGTGAAGAGAAAAGCTTAGAATATCAAGATTAAGAGAGACTAACTCTTGATGACCAAATAAAAGGATGATCTTGATGATGTTCTTCACAAATTTCTCATGGTGTTCTTGAGAAACTTAGAGAAGAAGATGACACTAGTGCACAAAAGGGATTCCACGTCGGTTATTTTTGGCTTTCTACATCGGTTTTGAAACTGATGTGGAAACGACCGATGTGGTTTATTGCCACTTTACACATCGGTTTTAAAACCGATGTGTAAAGTATATTTTAAACATCGGTTTTATTCTAACCGATGTGTAAAATTAATTTAGCAATTGATAAGCAGTTGGAAATTTAACTTTCTACATCGGTTTTTGTTAAAACCGATGTGTAAAATTGACTTTCTACATCGGTTTTCCAAAGAACCGATGTGTAAAGTTAAATTTACACATCGGTTTTATGCAAAACCGATGTAGAAAGTCAAGTTTACACATCGGTTATTTAGAACCGATGTGTAAAATCTCATTTTTTTTTAATCTATTATTTACATTTCAATCATTCCTGTTTTCACTAATGCAGATCAATAAACAAACCAGCAGTACCCTGATCAAACAAGAAACAACAACAGAACACCAAACCAGTTTTGACACAATCATTCAAAAGCAAAACATACTTCATTCAATTTTCTTAGCACAACCAATTAGCTCTTACACATATGGTTAAAAATACTGACATTTCATCAAATGACTAGTGAGCACAGAATCTGAAAACAGAGGGCATCAGGCCTAATTAATTTCGAATGAATGAAAACAACACTTTATCAAAGCTACATCAAAACACGAGAGAAGAAGAATTGAACCAGACCTGAGCACTAATACATATCATCAGTCAAAGGTACGTACACTATAGCTAGTATATGATAAGTTTTTAAACTAACTACATATATACAAACTATGGGTGGTACATTTCAAGAAAGAAAGTTGCCCAACGCCTCTTTATGATGTTGATGTCAGAACCGACAATGGAGATGGATTGTTGAATATCTGCAAGTTTAATTGGACAAAAGATTATATCTTTTAAGTAATAAACTAACATAAAACATATAACGAATCTATACTATTACTTCTAATTGTGTCAATTAACATTTACCTCACTCCATCTTTCAGTGATCCCGGAGGAGATAATTTCCAACATCCACTGCATCACATAGTAGCCACATTCCCATGACCCACGTTGTATACGTGACTACGTACAAATGAAACCCAATTAGAATATGAGGAATTAAATAAAATAGAAATCAATTATTGTCCCCACTGCATTTGATGCATTTGAACTAATAAATATCTTACGCTGGGAATAATCCATCTGATAGCCCGAGTACGCCTTTCACCACGCTGCATGTGGGATGCATTAATAGACCTATCATGACAAAAACATTAATTAAAGTATATATAATAGATTTTAGATAATTAAAACAACTGCATTACTGATTATAAAGTATTTTAACGCTTACGTTTCGATGATTGTCTTCAGTTCATTCGCCGGCTTATGTCCCAATGAGCAGAAGAAGACCACGACGTTCATTCTTGGGTACAAGAGCAACAGTTGCCAATGCTTGCTGTATTTGCGGAACAATTAGTGACTGTAAGTCATATATAGTTATACTTAAATTAATAACCGGTACTTACTTATTGAGATAAGGCGCAAGATAGAATTGATGATCGTCTCGGGCAAGTATATCACGTATGGTAGTGACCGGGTCTTCCGATGCTACGAGAACATCACCCTGAATGAACATGGGGTCAATGAACCCATAAAGGGCGAGGTTACCCTGATCGACTAACATACGATGCAGATACCTAATATATTGGAAAAACATGTTAATTATCATTGTATTTAAAAATTAATTACGTACTTCACTTATAAATAAAATGTACTTACGTGCACCAAAACGATATGTGTACAGAACTGGCCATTTCTTTATTGAGTGCCATCTCCATAAGTTCTTTCTTTGGTATATACAGTTCACCAGGGCTGGCATCATGTTCCAACGTTACCAATGCTGCATCATCCTCCATGGTGACAACCTGTATAGCAAGATCTTTGAAAACATCACCATGGCCAGGTGCCCCTTTGTCGATCCCCTAAACAACATAGATATATATTAGTAATCACGGATAATTAAGTTATTTAATTCGTTATGAACTAAATGGTCAAATGAATACCTTGACAGGAGCAGACATCTCTGGTCTTCCTAGATCCGACCTTTTAGGCACAATATCATTTCCAACATCCTATAACAAATACAAATAAAGCATTATCTTTAAACAATAATAAATATATTTCAACTATGAATATAGAAAAACACAACTAACCGAATACCTCGGATGCAACAAGAAAGTCGACCAGTCTTCTTGGCCGAGAGGATGAAGTTACTGGGGCTCGACCCACTTTGTTTGAACCTCCTCGGTGGGCACGGGGACTCGAGCATCAACATCTCGAATGATCTCAACAGACACCCTCGGATGATCATCCGGTAATAACCGATGGTGTATGGTATTACCTAACTTATTATATGCCCTACCCAATGCCACTAAGCGGCGATGATGATGATGATCATCAACATACAGCTCACACCTATCGAGTGGTCGTCATCATCATCATCATCATCATCATCATCGCCAGACATCATCATCATCATTTTCGGGATGATGAGGAGGATCACATGAGCCCTTAGTGCTCACATGGACAGAGGGGTTGGACAGAGGGTTGGACACCTACTGTCATCTGCTGGGACAAAGAAGTAAATATTGCCATCTGGCTGGGCAAACCGCTCGTTCATCTCCTCGTCGAAGCTCACTGCAATCTCCTGTTTTAGTTGTGCTCTATCTCGCAACCGAATCCCTGTGGCATTGGTGTGAAGATGAACCATGGTATTGGCGAATGCCGACTCCCCATCCAACACCAATGACACGGCCGGGTGGTCCGGTTTACTGATGGCGATAGATAAGATATCATTGCGTCCTCTAGGAACAAAGGTTCCTTGGGTTAGCTGATCATCCAAGGCATCCTATCACATAAAAATATCAGGTCACATTACAATTCGGTAACAATCTTAAAATGACAATTACAACAAACTATACTTACAATCCTCTCAGCTACTTGGCGGGCCTCCTCGGATGTATATTGTCCCGTTTTTCTTTGTCGGTCCCTCTTCCATGAACGATGGCGTGGGGGTGGAGGTGGATCAACAACCTCTCGGAAGATTTTCAGCATTAGGATCTGCCCGAGATGCTTTCTTCACGACGTGCTTTCTTTTCCTCTTCAACCATTTTCTTAACAAGCTTTTTATATCCCCCACGAGACATGACATGGGGGTAGACATTCTTGCTTTGGTTTTCCTGCCCCTTTTTCCTCTTCTCTCCTGTTATAAATAAAAGACAATTAAATTACATAAGTAAATGAAATTAATGCAATTACATAAATTTAGAGACAAATCAAATAAGTTAACCTGAAAGCTGGGATCACGTCGGCTCTGAACAAAGCGATCCCACGTCGCCTTGTCAAGAAACGGATACACCTCAAGTGGGTTCTTTTTACTTTTTGGACCGAATATATAGTATCTGCCCAGTGTCGGCCTTAAAACCCCTCCAACGCTCTCCAAAGATACTTCAAAGAAACACTTCTTCATAGCGTATGTATCCAGGTATGTCAAATGTCAACTACATTAAGACCAAAAGAATCAACGAATTACTGTATGATATTATTAAGATAAAAATAAAGTAGATACAGAGACAAACACAGGACGTAGAAGTATAGATACCAAAATACTCTCCCATATCTGCTCCTTCACGTCCGCCGGTACATCTCTCCACCTATCAATGAGTATACTAGGCCTGTTCCTAGCAAGGGTCGCCACAAAACTGGTAAACTGATCTTCCATTGGCCCAATAGGTTTGAGGTTATCATCAAAATCTACTCTTATCCTCTGATTTGACCCACGGTTGGCAGTCAAATGCCTCATCCGTGTGGCACGTCTACCCTTTCTACCGGTAGACGGGGTCTCTGACCCGCTGCATGAAGGAGGTGTATCCTCATGATCAGCCATGTATACCTGTTTAAACACAAAACAAAAAAAAACCTTGTTAGTATGTCAGGATAAATATCAAACATAACTTATAAATATCGATCAACGTACATAAACATAACTTATAAATATCAACGTAAACACATAATATGCCAAACTTGATGGTAATATCAAACTAAACTTACTTTGTGGTCAATTAGTAAAGTTCTCCCATAACCCTTCTTGGTGATCATTACGAGTAGCATGTACATCATCCACTTCATTTTCCTCATTGAAATTAGGCACTCGTGTTGAGAAAGAAGGAGTATCAGAAATATCAAGAGTTGAATCGTGATTTCCCTCACTACCGTTATACATGTTTTTTCCCGGAGAACCACTGACCACCTTTTGTTAGAAGGATCACGGATATAAAACACTTGTTTTGCTTGGGATGCCATGATGAAAGGTTCCTCTTTATTACCTACCTTACTAAGGTCCACCAATTTGAATCCTAACTCATCGGTTTGCACACCATTGTTACTGTCGACCCACTGACATTTAAAAACAGGTACTCTAAACTTCGTGTAATCAACCTCCCATATCTCTTCAATGATTCCAAAGTATGAAACTGATGCCATAACAGGGTTTTTATCTTTCGAACTAGAGAAATGCATGGACTCAGCGACGACCATAACCCCATTGTTTTGCATAGTACTTTTGTCATCCTGGGACTTTGTATAGAAGGAAAACTTATTGATATCGTACCCACTCCAGCATATAACATCAAAGTTAGGCCCCTGTGCTAGCCATTTTAATGTAGCAGAAGCAGTACCATCCTTTGCAATTTTTTCTTTAAACCAGTTCAAGAAAGTCTTGTTATGCTTGTTCAAACACCATTTTTCATTCATTCTAGGGTAAGTTTCATTGATAATGCTTTTATGCTCACATAAGTATGGTTCAACCTCATCAGTGTTATTCAATATATACAAATGTGCTTGAAGCACTTCCTCCCGATCCATGCTCTTAACAAGTGATACCTCGTGTACCCTTACCATCATATCTTCCTTCGTGACGAGACTTCGGAAGCCCTACGAGGTTCCGCTTCGACATGTAGTCCGTACAAAACTCAATAGCTTCTTCTGCAACATACCTTTCAACAATAGATGCTTCGGGACGGTGTGGATTTTTCATATATCCTTTCGGGATCTTCATGTATCGCTCAACCGGGTACATCCACCTTAAATAAACGGGACCGCACAATCTAATCTCCCTCACTAGATGAACAATCAAATGAACCATGATGTCAAAAAATGAAGGTGGAAAATACATCTCCAATTGGCACAATACAATGGCTGCCTCATTTTCCAACTCATCCAAATTTTTAGTGTCAATGACCTTGCTACATATAGCATTGAAGAATAAGCATAACCTAGTAATGGCATGTCTGACTTTTTTAGGCAATATGTCACGAATGGCCACCGGTAGTAGTTGTTGCATCAAGACATGACAATCATGAGACTTTAAGCCAACTAATTTGAGATCTTTCATTGAGACAAGTCTTCTGATATTTGAAGAGTAACCCTGTGGCACCTTGACTCCCCGTAGACATTCACGAAACTTCTTTTCTCTTTTTTTTGATAAAGTATGACATCTTTGGGGGCAAATAAGTCTTCTTATCCCCCACTTTAAGTGGAGCTAACTGCTCTCGTATACCCATCGCAACTAGATCCAGACGAGCATTCACACCATCCTTTGTCTTGCCTTGAATGTTGAGAAGCGTTCCGATTAAACTGTCACACACATTTTTCTCTACATGCATCACATCAATACAATGTCTTACATCAAGCTTGCACCAGTATGGAAGATCAAAGAAGATCGACCTCTTCTTCCATATTTTCTTCTCTATAGCCTTCTTCTGGGTCTTCCCATAGATAACATTAGTGTTGTTCACCCTTTCATAAACTTGCTCTCCAGTCAAGGCCACCGGAGCAATTTCATTCTCCGGAAGTCCATTGAAAGCTTTCCTCAATCTACGATAAGGATGATTACGTCGGAGAAATCTCCGATGCCCAAGGTAGACCGTCTTCCTTCCATGTTGCAGTTGATGGTAACATGTGCCTTCTTCACATATTGGACATGCTTTATGCCCCTTAACACTATACCCACACAGGTTCCCGTATCTTTGGAAAGTCATTGATGGTGCAAAATAACATGGCACGCAAATCGAATGTCTCACGGCAATACCCGTCGATCACATCAATGCCTTCATCCCACATCATTCTCAAGTCTTCAATCAAGGGACTCAGATAAACATCAATATCATTTCCTGGCTGTTTAGGACCCGAAATCATCATACTTAACATAATGTATTTGCGCTTCATGCACAACCAAGGAGACAGGTTGTAAATTACAAGGAGAACAGGCCATGAACTATGAATACTACTTAAGTTTCCATATGGATTCATTCCATCGGTAGCAAGTCCAAGCCTGAGGTTTCAGGGCTCATTGCCGAAATCCGGAAACAAACTATCAATTCTCTTCCATTGCAAAGAATCGGCCGGATGGCGAAGCTGTCCATCACACTTCCTCTCATCTGCATGCCATCTAATGTTCTTTGCGTCATTTACATTAGCAAACAATCGCTTGAACCGCGGAATCACGGGAAGATACCATAACACCTTCGCAGGAGGACCTTTGGTGACCACATCACAACTAGAATCACCATCCTTCACTTTGTAGCGTGATACCCCACACTTGGGGCACTCGTGCATCTCTTCAAACTCTTTCCTGTACAATATGCAATCATTGGGGTAAGCGTGTATTTTCTTATACTCCATACCCATCGGACACAATATCTTCTTCGCCTTATAGTTTCGAGATGGCAATGTGTTGCCTTCTGGAAGCATTTCTTTCAACAACTCAAGCAATTCGGTAAAGCTTTTATCGCTCCACCCATTTCTCGCCTTCACATTGAACAATCTTAACACCGCTGACAACCGTGTGAAATTAGTGCACCCCAGATACAAAGCCACTTGCGCATCACTGCACAAAGTATCATACACATGTGCGCGCCGAAAAGACTCTTGCCCAACATCACGGATCATGTCCTCTAGTCCATCGTCCATTTCCACGTCATCAACTTCCTCTCTATCCGACACCCTCGGCCTGTCTAACGATTCACCATGGCATATCCATGTTGTATAACTCTTGCAAATCCCCTCACAAATAAGATGATCACGTATCTCCTCAGCTTCTAGTCGTCTCTCATTCAAACAGTTAACACAAGGACAATAAAACCTTCCGTTACCACTATTAGGAGCATTTGTTTTTGCAAACTGTAGAAAATCTTCCACTCCATTCTCATACTCATCACTTGTCCGTCTAGCATTCATCCAACCGCGATCCATGACTAAACCAATACCTTCGTACTTAGTCCAACATATTCATCGACCACTTCTTATGACAGGGTATGGCCCTATCCCATTCGAGAAGAAACTTTTTCAACATTCGGTTAACAGTTAGTCCTTAACTCTCATGCTCATACTCGACAAAATTTCGGCAGCATTTCCCCGCGGTCTCCGACGTACACTACTTGAACGCGATGACATCCACCACGATAAAGTATGCACCCGGAGAACGAAAGGAAATGTATCAATCCGAACTTTCATCAAGTATATAACATTAGAACCAATGAATAACTATTTTAACTGAATTAAGAAAAAGTTTTTTCCCAAACTGTCCAACTTTGGACAATTCAAGATCCAACACAATGAGCGGTACATTAAGCACGTACACGTACGCTCATTAGTATTGCATCTCAAACGGGAAACTAAGGCTTTACTATTATGTAGCTTGCATGAAGATGGGGCTTGAAAAGTGAAGAAAATTAGCCAAACAGAGCCCTTCACGGCCTAGCCTTGAAAGCCATCACGGCCGTGATCGAGTATAGCTTAAAAGAAAGAATGGAAAAGTCAGAACTGGTCACGGCCATCCCCGATGCCCATCACGGCCGTGACATGTCAGCTGTACCCAGACCTTCACAGGCGAATCGATCACGGCCTGCCGTGATGGTGGTCAACAACCAACCAGTGAAGCAACCTCCAAAGCGAGAACCTATCACGGCCTGGCCGTGATGGCCATCACGGCCGTGACATGCCAACCGAACCAGACCCTCACATCGACCGATCACGACCTAGCCGTGATGGTGGTCACGGCCGTGACAGACAACCGATAATGTAACCTCCAAGGCGGAACCTGTCACGGCCTGGCCGTGATGGCCATCACGGCCGTGACATGCCAATCGAACTAGACCCTCACAGGCGGAATCGATCACGGCCTAGCCGTGATGGTGGTCACGGCCATGACAGAACAACCAGTAAAGGGAAAAAGGGAAAAAGGACCTGGGAACTCCAAATGGTGTCTTTCTAAGACCTTCCCTATCTATATCTTCCCCAAGACCCAAAGAAGAAAAACCTTCACAAAGATCTTCAAAAGAAGCTCTATCCCTTTCTTCCGAAACCCCACATCACCACAACCATATCATACATTAGGAGACAGAGATAGAACTATAAACAAAAAGTAAAAGAAAAATACCTTTCACGCCTTGAGAGACAGAGAGATGGGAGGGAGAAGCGAAGTAGAAGCGGAGGCGAGAGCGGAGGCCGCGCGTTAGCGAGAGGAGATGAGAGTACCGTGCAATCTTTGGTAGAAAAAAAAACGAAACAACATAACAGTGAATGAACAACAACAACAAACTGAACAAAGTGAATCCATTACCCATACACATCAGTGAATGAACCACAACAACAAACTGAACAAAGTGAATACTGGAGAATGAAGCAAGGTGAAGGGAAAGTGAAGCAAAGTAAAATGGAGGAAGCACTCACCAGAGAATGAAGCAATGGCGGCAAGCGGACAGAGCGAGGTGAGGGCGAGCATCCACATGCAAAGGTAAAGCACAAGGTGAGGAATGAACTGAGCAAAGGGTGTTTTTCTGTTTTAGGGTTCAAAGAAACTCGAAACTGAAGAATGGAGGGATAGCGCGCGGAACAGAATAAAAATTGGCAGTATTACACATCGGTTATGCCATAAACCGATGTGGTTAACCATATTATACACATCGGTTATCCTGAAACCGATGTGTAAACCTTAAACTTTTAATTCCCAATTTTTTTTTTAAAATTTTATACATCGGTTATTTAAAACCGATGTGTAAAAGTAAAATTTTAATTTCTATTTTTTTTTATTTATAATTTTATACATCGGTTAAATAAAAACCGATGTGGTTACTCACCATTTTACACATCGGTTCAAAAAGAACCGATGTTGAATGTTAAAAATTCCGAGTTTTATTTTTTTTTATTTTAACTTTACACATCGGTTATAAATAACCAATGTGGAAAAGTTTTACACATCGGTTATTCTCTAAACCGATGTGTAATACTTTCGTTTTAATTTCAAAAATGCCACCGCCTCGTTTTACACATCGGTTTCTACTAAACCGATGTGTAAACTCCGATGTAGAATCCCTTTTCTGCACTAGTGTGAACATGATGAGGGTTTAGAACAGTTTTAGTAATTTGGTTATATCTCACAACATACTTGTCCGTTTTGGATGATCTTTATGTCGTTGGAAATAAGAGAGAAAGATGAAAAACTTTCATGTTGAAAGTTTTTCGAGACTCAGAGAAGAAATTTGTCAGAATTGCTAGGCAAAATCTGACGAATTATGAACACTTTGAAGTTCTTAAGGCAAAAGCTTAGGTTTTCAAGAAGATAAACATGGAAATGAAAGAAAAAGTGCCTTAATGAAGAAGACAAAAGTGAGCCGTGGGTTTTGGGTAACATTTGGTCAAATTTTCCAATGGCGTGGCTTGTAATTGTCATAAAAAGACAAGGGTAAAATGGTCATTTCATAGCAAAAATTCACTTTGTCATAAATGCGCCATTATGGCCATTATGACACGGATAAGCTTTTCATAAATGCTCGTCAAGTCGGTCAAATCCATCATCTCAGCTACGTTGCCGACTCCGGGTTTCATCTGGCGCAGGTTTTTCCTAGAGATATCTCGACGTATACGCTCGCAACAAATATAATATTTTAATTTTTTTACCAAAATTTTCAAAACTTCCAGTATCGTAGCAAATACGATAAAAACATTTTTCATCTCGTTCACGAATTAAAATTAGGTCTTCTGAGCAGTAAACTTTTACTGTCAGTGAAAACACAGAAAACGGCAGACCGGCTTCCGTCTGAATTTTCAACCAAAAACTTCCCCGTAACCTTATGAAAATAAGTATAACAAGGAAATGACCTTGGTTTATCCAAAATCATTTTCCAAGTCTCGGATAAAAATATATATGTTTATATATTTATTACCGATATTACGAAGCAGCGAAAATCGGGGTGTTACAATATACAATATGATTACAAGGCTAATAAAAACTAAGAACAAATTACAAGACTACTCTATTTCCTAAGATACATTGAATCTATAGGAGATGTAATGTAACTATGCTACTTTAAAATATATTATTATATTATAGAGATTGTAAGTATATAGTTCTTAATTTCTGGTTTAAACTTTTAATCGTTATAATATTTTATCATTATTGCAACTTATAACTTATGAGAAAATTTTATGTTTTATGTTATTCGCTTAGACCATCTAGTTGAGCCTGAACTGAAACCTTTGCTTCTCGGCCTGACTTTAACAACATTGGTTTAAACTCAACAGTTTTTCTTTTATGGAATGTGTAAATATTTATACTTTCTTACTAACTGAAAAATGGCTTATATATTTAAATATAATAATATTTATGATCTTACTTTTAGGTACACTCTGGGTATCCTTCAGCCGATAGCCGTAGAAAAATCCCTTTTGAGAAGTAGAGATCACTTGAACTATGTTTTGCCTCTCCCAACAAAGTTTTTTTTTTCATACACACGTCAAAAACCAAAAAACTTTTAATATGCTTAAGAAGCCCAACTATACCTTGATTGTTTTATGCTTTTAATTTACTCTTTATTTTGGCACCTGCATTATTTTTCTTTAAGCACTTGTCATTGATTATTAGGATGATTGATTATGAAGATTTTGAATTATATACTAAATAATGGAAAATATAATTATTTAATTTCAGTTTAATAAGTTTGAAATTTTTGAAATTTCAATTTATTTCAGCCACAACAGCTTCAAAAACGAAACTTAGAAAAGTGAGAAATTCTAATATATTTAATTTTTATTTAATAATAATTTTCTTTAAATCTAACAATATCTATGATTATAAATGTTATGTAATTCATACTTATGTATTTCATGTGATGCATTTCATCTTGTCTTTTATAGAGTTATTTACAGATTATACATCAACAAGATCCTCACATTAATAGCGGGATTCGAACTCATATCCTTATGAGATATTAGTCGTATCCTTACCAAATTATATCCTTTTGTACAATCTATTGTTGAAAAGACGAAGGTTGAATTGGGATTCCAGTAAAGTATATTAGATAAAATTACACATAAAGCTGACTTATGATCTACACCTTCCTACACATAAACTTGTTGATAAGTATAACCTGTCCAAAATCTTCGAATCATTAAATAACTGTGATATTTGGATGAAAATTAACAGAAAATATATCTTATAATATTTCCTTTTTTCTTTTTTTAACATAACAATTCATCACCCGTATCATCATCATAAATATATGTTAAGTTATAGTGTACTATATTGGGGGGGGGGGGGGGGGGGGGTATTTTTTCTTTTTTTAACATAACAAATCATTATTATTTTATAAAAAGGCCTTTAAATTTTTTATTTAATTTTAGACTTAAAAGACTTATATGTCCCTGTCACACTCCCACCACTTTCATCACTGAATCCATGAGTTCCACCACAGTACAGACAATTCCACCACCATCAGCAGCCAAGCTCCATTCAAACCAAGCACATCAACCATCCACCACCCATCACAAATCTTCTTCTTCTCCGTGCACCGTCGTGCATAGCTCCACGCAGATCTCAGAACACTACCGCAGATTTGCACATCCCGCAGTGGAACACCGTCGCACGTGCCATCTACCATCTGCCTCGCACCTATCGTTAACCATCGTCACATGCCGCCACAGATCCATCGCGCGCCATCGTTGTGGTCGCCACCGAAGCCACGTCATCTAGCTGCCATGGAAGCTCCTCTGCATTGTTGTAACTCATTAGGGTTGTAGGTAATTGAGTAAGGAAGAAGATGAATGTTATTGGGGCTTGGGTCAGCCTGGAGGCCCACTACCTCATAAAAAAATTGTTTCTGAACAAATATACATAACTTGTGAATTAAAAAATATACATATATTTGTCTGTATAGATATAGATATGCACACTTATAAATGCCTTTCTCGATATAATTTCATCTTGTATTTTTATTATTATTTTAAAAAATAGATTTTTGGATCAATTTCATTTTTTATTTTATTATTTTAAATAGTTTATTTTCTCAATATGATTTTTCGAAAATTACTTTTGGACCATCATTTTCGGAAACTTATATATATTTTTTTCGTAAATTTTATAGCATATTCTGATTTTTTAAATAATTTTATTTGTTCTGTAAAAAAATCATTTTATTTGAAAACAAATTTTATTTATTTTTAAAAGAGGGGTGCTTATATAATTTTAATTATTTTCATCCTAATAGGGAAACAAAACAAAAAAACTACTAAAACTTGACTAATTTACCAGACTAGGCCCAAACATTTTTTTCTTTTCACAAACATGGCCCAAACCAAATGATGCTCTTCACCCTCACACACCCTAAACCTAAACCAGCAGCCCTCTGCAACTTGGTGAAGTGTTGTTATTGTGGAGGACTCTAACGGCGACTGCACGGTGGACATCGACGCCGTGATGGGCAGAGACAGTATGAGGAGTAGCGGTTTGTGTCCTTACAATGGGCGGCACTACGGTGTACTCGCTCATTCTGGCTGAGGTGATTCACTGCGGATCGCGACTGCACGTGGATGGATGGTACATTTCTCGGCGTCGCGGGACGCTTGGAGTACAGTGGGTGGCCGAAGAGTGACAGGAGCAACTGTGCTTGGTTTAGATCTGAGGTTGTTGCATAGGTGATGGTGGTTGCTGGTTGAAATTTTGTAGGTGGATGGTCATGGAGAAGAAAGTGGGAAAGGGGCAAATAGGTCAATTTAAAACTAAAATTAAATACGAAGATTTATTAATTTTTTAAATAAATAATAACAAATTTTTAAAATAAAAAAAGAAGTGTCAGACAATAAATAAGATGACACTGTCTGATTGGGCCACCAAGACAAGGTAAATATTACCCAAAATTTATGGAAGGTTTGGGAGAATTCACCTTATATATATCACTGGAGTAAAAATTCGATGATTTGCTTAAAAGTGATGTGGAATAATGGGGACCACTTAAGAACCAAAGTTGGTTGCTTATCAAAATAGCTTGGATATGCTCTTAGACTCTTAGTTATCCAGGGTTCTTGTTTAATTTAGTTTGGATCAGTCACTTGCCAATTAATTACTTGGTTTTGGGTACTTCATTTCATCTAATTTTCAACTTCACATATTCTTTCTTTTTTTTCCAGCACTGACTTGGTCCATGGATAGCCAACGCATCAAACCGTGGATGCCTCTTCACGGGGGCACACGGTTCACCAAACCTTGGGTAACCTACCATGGATGTCCAGATCTCCTTACTCTCAGACGATCTCCCTTATGTCGAACGTCTCCCGACTATCAACTCCGATGCATGATGCATGGGCACAACAACGAACAAGCAACCACCTCCTTTGCCTGGGCTAATAACCATCCTAGACTTCAACATTAACAACATCAACACCTTAGACCCATCCGGGGTCAAGCCCCCAATGGCCAATAAGCACCAAGGTACAACTTATCAACACCTTGACCAATAAACATCGATGCCACTTTGGCCAATAAGCACCAAAGTTAGCAACGTACAGTAGGTTTAACCATCCAATCATCATTAATTATCTTCGTTAGTCTTTAATCAAGTTATCTACCTTTATCATTGGTTAGTTGCGTTATCATAATGTTGTTGGGGATAACGGGGGTTGAAAAAAGTTTTAAAGCCTTCAATTCCAATTCTGTTCTAAAGGGGAGCACGGGCGTGCTTGATCCCCAGCACGGTCGTGCTTCCACTTAAATGAAGCACGGGTGTGCTTCCTTTTAAGCACGGCCGTGCTCAGCAGCGCGGGCATGCTTCCTGTTATGCACGGTCTTGCTCTTCTACTGCATGGTATTGCTTTAAGCGCGACCATTTCCAGAATTCAAACTGGGAGCACGAGCGTGCTCCTGTTCAGCATGGCCATGCTAATCGCACACCAGTGTCGTTCTAGGAAGAGTTAAACACATATTCTTAACCAATTTTTTAAGGGATTAGTTCCATTAATTGATAGGTCATTTTAATAGCCTATTTTACCAGTTAAACTCTTATCATCAGAACTCAACCATAAAAACAATCATATCAACCAACACCATATTAACAACAACGATCAGCATAGCATCATATTCATAAGATAACCAATCATGAACATACAAGGACATGTATCATGAACATGAAGCATATAATATAACATACTAAAACATCCAGAAACATGTTATCACAGATTAATCATTTAACACATTATGCATACACATACGACAACACCGGGGTTGTGGGAACCCCTACCTTACGCTACCCCCACTGTCTAGTGAATTACACTACCCTTCTCCCCATACCTGGTTTAAAGGTTCCAACGTTAGCTCCCAACAGCAAACCGGTTTCGTATTCCCAAGCGGCTCAGCTAGCAGTGACACCCGGGGCACACGAGGGAGGGGAGTGGTCGTCGGTGCGAGAGGCATGATCAAGTAGCGGCTCCTGGCAGGCTTCTAAGCGGAGGGACACATGAATGAACTGATAGCACACTCGAATGAGAGGGATCCTGAGACTGTGTAGGCATGGGACTATACAGTTGAGGATGGCATATATTAATTGATTGGTACTACCTATACTAACAACATGATTCTTCATTTTGGGAGCCAATCACTTAAGAACTCCACTGTTAAGCGTGATTGACTTGGAGCAATTTTGGGAAGGGTGATCTCCTGGGATGTTTTCCCACAAAGCGTGTGAGTGAGGACAAAGCAAGCTGAAAAAGACCCGTGTATGTTTATGGGGACAGTCGTCAATCTATAAGCAGCCATGGATATTGCAAATGGTATCAGAGTGGCACCTCTCCCAGTACGATGTGGTTCGGGGATGAACCAAGCGAAAACTGGTGGGCATGTGACACCCGGGACTGACGAGGACGGGGAGTCGTTGCCGGTGCAAGAGACATGATCAAGGAGCGGCTCCTGGCAGACTTCTATGCGGAGCGACACATGAATGAACCGATAGCACACCCTAATGAGAGGGTGGGGAGTGCTCGTCGGTGCAAGAGGCATGATCAAGGTGAGGCTCCTAGAAGGCTTTTCGGCGGAGGGACACTTCAATGAACCAATAGCACACCCGAATGAGAGGGTTCCTAAGACTGTGTAGGTATTGGACTATACAGTTGAGGATGGGTTATATGAATTTATTGGTACTACCTATACTAACAAGATGCTTATTCTTTTCGGGAGTCAATCACTTTAGAACTCCACAGTTAATCGTGCTTGACTTGGATCAATTCTGGGATGGGCGACCTTCTCGAAATTTTTCCCGGAAAGCGTGTGAGTGAGGACAAAGCACGCTGAAAAGACCCGTGCTCTTTTATGGGGACAGTCGTCAATCCATAAAGCATTCAGGGATGTTACACTAGCACTCCGAGACTTGGTCAAAGAAAATCAACCATATTAGTCTCACATTCATAAACACGAAAGGAAACTAAAAATGGAAGAAACATTACCTATTCCTGATTGGCACAGATGAAAGAACGCTTCTCAAGGGTCTCCAATACTCAAGAAATGCACTGAATATGAGAGAAATAGGGAATGGAACTGTAGCAGCCGCACTAGGGTTTGCAGCCTCCAAAAATAGGGTTAAAAATGCAACCCTCGGTTTCTGTGCCACATATATATAGGCTGCACTCGAGCACGACCGTGCACCCCCTGGGCACGGTCGTGCTGGACTTAGCGTCAACGAGACCCGATCCACACTTGAGCACGGTCTTGCTCCCTGTGGAGCACGATTGTGTTCAGCACGGTCTAACAAAACATGCCTGACTCTAAGCACGGGCATGCTCGTGCAGCTGAAAGGGACTTTTAAGCCAAAAATCCCACTAAGTCCTTAACCAACACCTATAAACTTAAACTTAAACTTAAACTTAAAGCTAAAACACCCAAACAAGCATAAATAAAAGCTTTTAACGAAAAAATGGGGTGTTATAGGCTGAATTGTGTTTTACTTAGAGTTTTCAAAAATACGAACGTTATCTCAAAGAAGCAGGGTCCGACACTTTAATGCGTCTGATGCAGAACAAGTTAATTTAAATCTTAACAGGTACATGCTGCAAGTTCTAACTTATGAGAAAAATTTGTGTTTGATGTTATTCGCTTAGACCACCTAGTTGAGCCTGAACTGAAACCTTTCCCGATTTGCTGCTCGGCCTTGCTTTAACAACATTGGTTTAAACTCAACATTTTTTCTTTTATGGCATGTGTAAATATTTATACTTTATTATTAACTGAAAAATGGCTTAAATATTTAAATATAATAGTATTTATGATCTTACTTTTAGGTGCACTATGGGTATCCTTCAGCCGATAGCCGTAGAATAATCCTTTTTGAGACGTAGAGATCACTTTAAGTATGTTTTGCCTCTCCCAACAAAGTTTTTATCATACACACGACAAAAACCAAAAAACTTTTAAGATGATTAAGAAGCCCAACTATACCTTGCTGGTTTTATGCTCTTAATTTACTCTTTTTATTTCGGCACCTGCATTATTTTTCTTTAAGCTTTTGTCATTGATTATTAGGATGATTGATTATGAAGATTTTGAATTATTTACTAAATAATGAAAAATATAATTATTTAATTTCAGATTAATAAGTTTGAAATTTTTGAAATTTCAATTTATGTCAGCCACAGTAGCTTCAAAAACGAAACTTAGAAAAGTGAGAAATTCTAGTATATTTGATTTTTATTTAATAATAATTTCCTTTTAATCTAACAATATCTATGATTATAAATGTTATGTAATTCATACTTATGTATTTCGTGTTATGCATTTCATCTTGTCTTTTATAGAGTTATTTACAGATTATCCACCAACAAGATCCTCACATTAATAGCGGGATTCGAACTCATATCTTTATGAGATATGAGTCGTATACTTACTAACTCGTATCCTTGTGTGACATATATCGTTGAAAAGAGGAAGTACCGTTGAATTGGGATTCCAGTAAAGTATATTAGATAAAATTAAATGTGAATCCCAAAATCAGATAAGCAATGTTAAAGGCTATAGATTTACTACCAAACTAGAAATAGATATGATATTTAAATATCCATATATTGAAATAAACCTAAATAAGATTAAATTGGGTCTGTATATTATTGGGTCATCTTAAGTGGTACTCACATAACCATTATTTTCCAATCGTTACTAAAAGATGAAAAACTTGCACATGAATTTTCCTTCAACAATCCTAATTGAGTTGCTCTTTTAGCATTGTTCACCAACGACAATGTTGAAACAGTTGCAACTCATTTTGTTCACTCCACAATGATCGAAAAAGCTCTAGATACAAAGCATAATTTGCAGCCTCATCATGTTAGTCACATCACAAGATTAACTCCTGGAGGTCCAATTCCAAGACACAACCCACCCAATAATGCCGAGCATATTACATGATTGAGTCCAGAAGATCAAGATTCAAAACATGATAATTCTTTGCAACCCAACAAAATTGATCATATTACAAGATTAAGTGTAGGTGGACCAGCTCCAAGGCACCATAAGTCTTCCCAACTAATGAAGGCTAATCATCCCACATCATCGATTCGTCGTGGCTCACATCTTATTAAAGAATTTCATTTATTGTAGTCATTGCATCCTTTGACCGTTGACTAGGAAAAGTTTCAGTTTTTACAATTTACGCCAAAACTATACCTATAGCTGGTCAAGCTAATGAAAACCATTGGGGAGATCATGATGATCAACCCCGCCTATAGCAGATGTATCTAATGAAGATACCTCCGCTCCCGCTCCCGCTCCCTCGTAGGAAGAATCATCATCATCAACAGTAGGAGGGTGGAACTCAAGATCGTCCTCAAAGTACTCATCTAGGTCCTCCTCGACCTCATCCAAAACTACCTCAACAGGAGGTACTGCAGGTCCTGCTATCTATAGTGGAATCGGATGAGGTGGCAAATCAAGTAACCCGTGCTCAATCAAGTACTGTAAGTATAGCCATATCGGAGGTAGAGATACCTCAACAGTCTCCACAACATGCGTCCTTCGCTGCGGTCCTGCCTCTACTGTGCCAACCACCTCTCTACTCAGGTCATGGTAGGTGGCATCGAGTGCCCCAGGGTTTATCTCCCAGGCACCACCAAAATGAGCACGATCAAACATGATCGATCGAAGCCTCGAATGTGCCAGAGGCATATCCGGGTCCATCTAATCTCAGACGTAAAGATATATACACAAGTAGAGAAACCACAAATAAAACATGCAAGAGTGAGAAACCAATATATGGATTTTACTCGAAAACTACATGCTAGACACCACATAAAACACATACACATACACTAGTGGAAAATATACATTAGACGGTAAAGGTTTACGTCAGTTAACCAAAAGCTAGACGTTAAAAAAGAGGCGGTGGCAGTTTTGTAAATATCAGGCTTCATTATTTCAATTTTAACGTCAGTTGTTTTAATGACTGACGTTAAAAGTGAAGTGACTCACTTTTAACGTCAGTTCAATAAAGAACTGACGTTAAAAGTGAATATTTTAACGTCAGTTCGATAAAGAACTGACGTTATAAGTAAGTCTCTTCACTTTTAACGTCAGTCCCTACATCAACAGACGTTAAAAGTTATTTTAATAATTTTTTTTATCTAGTATACGATTCCTTCCGCATTGCCTTACTCAAAGTTTCAGTTTCACATGATCATTGCTTTGATGTTTTGTGTTTCTGTTTTGAAAACTAAAATATATGTGCGAAGTATAAGTTGAATCAATAACCCAAACCGGATCTCATTCATGAAGTGTAATACAGACTGATCGATACAGAAGATTGAAAGGGTTTAAAATCCTATAAAAAGTTACATTGAAAGGGTTTAAAATCCTAAACATTAAAGCTACATCCCATCAGAGAGTTTTATGAAATATGCCAAAGGGAAAACTATATATACTCCGAAGACCTCAGAAAATTGGGGGGCATGAGAGAGCTCAAGAGAGAGGCAAAAACAGGTGCACCAGATCCGTTTCAAGCAAAGGCAGTGGTTCCAGAGACTTCCAAGACGGTCACTTGCTGCCAAAGCTGAGGTTTTGGAACTGTGACCCCCGAGCACCTGATTAGCCCTCCAGCAGCTGATTTTCCAGAAGGTGATAAGGTGAGCAACTCACACAATGTAATTTACTCAGACTTATCACCCATACAATGTAATTTACTCAAACTCAAGTTGTTTGACCATTAAGACAAAGACCTTTGAGTCTAGGAATAGGAAGAAAGAGTGATGAAGTTAATCTCCACGGTAGAGCCATATTGTGAAGCAGAAAATTAAAAGGATGGAAGGAAGCTATTTATAGGAGCAGGGGATGAAGTTACTAAGCTATTCTGATTTTGAAGAAAACTTACCTATAAACTTAATGCTCATTAAGAGGATTGAGTTACAAGGTGCATGGGTAAGTAGCACAGTACAGTCAAAGGAATGAATGTTTTTGCAGATATCTATACACTTTTAACGTCAGTTTTTTTTAAAAATCTTACGTTAAAAGTGTTTTTCTAATAAAAAATATTAATTGTTAACGTCGGGTTTTATACAACCGACGTTAAAAGTTTGATTTTTACTTGATTAAATAAATAGCTGACGTAAATAATCCTATATATTATACACGTGCGAGAATGAATATTGGAAATAATGTAATTAATACACGGAACTTGGCGGTCATCAAATAAGTTGACGTTAAAAATGAGGTGGTGGGTAAACTATTTGCGTCGGTTCTATAAATAACTGACGTAAATAATTATGAAACTCATTTCATTGGTTGTCATGTCCCTGTTGTCCCTCTTAACGCAGATCACTCCATATAGTACTGCAGTTTATTTCTAAAACTTTTTTTTATACAAGTTTATTTTTAATTTTTATTAATTAGCTTGAATTAGTAAACAAATTATTGTGCAAATTAAAATAAATAAACACTTAACATAAAACAAGTTATATGTATAATCAAATCGTATGACATTGAAGCGATTCATAAGTTAAAATTACATGATTAAAAGATAAAAAAATTCTGCAACATAGCCCTAAAATATAAAAAAGTTTCTGCATCAACATCATTTTCTTCTCAGTCCTGTCATCAGAAACTCCAATGGATGCATCACCTCCCTCACTTGAATTCCAAGATGCAAAGTAAATCCTCAATCACTAGCAGCGAAAGCAAAGTGAAATGGATCTTTGCATCTTTCTTCTTCAGTGGAGTTCCTTGATGCATCATCTTGAATCCACAATCACTTGCTTCCAAAGCAAAGTGAAAGGGATGACGGGGATGAAATAAAATGAGAGAATCACATTACGTGATTCACCCAACCTTAATATCCATGCAATGTAATTTACTCAAACTCAGAAGTTGTTTGACCATTAAGACAAAGACCTTTGAGTCTAGGAATAGGAAGAAAGAGTGATGAAGTTAATCTCCACGGCATAGCCATATTGTGAAGCAGAAAATTAATTAAAAGGAGATGGAAGCTAGGAAGCTATTTATAGGAGCAGTGGATGAAGTTACTAAGTTATTCTGATTTTCTTGAAAACTTATCTATAAACTTAATGCTCATTAAGAGGATTAGGTACAAAGGTGAATGGGTAAGTAGCACAGTAGTCAAGGGAATGAATGTTTCTGCAGAAACTAATAAACCTTTAACGTCCGTTGTGTAATACAACTGACGTAAGAAGTTGTGAGTGTTTTTAACGTCAATTTCTTAATACAACTTACGTTAAATATATGACATTTAACGTCAGTTATTACTAACAACTGACGTAATAAGTGTGAGAGTTTTTATCGTCAGTTTATTAAGACAACTGACGTTAAATATATGATCTTCAACGTCAGGTTTTACCAAAAATTGACGTAAAATGTTGTTTTATTTTAATTATAACGTTTACCCCCGCGCGCCTTCTCCATTTCTCTACTTCTTTTCTCTTTTCATCACGCTCAACCCTCACTCTCGCTCTCACTCTACCCTAATCGCGCGCTCATCTCCACCGCAACCACCGCGAGGGCTTCTTCGCCACCACCGTGAGGTACACTCTTAACCCCTAACTCTGTCTTTCCCGCTCCTTCTTTGCAATAACTTGACATCTCTCTTTCCCCTGGCCTTCCCGCGCACTAACTCTCCTTGTCCCTCTGCTCTCAGTAACCACATCGAACGTTGGCCACCACTCGAGCTTCCCCCCCACCACCACGCGAGCGCCTATTTCTGGTGAGTCTTTAATTAGGGCACATTTTTTTATTCACGGTTTTGAGTGCATGCATGTTGCTCTGCTGGTTTGAAACTGTAGTCTCAGTAGATGAAACTTGAAACTGTGAGTTTGAGTTGTTTGGAATGTCTCTATTTTTTGTTTTGTGTGTATTTTGAAACTTTAGTCTCATTAGTTGTAAATTTTAACCGTGAGTTTGAGTTTTTTGGTATGTCTCTATTTTTGGTTTTGAGTGCATGTTGCTCTGCTGGTTGATCTGTCTCGCGGCGTGATGCTCATCACGGCTAGGCCGTGATCGGTTCCGCCTATGAGGGTCTGATTCGTTGGCACGTTACGGCCGTGATGGACATCACGTCCAGGCCGTGACCATGCTTGGCAATGTTCAAAAACTATAGATTTCAATCTCCCGTATTGTCCTTATATTGGATATATAGATGTTTTGTATATCTACGGGGACCTATCTAGTTATTTTTATTTATACTTCTGTATTTATTTTGAGTTATAACCTATGTTAATACATATATATTGTTTTTGAACAGGCATACATATGGATCAGTCGGATAGCCCACATGCACGGGAGGACACTTTGTTGGGGTTTCGCAGACCCGATCACGCCTACGCTCGCTGATTCTAGTGTAAGTTTACATGCATGTTATATATTGTCTTTAGTCCTTCTTGTTAATGTAAGTTTATAATGTTACAACCCTCTATTTTATCATTTTTTTGTCCATACACATCACAGGCTCATAGGAAACGGGGTAGAGGAGCCACCTCGTTGAAGAAACTAGAGAAGGAGACGGTGTCCTTCAGCTAATCTAAATGCCCGGGGACCCGTGCTAAAGAATTTAATAAGTGGGTGTTTGCGTAAGCATCAACACAACCATGGAATGACGTTCCCGAAGGATCATTGGGAGGCTATCACGGTATTTTACCTTTACATTCGTTTGATTTACATTATTAGATAATTATCGGAGTTATAATCCATCCAGTTGTTATATATGTATCTAATGTGTAGGTAGCTTGGGCAAATGACGAGGATCATCATCATAAATGTATGAAAATGGCATCAAAGGTTGGAATGGGTTCAAGCATGATCTTACTAGGTACTATCTATCGAAGCGCTTGATAAAATGTTCTCGGATTATCCGATTGATCGATACTTGGGATATGTTTGCGAGTCGGATGAAGAATTTCAGGTTGGTTGATTAAGTTAATTTTGTATGCTTATTGTAGATCATTTAACTATATTTAATTATGTGTTTTTGTTTGAATAGGCTAAGGCAAATAAGTAATCAGGGAAGGGAAGCCACCGCCACACCATGTCTCGGGGTGGGTACCATAAATGAGTTTGTTAATTGATCGACATGATTATTTGTTTATGATAGCGAGGCGAGCATAAGTTGCGCCAACGGAGAAGTAGGACTTCTAAGGCTAAAGCAAATCCTGTATGGAACATCCTCAAGGTTTGGTAGTTTATTTATCAAATAATTATTATTATAATTACTAATTTATGTGTATATTCAACTGACGTTGAAATTAATTTTGTTGGTAGTCTCGATTTCAACCTGTCAGTTGGTCGTGCGGCTATTATGTGATGCTTCATATGCTGAACATAGTCTCCGCATCTATTACGGATGGATGGAAGAAGGTAATATTTAAACAACTTGTTAAATTATATATTATAGTTTTGAAGATGACTTGCATTGATGTTATTGTTATTATTTGAACGTGTCTAGGCATTTATCGACCAATCGCCTATTGAACAAGATGAGTTAAGAGACTTGAGGATGCGCTTCGCCGAATTCTTCTTCAAGTATGCGGCTGAAAAAGGAATTGCCAACATACCTCCGCACTACTTAGATAAATATTTTTTTGTTAGACTTTAGAAACTAATTAATAACATGTATATATATATATATATATCCTTAGATAGTTTTGTTTTTTAGACATTGGAACTAAAATTTATTTATATATATACATGGGTTTTGGTTTTAAGTCCCCCATTGTTCAATTTTCCTTTGCAATTCTGTAATGTGTGTGATATTCTGTGTTCTGCGGGGGTGAATGCGGGGATAGCTGAGGAGTGATATTTTAAAACTGAATTTAAAAAAAAAACTTATTAACGTCAGTTGTATCAAACAACTGACGTTAATAGTATTTTATAAAATATACAGTACTCTATTAACGCCAGTTGTTTATTATAACTGACGTTAAAATTAAAACTTTAACGTCAGTTCTTTAAAACAACTGACGTTAGTTTTAACAAAATCAACGTCCGTTGTATTAAAGAACTGACGTTAATAGTTTTATTTTAACGTCGGTTTTGTTAAGGAACTGACGTTAATAGTGTTATATTTAACGTCAGTTCTCAACTGACGTTAAAATAGTAACTATTAACGCCACCGTATTTACGTCGATCGAGATTCGACGTAAAAAATCAATTTTAACTGACGTAAAAAGCACTTATTGCACTAGTGATATATCAACACAAGCATTCATAAGAAAATAGTTTATCAATGGGTTTAACACCCTAAACGCCATCATGTGAAAAACTATGCATGAACACTTCATATTCGTCATCTAAATTCGCACCTAATCTCATGAGATATTCCAACACATGGTGAGTTGATCAGGCTCAATTGCCATCCCATGGCATAAAGGCACGCACGCAGTCATAACCCATTGCACACTGTCCACACCCAGGGCATCAGTGATAAAACCGTAAATGGGGTTTCATTGTCCAACCCAGGAACAATGAAGAAAATCATAGCATGAAATACCCGAAGTCGCAAGGTAATCACACATAGAACCGTGGGCACATCTGCCAAATGCATGTAAAACACTTTGCTCATAACACTTTTCTTTGTGTTCAATCTTTCTTTGCTAAAGCTCAAAATAGCTTATGACTCACATAGTTTTAACATCTTTAAAACCTTCATTAAAACACACGACCTCACAGTCCGAGTGCTCAATCACGACACCTCTCGACCGATGCACCAGTTATAGGTTCGTAGTAATAGAAAACATCTTAAATGTTTAAACACAGTATACACCACGTATACAGTAGACACCAAGTCTACAGGACCTCAAAGTCCAAAGGACCCCAAGTCCATAACAACAAAGAACCTTAGCACCCCGACGTCTCGATTACAAAGTTCAACACCACTTTCAACACGGTTGAATTAATTTTGCTTTCGGAAATTCTTTTCAAATGGGAAACTCTTCAATAAAATATTTAATTGATAAAACTTAGTTTTCACAAAGGTGAGTCACTTGAGATTTTAAACTTACTTAAAATACGTACTGCCGTTTCAAAATTCTTGTCGTCGACACTTTTCCAAATTTGCCGTCAATTATTGTAATAGCCCGTTTTTAGTTACGCTATTTAACCGGTTAAAATATAATTACACATATGATTAATTATTTTATTTGGATGTTTGTTAATTTTGTTATGTGGTGTAGTTTGAGTAATTAAATTACTCTCTTCAAATTATTTTATTGGGTGCGTTAGCACTGACTTATTTCAGTGGATGCACACTTACTAGACAATAAGTTACATTATTGTCACTATTACTACCAGTACAGAAAAATATTTTAAATAATATGTTCAAGAGAAAAGTATTTTTATATTTTTATTCAATTTAATTTTAGAGTTGAAAATAAACTGGTTTGACCTTAATCGAAGATTAAATTTTGGACCGAGTATTTTCTTAGTTGATCAGTCCAACTATTAATCTTTACTCTAATTTGAATTTCGAAAACGTATATCTATCAATCTTTATTTTTAGATTCCAGAAAGTAAAAACATGTTTATTTTGGGCTTAATATTTTATCACTCATTTGTGTACCTATCACTAAATAATTAACTAAACAAAATTTTTCTTTGTGATAGGATTAGTGGCACGGCAAGTGCAATATAAATGACACCTCTATTTCTCATTTTTGCCGCAAAATTGGAGAGCCACACCTCCTGCTTGCCTAATTAATTGTGGCAGAAGTTATATATATATTATCTAAAGTTTAAGAAAGAAGGAATAAGAAAATTTGAGAGAGAAAGTTTTCTTTATATATATATATATATATATATATACTTAATGTTTAAGAAAGAAAACAAGTCAGAGAGAGGGTATTAAGAAGAAAAAGCATGAGCTAGAGAGAGAGAGACGTAGAAATAAAGAGAGAGAGAGAGAGACGTCAGAAGAGAGAAAATTCCGGAGTCGATTCCGATCAATCCGTTCGTCCTATCAAAATTTTGATTATACCGTTGTGATCCTCACGATGTCTACTTCATTATCCTATCTTTCTTTTCTTGATTAGGCTAAGGTAAGCCTATGTCCTTTTTATGTCTAAATGCCGTCGGCGACGGTACTGAGGTTATCTTTCAATTCATTTATCGGTTTCCAATTCCGTCTTCAGATTTGGGTTACACGTAACGTGTGCTTCACAATGATGTGTTCAGGTGAATTTTTGGAGCCCCGGAGGGTGTAGAACGGTGCGTGGCAGATTTGAGGTAATTTAGGGAGTGTCCGTTTCGTTGCCCCAGAGCTAGCCTAAGACATTCCAGGTGGGGGAAAGAAACTATTTAATGTCGGAAACGGCGCGGTACATTTAATTAGATAATGGTGTAGGGCGACCCAAACCCTACCCGAGAGCGAGTAACGGACAATGTCTATACCACATTGGGGACTACTCAGTGGTACCGATGATGATATAGAAATTGTGTGTTTATCATCGTTACGCTATAAATATATTTTATGTTATTACGTGATGATTACGTGTTTGACTGGTTGGTGTGAAATTGATACTTGTTTATACTTATTATTATTTTTATTATTATTATTATTAGTAGTAGTAGTATTAGTATTATTATTATTATAAGTAATATTTTTATTGTTAGTACTATCATTTTTATTATTATCATTATTGTTGTTATTATTATGATTATTATTATTATTATTGTGATTATTATTCTTATTAGAATAATAGACTGAGTGTAATGATTGTGCTTAGAGGATTGAGTAAATCATAAGTTATATGAGACTCGAGGATGTATTTGGGGATTGCATACTATATGAGATAGCAGTGCCTAACCGAGATAATTATCGTGATATGAGAACGAGAGTGATGAGATGAGATTATTTTGAGGTTATCTATGAGATTATGATGACCGGTTAGGGCACTAGGGGGTGACCTGAAACATGGTCTGTGATATGAGGGACCTGAAACATGGTCGAGTGGACCTGAAACATGGTCGATTGGGGTCTATGCCTCGGAGGTAAAATTCCTGGGGATAGGCTAACGGCGGACCGTCCAGAGATGATTTCATTTTAGTCGCAGCTATAGTTCATGCATTGCATGAGCATCCTGGATTGTGGTCCAGAGGTGTGCACCGGGTTGTGCGTCTATAGTGCCATTGCTTTGCGTGGGCACTCTCCATCCGCGGACGAGGGTGTGCGCCGGGGACTCTGGGACGTGTCGATTATATTGTTGTGATATCCGGATATGGCCGATACCTGAAGAGATTATTCATACAGCATTTGCATTGCATCATGATGGTGGGTAGAGGAAAGATTTTAGATGTGGGTTGAGGATGATTATGTTATATATATTTATACTAGGGAGACAGATGTTTAGTGTGCCGTTATTTAATTAAATGTTACTAAAACCATTTCCACGTTCGGTGTTATATGGCTTCTTATCCCCTTTTATTTTGCTGTGTGTTGTGTACATATACATTTTGTACTTCAGACTCCGACAGAACAGATGGCGCACTGGGACCACCCATGGATGACCCAGGATCCAGGGTTCCCTCTCTCGGGGACCTGTGAGGTGGAGTGCTTAGACCCGCACGGGTGGCTTGTGGACCCGGTCGCTCGTTTCGTGGTATATACGGGTTCTGCGTCTATCACTACGGGGCTTGGGCAGGGAGCACCCATCGGATTTGTTGGCACGTTTCGTTTCTGCACGACCTTCCCGTTTCCAATAGGACAGCCTGATGGACACGTACCACCGATGCCGCCTATGTTCGGGATGGCCCCTGTACCCTTCATGGTACCTCCTAATGCCTTGGTACCCGGATTTGCACCCGCACTAGCACCGGAGCCCGAGTTAGCACCCATTCCGGAGGAAGACCCAGTTGCCCCCGCTCAGGATCTTCCAGTTGCCGCCGCTCCGGGTCTGGCACCCCTTCCTGAGGTATCCGCACCCCCAGAGATTCGTGCTACGGTTTCCGAGTCTTCACGAGTATCTTCTAGACGACTACATCCTCGGTATAGTAGACTCTACAGGCAGAGGTTTCAAGGGAAACCGGCCAGGAGTTCTTCCAGTGATAGCGGAGGAGTGTCCGGACCCGCCGGACCTCAGGATGCAGACGAGGGTGGTAGTGTATGATGGTTAGGGACAGTGCCATCAGTATAGGTGTGGGGTGAGGTTTTACTGTATATTTGGAGAGGGGACGAGGTGTGGAGTGCATCGGTGAGACTTTTCATTTTGGCTTTTGATGTATTTTGTTGATGTCACTAGCTTAGGAATATATCGGGATCCTACAGAGGGGAATCGCTTGACAGCAGTACTGGTATGTATGTATATAATTATAGTTATATACTAGATGCATGTTTATATATGTGTTTATAATTTTAAGTATTAAATTTTTCGTTGTTTTAATATACTCGCTTAACGATAATAACGAACTTAGGTATTAATATTTTGGGTTTTCTTTAATGGGACGTCGGGGCGTCTCAATTATCACTTTTAAAGCCTTTTAAGCCAAAACTTAGCTTTTTCCACTTAAATAATTTTCTAAAATCATAATTAACTTATTTTCAACAATTAATTTCATAAAATAACTTTTTATAATATTACGGATTTTCTTACGTAAAAATTAGCAGTACAAAAATAGTTTCACGGTTTCGCTCTCATGGTGACTCATAATTCACACTTACAGTAATAAATAATTAAAATAATGATATTTTCCAAAATTCTGTATTTTTCCCAAATAAAAATTTCTATCAATATTATATACCAATATTTTACCTTTAAAACATTGAATATAATTTATGAAGCTTCTTAAAGCTTTTATCCAATTAATTTAATTGGGCACTGACCACTGTCAGGCTTCTCAAACAACAACCAACAATAATATCATAGAGATATTTTCAGGTAAATCATGCATCACAACAACATAATATAATTGCAGATAAATAATTAAACGCAATTAAACCAACACAGATACAAATACCATAACTTAAACAACTTAAATAAATACTAACAGACAAATAATTATAGACAAACACAGGATAGCATATAGCCATCGAATATATCCCTCGGGTAATCCCTTCTTAGCTCTTGAAGAATTTTCTGTGAATTAAATGAATTTCGTCGGAAGTCCGGAAACCACCATCCTTCAATAAATCACAAGTCAGCCAATCAAAATCAAGTAAATAAATCACCTAATCCTCTATGATAGGTCATGGCCTCTATTAGGTTGTTGGATTAATGATCCTAAGAACTTAAGTTGTTGGATTAATGATCCTAAGCACTTAAGTCTTTAAAACATATGATTAACAACAAAGATTATAGAACAAAAACTTCCAATCCCTCAAATGCCTATTTTCGGCCATGGTGAGTGCTTGAGGTAAGGGATTTTAGTTTGACAAAACAACTTGGATTCAACAAGCAGATATACCAACAAGATAATATACATGATCATTGGTGAAAAACATGAACGAAAACTTTCCTCCTAACATCCCTATAGGTTCGACCCTAACAAGATAAAGGGGGAGGAAATTTTGGGTTTCAATATCCTCTTGGATTATGATAGAAGAGATAATAATAGGAACATAGAAATTGGTTTCACATTTTTAGGATTTTTCTATGATTTATCAAAGTTAAGAACAACTAAGATGAACATGAAAAATAAAGCTTTGAATCATGAAATGATTTCAAGAAACAATAGCTTAAAGATGATGAGGAAAATGAATCACCTCTTGGAATTTGAAAATGGGCAAGTAATCACCAACTTGCTTCACAATTGGAGCTTTCTTGTGCAAGGAGAAAGTAAGAACAAGGAAGAAGTTTGGAGAAGATGAGAGAAAGTTCAAGAATGTGATGGAATGACCTTGAATGAGCTTGACTTTTCAAACTTATGGGCAGCCATGGCAAGCATGGGCCTTGCACAATTTTGGGCCAAAGAAAGCCCAAGTCCAATTGATTTTGTAACATGAAAATAGCTTAAGACTTGATACTTTGTCAAGGAAACTTAAGAGTAGAAATTTGCCTCATGCAAAAAATGAATTTATGACCATGATATTGGTCTCTAGGCCTCAACCCTAAATAGGTTTAGATAGCAAGAATTTGGCCCATTTCACTTAGTGTATCATAAAAATTAGTTTAGGGACCAAAATGTAATTAATAGAAAGTTTAGGGGCCAAAATGAAATTATCAAAAATTTCTAACATGACCCTAAGCCACATTAAACCTCTTACATGGATGACTTAGTCCGAAGAGAATATAGGGTTTATCCACTTATCGAGTCCCGAAAATCCCGTAATCAGCTCCGTCGTTCGTTCGATTGAGTATAGCATCCGTAAAACGTATATTATTTCACTTTTTATGAAATAATTCTAAAAATACACTATCTTGGGAAATAAAATAAAAATCTTAAGTTTTTTGTTCATGAATTAAAATTAGGTCTTTTGAGCAGTATAATTATACTGTCAATGGAATTCGCGGGCCGGGTTTCACCTGACTTTCCAACCTAAATTTTAATCGTAGCTTTCTAATAAAGATAAATATGTCCTCTGCAAGAGGTTTAGTAAAGATATCTGCCCATTGATGGTCAGTATCTACAAATTGAATATCAATCACACATTTTTGCACATAATCCCTAATAAAATGATGTTTAATCTCTATGTGCTTAGCTCTAGAATGCAAAATTGGATTCTTAGATAGATTTATTGCAGCAGTACTATCACACATAAGCGGAATACTACTTACAAAAACATTGTAGTCCTTCAATTGATGTTTGATCCAGAGAAGTTGTGAGCAGCAACTTGCAGCAGATATATACTCAGCTTCAGCAGTTGATAAAACAATGGTACTTTGTCTTTTGCTTGACCATGAGATAAGATTAGCTCCAATGAAGTGACATCCTCCACTAGTGCCTTTTCTTTCAATTCTATATCCAGCATAGTCAGCATCACAGAAACCAACTAATATGTAATCTTCATTTTTATTAAAGCACAAACCAAGATTAGTAGTACCTTTTAAATATCTAAAAATTCTCTTAACTGCTGATAAGTGAGATTCTCTAGGATCAGATTGAAATCAATAACATAAACATACACTGAACATAATATCATGCCTAGAAGCAATAATATATAAGAGAGATCCTATCAAACCTCTGTATACCTTTTGGTCTACCTTTTTCTCTTTATCATCTTTGTTCAGTATGGAAGTGGGGTGCACAGGAGTATTCATTGGTTTAAAGTCATCCATCTTAAACTTCTTCAGAAGCTCTTTTGTATACTTGGTTTGGTGGATGAGCACCTCGTCCATGGTTTGTTTTACTTGAAGTCCAAGGAAGAATTTGATTTCTCTCATCATGCTCATTTCAAACTCTTTCTGCATTAACTTAGAGAATTATTTGCATAGAGATTCATTAGTACCACCAAAAATAATATCATCAACATATATTTGTACAACTATGAAATTAAACTTAATGGATTTTCTAAATAAGGTTGTGTCAACCTTTCCTCTATTGAATCCATTTTCCATAAGAAACGAACTTAGTCTGTCATACCAAGCTCTAGGAGCTTGTTTAAGATTGTACAAAGCTTTCTTAAGCTTATATACATGTTCAGGATGGGTTTCACACTCAAAACCCGGAGGTTGCATAACATAGACTTCTTCATTAATAAAGCCATTTAGAAAAGCACTTTTAACATCCATCTGAAAAAGCATAATAATATGATGTGCAGCGAATGAAAGTAGAATTCTAATAGCTTCCAATCTAGAAACAGGTGCAAAATTTTCAGTATAATCTATACCTTCTTCTTGAGAGAAGCCTTGAGCAACAAGTCTTGATTTGTTTCTGATTACCTTACCATTTTCATCAAGTTTGTTTCTGTAAACCCACTTTGTTCCAATCACTGATTTGTCATTGGGCAGTGGAACCAGAGTCCAAACATCACTTCTTTCAAACTGATTGAGTTCTTCTTGCATAGCTAGAATCCAACCATCATCTAGCAGAGCCTCGATTACTGTTTTTGGTTCCAACTCAGAGACTAGTGCAGAATTGTCTTGTTCTCTGAAAGTTGATCTGGTTCTTAGCTTGTCATTAGGGTTTCCAATGATCTGATATTGTGGATGATAATTCTTGAAGTGCCAAGATTTTTGAATTGTACCATGTTGCGAAGTGGAAGTTTTTGGTTGTTGAGTGGGGTCATCTTCTTGATCATCAACTTTTATCTCAGGTGAGTCTCCTGGAATGCTTATATCAAGATCTGGAAAAGCTTCATCTAGCTCTGATAATTTCTTATCAGGCTGTTTATCATCAAACTTGACATGAATACTTTCCTCTACTATCAGAGTCCTAGAATTATAAACTCTAAAGCCTTTAGATGTTTCAGAATATCCTAATAGTATTCCACTATTTGTTTTAGCATAAAACTTACCAAGTTGATCTTTAGTATTCAGTATATAGCATTTACAACCAAAAGGGTGAAAATAAGATATGTTGGGTTTTCGTCCTTTCCACAGTTCATAAGGAGTCTTATGCAGGATAGGTCTAATGTATATTTTGTTCTGAATGTAGCAGGCAGTATTAACCGCTTCATCCCAGAAGTGTCTAGGGACAGAGTTGTCATTGAGCATAGTCCTAGCCATCTCTTGAAGAGATCTGTTCTTTCTCTCTACCACGCCATTTTGCTGTGATGTTCTAGGTAAAGTTCATAAGGAGTCTTATTCAGGATAGGTCTAATGTATATTTTGTTCTGAATGTAGCAGGCCGTATTAACAGCTTCAGCCTAGAAGTGTCTAGGAACAAAGTTGTCATTGAGCATAATCCTAGCCATCTCTTGAAGAGATATGTTCTTTCTCTCTACCATACCATTTTGCTATGGTGTTCTAGGTATTCAGAAGTTGTGAAGGATACCACTTTCTTCACAGAACTTATGAAATAGCTCATTTTCAAAATCTTTCCCATAGTCACTTCTGATTAAAGTGATACACATGCCTTTTTCATTATGTACACGTTTGCAGAATACAGAAAAGACCTTAAAAGACTCATCCTTGTGAGTTAGAAACATAACCCTTGTCCATCTAGTGTAATCGTCTACTATGACAAGACCATATTTCTTACCACTAACAGAGGCAGTCCTTGTTGGACCAAAAAGATCAAGATGTAGCAACTCTAGTTGTCTTTTGGTACAAACAACTTTCTTAGATTCAAAAGAACCTTTGACTTATTTTCCCTTTTGACATGCATCATAGAGAGCATTAGATTTGAACTTAAGGTTTGGTAGTCCTCTCATGAGGTTATGCTTGTTTAGCTTCGAAATTAATTTCAAGCTTGCATGACCTAGCCTTTTGTGCCAAATCCATCGCTCATCTTAAATGGACACTAGACATGAGACACTTTGATTTGAGAGATCCTCCAAGTCAATCTTATAGAGATTGTTTTGCCTTTTAGCAGTGAATAAAAGTGATTCATCATCTTTCTTGACAGTACACATGTTCTTATCAAAAGCAACTGCATATCCACTATCACATAACTGACTATGCTCAGTAGATTGTACTTCAAGCCATTTACTAAAAGAACATTATCAATGGAGGGAAAAGGATGTTTACCAATTTTACCTATACCAATGATTTTCATTTCCGATTTCCTCCAAATGTGACCCAGTCACCATCTTTGGGCTTAAAGTTTTGGAACATAGACCTCTCTCCCGTCATGTGACGTGAGCCGCCACTGTCCAAGTACCAAGACATATGTTTTCTTCCTGTTGTTAAGCAAATCTGTAACAGGTATTATCTTATCTTTAGGTACCCAAACTGACTTGGGTCCTTTCTTGTTAGTTGTTACTGGATAAGTATGCTTAGTATGTTTATTGTGTATGCATCTAGATGTAATTAATATGCCCACTTTTTCCACACACTTTGCAAAATGTGTTCGACGAGCTAGACTTAACTTTGATATATTTATTTAAAACTTTTGAAGCTCTATGTTGTGTAAGAGGTTTTGACTTTTTGTGAGATGCATCTTGCTTGTCTTTGTCATAACCAAGGGCAGATTTATCATGAGGTGACCTAGAGTACCTTAAAATGAGACTAAGCTTATCTGAGCCACCTACAAGCTTTGACAATGAATCTGTTAGATATGTTACATCTTGTTTTAGTTTTGTAACTTCACAAGAAACATCAGGTTCACACACCATTTTGTCAGCTAGACTGATATTCACTGATTTTAGTATGTCATTTTCATTTTTCAGGTTTTGTTTCTCAGTACAGACCTTATCATACTCTCTAGTCAGTTTAGAAAACTTCTTTTTGAGACTCTTATATTCTCGTGATGGTATAAACGACTCATGCAACAGTTAATCAAAAGCATTTTGAAGAGTGGACAGGTCAGAGTCCATTACCTCAGCATCAATGTATTCACTTTCTGATGCAGTGTCTGCCATGAGACAGATATTTGCCTCTTCCTTAGCTTCATTTTATCCATCTGATGAAGACAGATCAAGATCCTACCATGTAGCCATTAAGCCTTTCTTCTTTTTGAAGAATTTCCTTTTATCCTTTAGCTCGGGGCAATCAGCTTTGAAATGACCATGTTTCTTGCATTAAAAGCATAAGGGTGGACCTTTATCCTTGGAGTCTGACTTCTCCTTGGAAAACTTTTTGTTGAATGGCTTCCTTATGAAACCACCTTTCTTTCTCCACATATCTTGAATCTTCATGGAGATAAAGGACAATTCATCCTCATCTGATCCTTCATCATTATCAGATGATTCATCCTCATCTGATGACTCAACAACTTTTAGAACTTTTGATGAATTTGCTTTCTTTGCCTCTAGGGCAATATATTTTCATTTTTTGGAATTTTCTTCTTCATTATGTTCAAGTTCATGAACCTTGAGAGATCCAAGAATCTCTTCCAGTGAGAGTGTATTCAGGTTTTTGGCTTCCTGAATAGCAGTTACTTTGGGTCTCCATTGCTTGGATAGACTTCTCAGCATTTTTCTGACATGATCTCTATTTTCATAAACTTTTCGAAGAGATCCGAGACTGTTGGTGATGGTTTGGAATCTTCCAAACATTTGGTCTATTGTTCCATGTTCACCCATCTTGAACAACTCATACCGATGAACCAGCATGCTGATCTTTGATTCCTTAACTTGTGAGGAACCCTCATGAGCTAGGGCAAGAGTATCCCGGATTTCTTTAGCAGTATTACAGCTGTGAACTTTGTCATGTTCAGATCTGGTTATAGCACACATGAGATAGTGCTTAGCCTTCAAATTCAGCAGAAGTTGGTTTTCTGGTCTTGAGTCCATTGGGCTCTAGGAACAGCAGCTCCATCTTCATCTCTTGGTTAAGTGTAGCCGGTTTCAATCAGCTCCCAAATATCTATATTTTGTGCTTCTAAGAAGGCCATCTTTCTCTTCTTCCAGTAGTCATAATTTGTTCCATCAAAGAGAGGAGGTTTGTGGATAGCTTGTCCTTATGGATCCATGGTTGTTGGATCGTACTTCCTCGACACTTGTTAGATGCTCAACCCTTTCGAGGCTGAGCTCTGATACCAACTGAAGTTGACACAGGCAAACACAAGAAGAGGGGTTAAATTGTGTTTGTTAATAATTTTCGAAAACAACCTTTAAAACAATTTTTACACACAAGGAGATTAGAAACAGAAGCAAGCACAAAGAAATAGATCCTTTTTTAAAAGGCTTTAACAAAAGCAATATCAAGACCCCTTGGTTAGTAAGAAGCAAATAAAGCTGTAAGAGTTAAGAGATAGAAGAATCACACAAGATGTTTTATCCTGGTTCACTCTCTTCCAACCAAGAGCTACGTCCAATCCCTTCTCCAGGTTACAAGTATTTCTTTCTTACCAAGCCTCTTCGGGCTCTAACTCTAACAAAGAGATTTAATGGTTGATCTTCTTAACTCACTATGTGTAAGGATATGACAGTTTAAGATCAGATGAATATTTTCACAATATTCAAACTAAGAAATACTGACTCTTGCTCTTTAAAGAAATATGAGTATGAGTGATTGTAGTTTGAAAAAAGTTGAGCTAGCAAGGTTGTGCTGGCAAGAGTAGTTCTTCAGAATCTCATGTCTTCTATTTATACTGACCTTCTTGTTCACTTGTATTTCTTCAACGGTTACTTTGAATAATCCCGTTTAGAGATAGCATTTAATGCATGATATCCGTTGTGATTGATAGATTGATTGTGGCAAGCTAAATAGTGTTCTTGGTTATCGAGGTAGCATGAAATAGGAGGCTTACTGCTCTGAGTTATGCAGCTTGAGAACTTTTTGTTCCTCTTTTTGTACAGTCCAGCTTTTTTCATCCATAAAGTTGTCATCGTACAGATCGTTTTGCAGTATCTTATTGTACGATTCTGCTTTTTGCATTTCTTGATGGTACTATGTTTCTTTTACAACAAGGTAAAATATTAAAGCAGCTAGGACAAAAGTGAAGCACAAATATTCTATTGAAATAAATATCAATCATTTGAAATAAATTCAAGAGATTCGGATAGCATTTATTTATTCGAAGATGGAGCTCATCTACTTTAAAAAACTTCGTCTACTTAGTTATATGTGAGACTAAATCTGTTTCAACAGATTATTTTGCTCGTCCGATGACGTGGCATATCCTCTTGTCTATCAAGTCTTTGGACTTGCTATTCCTCAATGAGTTATAAAGATTTCCGTCCAGTGACGTGGCAGATAGAGCTTGTCTACCTAATTACTTTAGTTTTTAGTTCATTCAATTTTATCAATTACTTTCGTCTGCTTACGTGGCAAGATGGACGCGCTTATTATCAAGTCTTTGGAATTGTTGTGTCTAACAAGTTATTTTGCAATTCGTCTAGCAAACATTTGGAGCCTCGTCTACTTAAGAAAACCAGTCTACTTAAATAAATAAATAAGTAACTTTACCAAAACAAAATTGGGCAGCCCGTCTACACTGGTGGACGCGTATTCTTTCAATGAAAACTTATCCCATGTCTCTTTTACTTATATTTAAATATTCATGCATAACTGAAAGCACATGTTAGATCTCAACTAACACTTTGCCAAGTAAATTTAATCCTTTTGTTAGCATCAAAACTTAGAGATTATTTAATCCAAAACCACATTGGTTCCAACAAGGGTGCACAACTGTCACGGTTTGCTATTTTTGCTATCAGAATCAAGAATCCATGGAGCACATTTTCTTTCAATGTAGCTTTGCTAGGAGTCTCTGGAGCTGGCTTGGTTCTGTCATTAACTGCAACATGAATTCTGTCAATTTATCCTCGGTTCTGGAAATTTGTGACAGGAATTGGAGCAAGCAGGTGAAAGATGTTATAGCAACATCATTAATCAACATCATCTGGATTATATGGTTCAGTAGAAATAAGTTGAAGTTTGACAATAAAAATATCTCTACTCGAGCAACAATTAACATGGTTTCTGCCTCAATTTCTCTGACTGGTAATCTTTCAAAGAATCGCTCTTTCTCTTCCAGTATTGAAAGCAAAATTCTGGACTCCTTTAAGGTCTCTGCTCATCCTAGTAAAGCTCTACAAGTCAAGCTATTTTGCTGGACCCCTCCCTTGTGTGGTTGGATTAAGGCCAACATAGATGGCTCAGCCTTAGGGTGTCTGGGTCCCTTAGGTGGAGGTGCAATTTTCAGGGACAAAAGTGGTTCTGTCCTAGGGTACTTCTCAGATTTCTATGGCAGCTTTGATACCTTTCATGCAAAACTTTTGGCAGCTATGACTGCAATTGATATAGCTTGGAGAAAGGGCTGGTTAAGGCTTTGGCTAGAGTGTGATTCTTTGCTTGTGGTTCAAGCCTTCTCTTATCCAGACATTGTGCCTCGGAGAATCAGAACAAAATGGAATAATTGTCTCAAGTTGACCAAGAAGATGAGCTTTAGCATCTCTCAAGTCTTTAGAGAAAGAAATCACTGTGCAGACATGCTTGCTGCTTATGGAGTGGCCTCTAGAAGCTACTCTTGGTGGAATTCAATTCCTAGCCTTATTAGGCATGATTTTTTCATTAATAGATGGAGATTGCCTATGTACGGATTTTGTTAGCTTTGTTTTCTTTCATTAATGATGCTTTTTTCCCTAATGAGGGTTTGGCATCATAGGGTTTTAATGAGGCCCCTTCTTGCTTAAAAAAAAATCTTTTTTTTTTACGGGAAAAGGGTAATATATTAAAACCCTCTAAAATCAGAGGCCGACAAAGAGTCAATACAAGAAGGGTTTTCCTCAATCCAAACTTTATCTCCTATTTCTAGAGCAAACTTAACTAAAGTGTGAGCTAGCAGATTTGCCTCCCGCTTGATATGGGAGACAAACCAACTAATAAAATGAGGAATATGGCCTTACAATCAGAAATAATAGCACCAAAAGAAGATGGATCTTGAGCTGTTGCTTTCATAGCTGAAACAACATTAAGAGAATCAGTTTCACCAATTAGTTGTATGAACCCCATATCTTTTGCAAAAAATAATCCCAATCTCAATCTAATGGCCTCAGCAATATCCACTTCAGGGACCACATTGACTTTCCACGTAGCCGCAACCATTACTAGTCCATGTTCATCTCTTATAATTGCTTGCGCCAATTCCCCAACAATTATCCACTGGGCCAGCAGCATCAACATTGAGTTTATAAAAGTTGCTTGGAGGTGGACACCATATGACCGAACTTGTGGAGGCCTGCCCATTTAAATGGCATGTGATTTGGCTTGGGTCAATAACATTAGATGACTTATACTCATATAATGATTTGTTCGCCCTTCTTACTATGTCCAACGGGTCAATATTTAAGGCTTCAAAACATGCTTTATTTTGCGCAAACCAAATCCTATAGCATAAAGATAAGACCATCTCAGAAGCTTCTCGTGGAGCAAATTTAATCACATTTGATAACCAGCTACAAAAATTCTCCTCCACATTCATAAAACGAATACCATGTGAGGAACAAACCTGTTGCGCCCAAATACAATGTTTAAAGACATGGTTTATATCCTCAGTTTCGGTCTCACATCTTGGACAAATAGAATTACAAGAAACTCCCCTGGATAGGAGTTTAGTTTTTACAGGTAAGCTATTATGGAGAATACGCCAAGCTAGATGAATATGCCTTGGGATGGTTTTTAAATGCCATATTTTTTCAAGATCATATCATTTTGAGGCCCTGCAGACCTCTGGTCATTCTCTTCTTCTTCCCATCTTGTAATGCAATGATAAGCAGATTTGACAGAGAACCAAGAAAAATGATCATTTTGTGCCATGACAGGAAGAGGAATTTGTAGAATTTGGGATGCCTCAAAAGGTAAGAAAAATAGAATTCACTAAATTATAATTCCAGCACCCAAAATCATGTAGAATTGGCTGGGACACAATAGAAATTTCAGAGTTAACTGGTTTTGCTGTCCACACTTCATAACCATTTTGTTTGGGTAACCAGTTATCCTCCCTTATGTTAATGAAATGGCCAGTTCCAATTGTCCAAAGAATACCCTTTTTGATAACCCATTGCACTTGGTGAATACTACGCCATGTAAAACTAGGTGAATAATCAACTTTAGCTTTTAGGAAACCACCTCTTGGAAAATATCTTGCAGCTAGGCACTTGGATAGGAGAGATTGCGGATTTGTTAAAATTCTCCATCCCTGTTTGGTGAGGAGGCCTAGGTTAAAAGTCTTGAAACTTCTGAATCCCAAACCACCACCATCTTTTGGTTTACAATATTGATTCCAATTGATCCAGTGGATTTTTTTCTCGCCATCTCTGCTTCCCCACCAGAATCTTCTTATCATTTCTTCAATGTGATCACAAAGAGTATTAGGCAAAAGAAAGCACCCCATAACATAAGTTGGAATAGCCTGTGCAATTGATTTAATGAGGACCTCTCTCCCAGATGTAGATAGGAATTTCTCTTTCCATCCCTTAAGCTTCTTCCATATTCTATCTTGGGCAAAATCAAATACATGTTGCTTAGACCTCCCCACAAAAGCTGGACGGCCAAGGTACTTTGATTGATTCTCCACTGCCTTAATATTAATCCATCCTTGGAAGTCATTTTTTGTCTGTAGGAACATTTCGGCTAAAGGAGATCTCAGATTTAGCCAAATTAATAAGCTGGCTAGAAGCAGATTGGTAAAGATCAAGAATTCCTTGCAAAGTGATAGCATCCTGGTGAGAGGATATACATAAAATAAGACTGTCGTCTGCAAAGAAAATATGTGAAATGACAGGAGCTCCTCTTGCAATTTTAATACCATGTAACAACCTATTATATAGGCTTTTCTGATAAGACTTGAAAAAACCTCAGTGCATTTTCACTTTTGCTTTCGGTTTCTTCCATCTTCAGGGTTTGATTAAGCACTTGAAAGTAAAAAATGTGATATACTTGATTTTGTGCATCTGAGTTCTCATTTTTAAGTTGTTTTAGGACTTGCTATTATGCATGTTAAAATATAATTGCATAAAGAAGGATTTTTTCAAGCACTATATATGTGACATCTTGCAGTTTTTTAGAGAAGGTAACAACATTAGGATGCCATGGTTATGTGTAGTGATTACACTCCTTGAGAATCTAGATGTATGTATACTTTATTTTATGTATAGACAAATGGACAATACAGATGTGATTGGCTACTTTGATTTAGACTTTGCTAGTTGTATTGATTTCGCAAATCAACATCATGATACATTTTCATGATGGCCGATGGGTCTATTTCTTGGATAAGTATTAAGAAGACCTTGATTACTACATCTACTATGGAAGTCAAGTTTGTCTCTTGTTTTGAAGCAACTTCACATGATGTATGGCTTAAGAGCTTCATTTATGGTCTTAGAGTTATGGATTCTATTTCTAGACCATTGCAATCATTGGGGTATGCTTGTATCTTCTTATACACCATACCCATCGGTGAAGTTTTATCGCTCCAACCATTTCTCACCTTCACACTGACCAATTTTAACACCGCCCACAACCGTGTCTGAGTAGTACACCCCGGATACAAAGTTTTATCGTCATCATTGCACAATGTTTCATACACATGTGCTCGCTGAAAAGATTCTTGTCTAATATCACGGATCATGTCCTCTACTCGATCATTCTCCATATCTATGTCAACTTCCTCACTTTGGGAGACACTTGGCTTGCTATTTAACAACACATCACCATGCCATATCCATCTTGTATAATTCGAGCAAATCCCAAAACAAATAAGATGAGTACGTATATCCTTGACCACTCATTTCCTTGTATTAAAACATCTGACACAAGGACAACATAACATTCCATTACTATTAGGAACATTTCTTTGAACAAATTCCATAAACTCATCCACTCCCTTTAGATACTCATCACTTGTGCGAACCATCCAACTACGATCCATAACTAGATAGGTTCTGTAGATATACACACATATATCTAATATAAGCACAATAGGGGTGATTGGAAAATCACTAGTATTTAAAAACCTAACAACCATATATATCTTCATTGAGTAATTGGCTAAAACATCATCCTAATATATCTTAATCATCATTTCAATGCCACCAATAAGCCTATTACCGAGTAAAGTAGAAATCCAACCCTAGCAAAAAACTATACCTATGTGGACCTCAAATGGACATGATATATCCTCACAGCCAAGGTAGTAAAAACCGGACCGGACCGGTCGGTTGAACCGGTTCGACCGTGAACCGGGCACTAGGACGGTTCTGAGACACCCCATTGTGCCTCTTTGTGTCATTAGATTAAAACATCATTATTTAATTACTTAATCGCACGCTTAACGTGAAAATACGTAGAAATTAAAACTTAACTTATAAAGTATACAACTTCATATAGAATGGCATATCACAATATAAGTATATTATGCATATTACAAAACACTGTTGAGGATATCCTATCAGTAGGATCCCTCACAAGCATATACTTAGACAAAAAGTTAAACAACGGAAACATAATAAAAATACGCCTCATGAGACGCACTGGCCATAACTAACTAGACCCTAATCACCATGGTCACAGCTCGTCCTCCAGCCTCCGGTTCGTAGGGAGTTCAATCCAACTCCTCCTGGTTACGCTCATCCACGGGGTCTTCTCGTACGATTTCACAAGGAAATAAAATACAACATACAGAAATATACAGGGGATAAGAAACGGTCCTATCATCAAAAAGAGGAAAAGAGTAATAGTAAATTATACAGTAATTGTCACAGACAATCAACACACATAACTAACGAATCATCCTCAGGTTAATATATATCATCCTCTACCCTTACTCTCAGGCAATCTAACACGTTATTTTAACGTAACCTCTCTAATCTTGTCACCGTGGCTTTGCGTTATCGTGGCCACTACCACTCCTGTCACCATCCCTCACTTGCATGGGGGCACACCCTCATTCCAGTTAGGATGTTCCACCTAGTGCACACCTCCATTCTCATTAATGTGTTCCACCCCCATTCCCTAAGGTGGAAGTGGTCTCGCGAGAACTCTCGATTTTACGTGTATTATATTACCAATACACAGAAGTGTTTTACGTGTATTAATTATATTACCAATACACGGTGTATTATATTACCAATACACAGATGTCCTTGCGTATTATATTACCAATACACTTTTGTCTTTGTGTATTATATTACCAATACACTTTTGTCCTTGTATATTATATTACCAATACACGGTTGTGGACAACAACACCTATACTTGAATCTCACCAACCTGTCTTAACAACATCCTAGTGCCTTAACCTTCCATTAGAACTTGACACATATTCTATGACGTAACACCTCTTTAACATACATCATCTAGGTTAAGCACTTCTAAATCATTATTATCCTCACACCCAAACCAATCATCTCTTAGACAATATATATATCTTTGCTTAAAATTCACTAAGCATAATAATAAAAACCAGGCAGATCATGCATAACACAATATCAATCATAATATTCCCATATCACCAACATAGCACAAAATCAATTCAATAAAGGTAATAAAATCAAATCAACCATCAACAATATAAAATCAACCTAATATCGATAAACCTACAATCCCTGAATCGCCATTAGTTTTTCAGAAGAGGTTTCCAATGTGATTTTGGTCTTGTCGATTACTCGACTACTAGTAGGGTTTAGGTCGCCCTACACAATTATTATATAATCTACTACTTATCCATTCCGACGATAGGTTGGTTCTTTCCCCCACCTGGGTTATCACCGAACTCCCGAACTCGAAGCTCCTCGTTGTCACGCCACAAAGTACTAACTCTACCTTCAACCAATCAACATAATAACCAATAAACCAAACAAACTCATCTATGTTCTCTTTAGGCTAGGTTTGGCCATTTAATTCAAATTAGAGTTAGGATTCTTTTGTCAACATATGCCTTTGGATACTTATCACTTAGGTTCTAGGTAACTTAGATAAATTGCTATAACTTGAAGATATGGAATAAAAATCATCCAACCACTTAGGTTTCGGCCTTGTATTACAACATAGGCTAGAAATCTTTAAACTTTCTAATCTCTTAGACTTAGCATCCAAATGTATTAAGGAGCTTAAGTCCATGATCATATTGGAAAATGAAAAGAAAACATCCTAGGTTCACAACCATCATAGGATAAATAGGCTAGAAATCTTTAAACTTTCCAATCTCTTAGACTTAGCCTCCAAATGTATTAAGGAGCTCAAGTCCATGATCATTTTGGAAAATGAAAAACAAAGTATCCTAGGTCTATAACCTTCTAGGTTCGGTCTTCATAGGATTTATAGGATAGAAATCTCTAAACTCTCCAATCTCTTTTACTTAGCATCCAAATATATTATGGAGCTCAAGTCCATGATCATTTTGGAAAACAATGGAAACTTACACATTCCAATCTCTTAGACTTAGCATCCAAATATCTTATGGAGCTCAAGTCCATTATCATTTTGGAAAATAAGAAATAACACATCCTAGGTTCAATAACATAGAATAAACAAGTCAGAAATCCTTAAACTTTCGTAGACTTAGCATCCTTCTATATTAAGGAGCATTAGTCCATGATCATTTTGGAAAATGAAACTCAAACATTCTTGCTCTAAAACATTTAAGTTTCGCCCTACATAGGATAATGAGGAAAAATATTCTTTGTTTGATAACAACCCTTAGGTTTAGAATCACAAGGTATTAAGAGTTCTAAATCCATGATCATACTTATAAAGTTGAAACATAGTATCCTAGGCTTACTTATACATATTTTCGGCCATCATAGGAAAACAAGCTATCAAACCTTTCAAGATTTATAGATTTAAGATTAAGGAATAGTTAGAAACTCAAACACATGATCATATTCCAAAAGTTGAAGCAAAAACCTCCTAGGCCACATATGCATAACTTCGGCCTTCATAGGAAGAGATAGGTAGAGAATTTTGTTTTACACAACCTCTTAGTATGTGAAAATATAAGTTAATACAAGACTATAGAAAGTGGTTTCAACTCAAAATGATTTTTCTACCATTTTAGAGAGATTTTAGAAGTTTAAAGCATACAAAGAACACATAAATCAAACTAAGAAATAAAATATGAAACTTGCAAAAAGATTCATATGAGAGCATTACCCTTAGTATAAGGAAGAACTTTAATGAAGAACTCAAGTAGAAAAAATGAATAAAAACTAAAGCTTTAAGAGCTTGAACTTTTAAAAGAAAAGGAAGTAGATGAGGTTTTAATGGAGTTTTGGAGAAGGAAAGTGATTAAGTGAAAATGAGAGGTGTATATATAGAGAAAGGAGAGAGTGGCACGGAATTGAGGAGAGAGGAATGAGCTTGGAGAGCAAGTTTTGACCTTGTGCCTTGTTTGGTTTGAGAAAGAGAGAAAAATAGGTTTTTAGAATATAATATGATATAATTTGAAAAGTTTGATGATTACACTTTTGGAGTGTGTCATAACCCATTTCCATCAAGTCCCATCAAGTCGCTTCACTTCTTTTGTGCTCCCTGATCTGCTCCAGTTCGTACCCGGTTGTATTTTCCGATCATAATTCTTCCGACGTTTTTACCCGAATAAATATTATATTTTATTTCTGAACTCGAATTTTCAAAAATTTCCAGTATCATACAAAACATTACAAAAACACTAACCGTTTTGTTCACGGTTCAAATTAGGTTTTCTGCTCAGTAAACTTGTACTGGCAGTGAAAATGCAGACTGACTTTCGTCTGAATTTTCAACCAAAAATTTTACCGTAACCTTCTACCATAAAGTAGACTATGAATATGATTTTATTTTAATCAAAAACACTTTCTAACCCTCAAATTAAAATATAATTAATTATATTTTAACCGGTTGAACAACATAATTAAAATCAGGTTGTTACAGGTTCGGTTGACTATCAGAATCGGCCATGCATGGAATCGGTGTGAGAACCGATGAACCGGTTCAAAACCGGTAAAACCGGTCAAACCTGTTGTGGACCAGTCTGCACCGGTTCCTTAAAAAATGAAACCTGTGTCGTTTTCATTTTCGTGCACCACAGCCTCCACTCCTCCATAGCCGCTACTGGCTGCAGCGAAAAGGCGAAGAAGAAGAAGAAGAAGAAGAAGAAGAAGAAGAAGAAGAAGAAGAAGAAGAAGAAGAAGAAGAAGAAGAAGAAGAAGAAGAAGAAGAAGAAGAGGGTAAACATATGAAGCAGAAGAACGGAAATGTACAGAGAGAGCAGAACAAAAGGGATACATAAGTAAGAAGAAGAGGGTATACTGAGAAGGGATGGGTAGGGGTGGTGGCTACTGTGCTGAAATAAAAAGAGAACTAGGGTTTCTTATTCTAGTTCTAGCACTGGTAGAAATGGATTTGGGACCATCCTATATAAAACGCAAATTCTTTTGTTTTTTAAAACATCTGGGCTGATTAATTTAAATATATTTTCATAGGCTTTCAAAAGGAAAAAAGAATGGGTTGGAGAAATAGCTTCCGTAACATATCTTTTATTTATTTGGAATAATCTAAAAAAAATGAGCTTAATAATTTTAGATGTTATGTTATTTTTTGTTTAATATTATTATACATATTATATTAAGAATTATAAAAAAATTATTATTTAATTAATATCGATTCAACCATGTTCTAACCATGGTTGGACCATTGAACCTTGAACCAGTGCCTTCGTCGGTTCAATGACCGGTCCAGTTTTAAAAACCTTGCTCACAGCAAATGTTTCCAATGACTTTCCTACTTCATAAGAAACCTGAGACAATATTCAACATTCCATTACTATTCAACAAGACATGACTTGCCTGCTTTCTAAGAAACCAGTGACAATATTCAACATTCATCAAAGATTTTTTTCATACGCAAGTAGTGTCATAAATGTTCATCAAATAAAGTTCAACAATAAACTATAATCCTTGATTATTATACACTTGTTTTGGTTTTATTCATTGAAACAATTGGTTGTCTCCAACATGCTCAACATTTTTCTCCTAAAAAATGAGTTAATGCAAGTTGAGATTGGTTTGCTTATAAGCTAGTTCATTTAAGTATAAAAAATTTAAAGATTATACAGTCTTTTGTTTCAGAAAAAAAAAATTCAGATAGTGCTTGTTTTATCCACACATCTAGATATATCCATAAACCCATCAATATGTAACCACATCCCACATATTTATGCCCATGTTTCATACAAGTTCATCAACCAAATCGCTACAGAAGTCATCAATTGGAACTCAAATTCCATAACAAACTTCATCCCACCATACAAAACACAATTATACCACATAATGAACCAGTTCTTACAGTTAAAAATTACAATATCTTATATCAATAAACCGTCCTCAACATGAAACAATCATTTTTCACTCCAAATTTAGAATCTTTTTTTCTTTATGTTTCAATTTCAATGTAACCAATATTTCCCCTGAACATATATTTCATCACCACATACTAGTTTAAGGGTCAAGTTCTATGCACACTAGAAAGGAAAAGTTGAGAAAACAACGAAAGTGCAGGAATATGTTAAATAAGGTATGTGTACCTTTTAAAGAGGGTGGGGCTGGATCTGGGCACCAGATACCCTGAACCGTGATGGATATTTGTGGTTCTTTCTTACTCGAATCCATACATAGCTCCTTGGAAAATTAGAACTAAATGGAGAAACTGTATTGCTTTGGCCTCAAACTTTACTTTCTTGATTTCTCATGTTTTTAGAGAAGCTAATCACTGTGCTGATAAGCTAGCCAATTTGGAGTCAGTTCTCAATGCTTCACTTGGTGGAGCCTGATTCCCAGTTTTATTAGGCATGATTTCTTCTGTAATAGGTGGGGTATGCCTAATTTTAGATTCTTGTAATCCCCCCTCTTTACATGGGTAAGGTCCTATGTCCCCCCATGTTTTCTTGTATTTCTTTCTTTGTTATTTTAATAATACTATGGGGTGCTGCAGATGATTGGTAGTGGTTTTGGTGCCAACATAGTTGGGATGATTTCCACTGCAGTGATGCTTCTGCACTCCTTTTTGCTTAAAAAAAAAAGAGGGGGGAGTTAATCCCATGCATGTACACCATAGTAAGTGGAGATGCCATTTGCAATCAACACCAGCATAGTGGAGAAATTACAATCAACAACTGGAAGATTTGCAAACACTAACCAAAATTTCGGTATTTCAAAACTAAAACTTTAAGGGTTTAAGGGGTTACCTGCATTCACAGAGTGGAGAAGGAGAGTGGCCCATTGGTGGTGCTACCAGGTTGGTGGTGTGACGGCTCGGTGTTGGCCCTCCACTGGTGGCCGCAGTTCGAAGTGGTGACTGAGAGTGAAACGGCTAAAGAGAGACGACTGGAGAGTTAGGGCAATATTCAAAGTGGTGTGAAGTTCAGAGAGAGTGTGTGTGTGTGTGTGTGTGTGTGTGTGTGTGTGAGAGAGAGAGAGAGAGAGATATTACCTTAGAAAGATATCCTCGCGGTGGTGGTGGAGAGGGGCTCACGGCGGTGATCGCAGAACATATGATTGGTTAGGGCAGAAGGCGGCGGTGACCAGGGTCATGTGTGTGAAAGTGATACAATGGCGTGCAGGACATAATGTTATACTAAAAACAATTTGAGTAAAACTTTTAACGTCTGTTATTTAAATAACAGACGTTAAAGTTAGTCTTTTGCGTCAGTTATTAAAACAACACTAGTTCAGGAAGAGCTTTTTACGTCAGTTAAAAGTCTTTTTAACGTCTGAAAAATGGCCGACGTTATTCAAGCAGACGTAAAAAGTTTAACTTTTAACGTCAGTTATCAACTGACGTTAAAAGTACACTTTTAACGTCAGTTGTTTAAATAACTGACATTAAAAGTGTATTTTTAACATCAGTTATTTAATTTAATTGACGTTAAATGCATTACTTATAACATCAGTTATTTAAAACAACTGATGTTATAAATAATTTTTAAAAAAAAAATTACTTTTAACGTTAGTTGTCTTAAATAACTGACGTTAATGTTGTTTTTTTTATTTGATACAATATCCATTCCCCCAGCATATCCCTACATTCAGTAAACATAGATCAGAATATACAGAATAGGCACATTACAGAATTTGCACATACACTCAAATTTAGCCAAAAAGGGCCTCGTTAAAACCTTATGATGCAAAACGGCTTAGGGATAAAAACATCATTAAGGAAAAAGAGTACCCTTAAATTGTATTAAAAAAAGAAAATAAATACAAAGAACTAATGGGGGGACAAAAACAAAAACCCATTGATAGAAAAAACATAACTAAAATTTTCTAAGTATTTTAAATGTAAATACACATCAACTATAAGTTTCTAATTATTAACTACACATCTTCTAAGTACTCGGCATATATTTTTGCTATTCATTTTTCTTTAGAATATTTAAAGAAAAATTCTGCAAAGCGCATCCTCAAGTCTCTAAACTCTCCTTTTTTAAGAGCAGAAGGATCGCTAAAAGCCTGCACGTATTCAAATAATTAGCAATAACATTAATGCAAGGAAAAGGAAAACTAAAATATATAATTAAATAAGTTTTTTAAGTATTACCCTCTTCCATCCCTCTGTAATAGATGCGGAGACTATGGTCAGCATATGATGCATCACATAATAGCCACACAACCAACCGTTTGTCAGATATCGAGACTACAAAAGAAACGAAATTTAATGTCAGTAAAATAAACATATATATTTGGAATTTGTAATTAGTAATTATTATATTAATTACTATTTAATAAACTACCAACCTTGAGGTTAATCCAATCAGAGCTTCCTTTAGACTTAGTAGTCCTACTCCTCCCGTTGGCGCAACGTATGCTACATGCCTTCAGCGCGCTATCATAAACAGAATATTCATGTCAATTAACCAATTCATCATGCGTGTAATAAAATAAAAGCAAATGTTAAAACTTAAATTAAATAAAATATTAATTACTCATGTGTTGATGGATTCCACTACCTCCCATGGCGGGTTCTGGTGGAGAGAGCATAAGCATATGACAGTATGTCTGGCAGGATGCAGTATGAGCAATTGCCAATGTTTGTTCATTATGTAGGGTGACAGATATAGCTCTTTTCGATCATCACCTCCCAGTCATCTTCCAAAGTATGAACTGACTTCATTGTGATTGGCAAAGAATTTAGGCTGAAGGACGAAGGAGTCTAAGAAGTCATAAAGGTTGGAGCCCCTCTCAAGTTGAAGACGATTCAGATACCTAAGATATGAAATAAGTGGATGTTAATTGCATAATATATTAAGTTAGAAATAAATCATAAAATTGAAATAAAATATATAGATTGGATTAATGATAAAATTAAAGCATACTTACGTGGACCAAAGACTCAAAACCGTGGTGGCTAGTTCCTCGCCATCTTTGCAAATGTACCCAAGATCTTCACCATTGAATATAGACCAAGATCATGCGGCGGAATTGGGCATGCCAACCATCCATCGTGTTCCAACGGGCATGTAAAAATCTCGTTTGCAAAATCCTCACCAATCGAGAACAAACGAGTCATGGGAGACAACGAACTCACCTTTGCCTTCAATATTAAATAAAGAAAGTATATAAGTAGTTGAGAATAAAAAAACATAAGTAATTAATTGATAAATTTGATCATTAATTATGAATATACCTTCCAGTCCAACTCGAGCTCCTGCTGCGCCAACTCAAACTCTCACCGTTTCACATCCAAGTCAAGCTCTCGGCATTTTACCTCAAACTCCCTCTCCCTCTCTGCCAAGTCATCCACCTCCACATGTGTCCTATGATAGCTCTCTTTTGTGCTCACATGTGAAGTATCGGCAGCTCCCGCTGTGTCCTAGGAACCCATGGAGGAATGCTCCTTTACAAGAATATGCTTGAAGGATGGACTGGATAGAAAGCGTCTTATCAACTGATCTGTAATAGACAGGTAGGAAATGAGCTGCTGTTTAATCACTTCTCTAATCTCCTCCTCATCGATCCGCCTACGTGGATTAGCCACTTTTGCCATAATATTTCTTCATGTCCATCGTCCCTGTAACACCAATCACCCGACCAGGGTGGTCGTCTTTGCCTAGGGCAGCAATCAAGATATCCCACATCGAGATGGGACGAATGTTCCCTGGGAGATTTGGGCCTTAAGCTCCTTGATGGATCCCGGCAAGTGTACCGAGTCGATGCAAGTAATAATTAAAATGCTGAGATCGAGTATCGTTCTCAAGGATTGATAGATCAAGTACCACTTCACAAACTTAATAACTTTTTGAACGAACAATTATGAGAATATTGAATGAATAATTAAAAGCAATTAAATTATTAAGTCAAGTAAATTAACGCGAGCAGTGAGAAGACAGTCGCAAAATTACTAATCTTCTACTTTTTTCAACCAAGAGTCCTAAATTATCCTAATGTCTCTCTCGAGTACGGTTAGCAAACACCCCTTAACCCTTAACCAACTATATCTCTATGATGGTTAATTATTAAGAAATTCATTAATTTCTATGACTCCCTATGAAGATTGCATACAATCCCTACGGTATATCTCTATCTGCATAAACTGTATGGTTTTACCCCAATGCTCTAAACACATAACTAACCTCTCGGTATCATTATGATTGGCAAATCATGCATAATAATGGCCAGTTATAAACAAGCATTAAGCGCAGAAGTAAAACACAAAAGGATGAAGAAAAGAACTAAGAAAATATCATAAAGACAATCAATAGGAATCAATAACATAATCAAAGAAACCAACATCGAAACAAGAAAAGAAGGTTTGGGCGCAGCAAAACAGAGGGAGGCGCAGTCAAAAGAACAAAGAATGGAACCCTATATCCATAAAAAAAGGTCAGAATTTATAAGTTCTGGTATCAGCGATTCGCGGGGCAAAACTTGAATCATAGCTCATTCCAGAAGTGCACCATCCGCGAGCCGAATGGCCCATCCGCGGGGCAGATGACTCAGAATTTCTAGCCCCTTCTTGCTTCTCTTGCTTGCTCCCAAGCTTCACTTTTATCCTTCCCAAGCTCATGTATGAACCTGAAATTTATTCAAACTAGAAAATCATAGAAAAAGATTCAATTTGCTAATTAAAACAAGGAAAATAAATTCAAAGACTCTAAACACTACTTAAGGAAAACAAAGCCAAAGTTGAGTACTAATTGAGAATACAACTCATCAATATGGTAAAATTCACAAGAAAATCTAGAATAAAACTAGATAATCTAGCGGATTATCAACACCTCAAACTTAAGCGTTGCTTGTCCTCAAGAAAATAACACACAAAAAGACTCGAAGCAAAACCACAACGGACACAAGGACACACAATGAGTTGATATAAGATTAATGGACCCATAAACAATAATTTCCCACATAATGTCGACCACAACCACTTCATCAAAATCAAGCATGTCTTCCCAAGATCAAACAATCAACTATCAAGAGGACCTTCAAGATCAATCAAAAGAGTGAACTCAACCATCATACCCTTACCAATCAAATAGTGGTTTCAAAAACTTAAACACAAATTCACTAGTCATCAATGAGTCTCACTGCTCACCAAGGATAATTAATTCACTCAACGCTCAAGTGTTTAGGCTTGTGTTTCCCTCAAAAATCTGCATATTGAGAAACTCACTCTTTGGGTTTGATCTTCATCTTACTCATTAATTCACACGACCACATGATGCACAATCAAAAGGTCTTTATAAGGTTGTAATGGGGCCAAGGTGGAAAGTAGGGAAAAAGAAAGGGAATGCAAGTTTAGACCCTAAAGACCAAGTGAGCAATGGAGCACAATTTCCAAAGAATACACTACCTTTGTTTCTTTCCTTTTTTTATTATGCTTTTGGCACACTTTTCCAAATTTTTTTCACTTGAAACTTCACTTATTCTATTTTTTTCCTTCACTTTTTCAGATTTTTTTAAAGGGCATTTCTACCCTTCCTTGCTTTTCCAAAAATGAATTTCTCATGTGCCACCTCAAACTTAGCACTTTGCTACCATTCTACCTCGAATTCCAATGCTCACTTAATCCTTTTGGGTAGGTAAACATGGCTTTTCTAGATTTAGCAATTATATTTGATATGATCCTAATCAGGACCGCCTTGAAGTTTCAGACAAAAGAGGGATATTGACGCCACACTCAAGATATAGGTGAGAAGGTGAGTGATAAGTCATGGGTTTGATCGCCACAAGCTGCCTTGATAAGATCAGATTTAGTTCTTTTACCCAAGAACCCAAGGGAAGCTCTCACAGTAGAGAAAACTCTTCAAATTTCATTATCTTCAAAACTGATTTGTGTAGTACAAGAGTTCCCTATTTATAGGCTAACTTGGAAATACAAGAAATAAAACTCCCACTATCATGCATTTACCACAAATTGGTGATTGCATTTATATTACCTAGTAAATGAGCATAAACATGATATCCCACTATCATGCAATTACCACAAATTGGTAATTAATGCATTACCTAGTAAATGAGCATAAACATGATATCCCACTATCATGCATTTACCACAAATTGGTAATTGCATTTACATTACCTAGTAAATGAGCATAAACATGATAATAACTTCCCACTAGCCATTATTATGACTTAGAGCACTAATAGGATGCATTTAGCGATGCTAGGAGAATACAAAAGGTCATCCTAAAATTCAGCCCCAAAATAATACGAAAATTATAAATAAAAATTATAAAAATATAATAATCTGAATATGTTTCTTTCCATATGCTCAAGCCATCCATGTTCCTATCAATATTTAGGTAAACAACAAAGATAGGCTTAAAGCACAATGGGGCTAACAAAGGATAATTCATTTAGGTAAGCTTTTTGGCCAACTAGCTATTTCAAAGAAAGTGCCTTTATCATGCTCATGCATCAAGTAATCATGAAAACCAAGAAAAGATTCAAGCAAACCTAAGAGTTTATAACTCAATAGCGACACTCAAAACAAAAATCATGTTGAAGGCTCAAACTCCTCACCCGGACACAAATAGAGACTCATATCAAACATCATGAATCATGCCAAATCCTCTAACACCTCAAACTAGTCAAGGTTCATGCATTCAAGTCAAGGCACACTCAATTGCATCTCTATCCAATCACTTTCAAAAGTATCGTGTTTTTCACTAATCAATCAAAAATGATATGGAAACAAGAATGGGAATTCACATGGTCAATCCACTTACAATTCACTTATCAACTCAACACATCAAATATGTTTTTTTTTTAGGACTCACTAAAAAGACACTAACAAAACTCTATGTGCATGGTCAATGAAATGCTAACAAGAATGAAAAGCAACGAAAAGAAATAGAGGAGTTAAGAAAGCTAATCTCTAGGGTTCCTAGTGGAACCCTCCTCTTCAGTTATCTCCTCCGTATCCTCATGAATGTCTTTTTCCTCTTCTTCCCCTTCGGGAGAAGGAATCTCTGTATCCCAACCTCGTCGAACTCCCGATGAATCTCCTCAAGTACGAATCGAAGTGCGAATCGGAATTTGGGACAACCAAGTCGGGGAATGGACAATGCCCCTTGATAAGCCTCTGGCTCATCTAGTTTTATGGCTAGTATGACCAGGGTTTTGTGCAAATTATATCCTATTTTCACCCAAATTAGATTAGATTGTCCTCAAGCAAGGTTTTGAGTCTCTAAAGTAGTTTTAGGTTAATTTAGCCAGTTTTGAGTCAAATAAAGCACTTATGGCTATTTTGTTGTTTTCAGGTTAAGTTAGAAGTCAAGAGAATAAAGAATCAGGAAATTTCAAGTCTGGAGGAGTTCGCCTCGCGAGAGTCTTCTCGCCTCGCGAACCTGAAAGCCAGCAGAACAGTAAAAATGTCATCCTCTCTGGTTCACCCCGCGAACAACACCTCGCCTCGCGACCCTGATAGCTGACTGTTCCAGAGAAATGCAACCCGTTTTGTGTCGCCTCGCGAATACATGTCTCGCCTCGCGAGACTGAAGACCAGAAGCCATGACTGTTCCATTCCTCGCCATGCGAGCAGTACTTCGCCCCGCGAGAAGACCAAACGTTGCAGACTATTCATGATATTCGCCTCACGAATGAGGGTTCGCCTCGCGAGTGGGCTCAGTTTCTGAATAGTATAAATTGTTGTTCTGGACAGATTGGAAGAACTTTTGCTTCTCCATTGTTTTTACATTTTTCTGTGTGTTTCGTTTTTCCATGGAGAACTAATTTTCTTAGATTAATCTATTGTAATCGATTTCCACTACACTTGAGGTTCTTGTAATTCCTGTTTTGTATGCTTTTCCCTTTTCAATGCCATGCTATATATTTCTGTTTGCTTAATTCAGGAGTATATTGTGTTGTGTTGATTTATTTTCGTGATGTTATGTTCCTATATTTTCGCTTGTTAATTCGGTGTTCATTCGTGTTCGCTTGTTCACGGGGCTTCGGTGTGTTCGGGGTTCCTCGGTGGGCTGTTGTGTTTTGGTTGGAAGAACTTTTGCTTCTCCATTGTTTTTACATTTTTCTGTGTGTTTCGTTTTTCCATGGAGAACTAATTTTCTTAGATTAATCTATTGTAATCGATTTCCACTACACTTGAGGTTCTTGTAATTCCTGTTTTGTATGCTTTTCCCTTTTCAATGCCATGCTATATATTTCTGTTTGCTTAATTCAGGAGTATATTGTGTTGTGTTGATTTATTTTCGGTGATGTTATGTTCCTATATTTAATCGCGTTTGCTTAATTCGCGTGTGTTCAATTCGTGTTCGCTTAGTTCACGAAGGGCTTAACCCCGTTTGCTTAATTCGGGAATAGGAACATATATCTGTAGTAGTGATTTCGCTTGCAAATTGTTGCTATAACCGGGAGGGGATTAGAATCTGCTTAGGGCTTGGAATTACATGAACCGATGATAGTTGGGAAATCGAGAACAGTAGATTAATCGTTTTTAGCTATTTGATAATCTTTTCAACTGCTCTGTTTTATTGCTCTGTTATTACTTTGTTTTCTTAATTGCATTCAAATCCAACCCCCCCCCCCCCCCCCACCCCAAAAAAAACTGATTTTTGTGATAAATAGCGAGTCAAGAGTCCTTGTGAGACGACATCCGAGTTGTCGCCCTAAACTACATTTTTATAAACCGCTCGTTCTTAGAGAGATATTTTCCTGCTTCCAGAGCTGCATCAATCAGGAAGGAAATATGTGGCATCAGACAAGGAAATGAGTCGTTGGCTGAATATTGGGAGAGATTCAAGCATTTGGTATCCAGTTGCCCTCAGCATCAGATTTCTGAACAACTTCTTATCCAGTACTTTTATGAGGGGTTACTGCCGATGGATAGGAATATTTTGGATGCTGCTAGTGGGGGAGCACTTGTTGATAAAACCCCAGCTGCTGCCAAGCAACTAATTGAAAATATGTCACTGAATTCCCAGCAGTTTACAACCAGAAGAAATTCTGTTGAGACAAGAGGTGTGCATGAGGTCCATAGCTCTTCGTCCAACCAGGCCCTTGAGGATAGAATGGATGAGCTCACTTATTTTGTAAGGCAATTGGAAATAGATAGGGTTCAGCCTGCAAGGTTGTGTGGCATGTGCAACTCTCCTGAGCACCCGTATGATGCATGCCCCATTCTGAAGGAAGAGTCAGTTACTAATATGTCTCAGGCTTATGCAGTCCATCCTTACAATCAAGGCAATAGTCAGAACCGGTACAGCACTCCAGACCTCTCCACAAATAGGTACCATCCCAATTGGAGGAATCATCCTAATCTTCGGTATGGGAACTCATCCCAACAACAACCGATGGCACCTCAGAATCCTCCTCAAGTGACCACTTCTGCACCTTCTAGACCCTCACTGGAGGACATGTTCAAGCAAATGACTTCACAATTGACTTCACAAATGACTGCACAAATGACTACACTTTTCCAGCAGCAAGTCGGACAGTTCCAGGCCTCACAGGCACAGTTTCAACAGCGAACCGATGCTAGCATTCAGGCTTTGCAGACACAGGTTGGACAGCTTGCTACTTCCATAAATAACATACAGCAAGCTCAAGGGACAACCCAGCTACCTGCACAGACAGTGATGAATCCCAATGCCTCCAATCCTAATGTGAGTGCCATTTCTCTGAGATCTGGAAGAGTTGTTGAGGCATCCTCTGGAAAAGATGAAGAAACTGTTGAGGTAACTCCTGAGTCTACTGTTGATGTTGAAGTTGAGAAAGTGTACATACCACCGATCCCCTTCCCACACAGAGTACAGAAGAATAAGAAGATTGGTGGTGAAGACAAGGAAAGGGAGATTTTAGATGTGTTCAGAAAGGTAGCTGTGAATATTCCCCTTCTAGATGTGATCAAGCAGGTGCCTAAGTATGCCAAATTTCTGAAGGATTTGTGCACCAACAAGAGGAAGTTGAAGAGTAATGAGAGAGTTGATTTGGGAAGAAATGTTTCAGCTCTTATCCAGTCTAAGCCTACACCAGAAAGAGTTGATGTTTTAGCCCCTACTCAGGCACTACCACAGAAGTGCAAGGATCCGGGCACTTTTACTATTCCATGCACTATAGGGGACAGAAAATTTGAAAATTGCATGTTGGATTTGGGAGCCTCCATAAATGTCATGCCTACCTCTATTTTTAATAACCTTGATCTTGGTCCCTTGCAGTATACAGGTCTCACTATCCAGTTGGCCAACAGGACCAGTGTCCGCCCCATGGGAATGGTAGAAGATGTGCTGGTACAAGTTTATGAGCTGATTTTCCCTGCTGACTTCTACATCCTAGACATGGCAGGAAAGACAAATTCCAGTAGATCTCCAATAATCCTGGGCAGACCATTCATGAAGACAGCTAAGACTAAGATTGATGTTAATGATAGGACTATGTCTATGGAGTTTGGTGATATTGTGGCAAAGTTTAACATCTTTGATGCTATGAAACATCCATTGGAGGAGCACTCTGTTTTCCAATTAGAGTTGCTTTCTGAGATTATTGATGACACCCATGAGGACTTTGTTTCTGATTTTCCATTTATTTCTGGATTTGATGATATATATTCATGTACTAACTGTACTGACACTAACCCGTGTGTTGTTTGTGCTGAGTTTCTTGATTCAACTTTGAAGGGTGATAGTGAGAGTGAGAGTGAAGCTGTCTGTTCAGCAGAAGTCCTTGACATCATGGCTACTCCAAATGTACCATCCATTGAGCAGCCACCCTCCTTAGAGCTCAAGCCACTTCCTGGGAACCTGAAGTATGCTTACTTGGAGACAAATGAAAAACTTCCAGTCATTATCTCTTCTAGCCTTGACTCTGACCAGGAAGCAAAACTATTGGAGGTTCTGAAGAAGCACAAGAAGGCTATTGGGTGGACCTTGGCTGACATCCCAGGAATTAGCCCCTCCAGATGTATGCACAGAATTCTATTGGAGGATGGGGCTAAACCAGTTAGACAGGCCCAAAGGCGGCTCAATCCATTGATTCTGGATGTGGTGAAGAAAGAGGTGACTAAGCTTCTGCAGGCAGGTATTATATACCCCATCTCTGATAGTACTTGGGTAAGTCTAGTACAAGTTGTACCCAAAAAGTCCGGCCTCACTGTGGTAAGAAATGATAATAATGAGCTTGTACCCACTAGAGTCCAGAATAGCTGGCGAGTCTGTATAGATTATAGGAAGTTGAACCAAGCCACCAGAAAGGATCACTTTCCTTTGTCGTTCATAGATCAGATGCTGGAACGGCTGGCTGGTAAATCTCATTACTGTTTTCTTGATGGCTTTTCCGGGTATTTCCAGATCCATATTGCCCCTGAGGATCAGGAAAAGGCCACTTTCACGTGCCCCTTCGGCACGTTTGCCTATAGGAGGATGCCATTTGGCCTTTGTAATGCTCCTGGCACTTTCCAAAGATGCATGCTTAGAATTTTTACTGAATTTATTGAAAATTGCATGGAAGTGTTCATGGATGACTTCACTGTATATGGCTCCTCATTTGATGCATGTATGCATAGTCTGAGTTTAGTTTTAGAAAGATGCATTGAGACTGATCTGATTTTGAACTATGAAAAATGTCACTTTATGGTACAACAGGGGATTGTTTTGGGTCATGTTATTTCTAAAGAGTGTATTTCAGAAGATCCTGCAAAAATTGATGTGATTTCTTCATTGCCTTATCCATCTTGCGTACGCGAGATCCGTTCTTTTCTTGGCCATGCAGGTTTCTACAGGCACTTTATTAAGGACTTCAGCAAGATAGCTCTGTCATTGTCAAACCTGCTGAAGAATGATGCCATGTTCCATTTTGATGACTACTGCAAGAAGGCATTTGACTACTTGAAAAGAGCATTGACCTCTACCCCCGTCATCCAGCCCCCTGACTGGACCCTCCCTTTTGAACTCATGTGTGATGCTTCTAATTTTGCTGTGGGAGCAGTTCTGGCACAAAGGGTGGTCAAGGCTGCCCATGTCATTCATTATGCTTCTAGGACATTAGATGTTGCACAATCAAATTACACCACCACTGAGAAGGAACTGCTAGCTGTTGTATTTGCACTTGATAAATTTTGGTTATATTTACTAGGTTCAAATGTTATTGTTTTCACTGACCATGCAGCTCTGAAGTACCTGTTAAAGAAACCAGAAGCTAAGCCAAGATTGATCCGGTGGATGCTTTTGCTCCAAGAGTTCAATGTGGAGATAAAAGATAGGAGTGGAGCTGAAAATTTGGTAGCCGATCACTTGAGCCGAATAGCAAGGGATGAGGATCCTTCTCCCATTCAGGATGATTTTCCTGATGAGCGGCTTCTAAATCTGTATGGGGTAACACCTTGGTTTCCTGACATTGTTAACTTTCTTGTTGCTGGTGTTGTTCCTGCAGGTACAAGTAGATCCAAGTTCCACAAGCTCAAGAGTGATTCAAAGTACTATGTGTGGGATGATCCGTACCTTTGGAAGTTTTGCAGTGATCAGGTGATTCGGAGGTGTGTCCCCGATCATGAGACAGGGTCCATCTTACACTTTTCTCATGCCTCTCAAGTAGGAGGACACTTTGGACCACAGAGGACGGCAAGAAAAGTCCTGGATTCTGGGTTCTACTGGCCCACAATTTTTAGAGATGCCTATGAGGTCTACAGGAATTGTAAGGAATGCCAAACAGCAGGCCCTGCCATCACTCGTAGGAGTGAGATGCCTCAGCAGCCCATGCTTTTTTGTGAGGTTTTTGATGTGTGGGGGATCGACTTTATGGGTCCTTTCCCTGCATCTTTTGGTTTTCTGTACATTCTTTTGGCTGTTGACTATGTTTCAAAGTGGGTGGAAGCAATCCCCACTAGGACTAACGATGCTAAAGTTGTTTCAAAATTTGTTAGGTCCAACATTTTTTGCAGGTTTGGCATACATAGGGCTATCATCGGTGACCAGGGTACTCACTTCTGCAACCGCACCATGGAAGCCTTACTCAGGAAATATGGAGTTGTGCATAGAGTTTCCACTACTTACCATCCCCAGACCAATGGCCAGGCTGAGATATCAAAGAGGGAGATCAAGCAGATTTTAGAGAAAATGGTGCAGCCGAATAGGAAGGACTGGAGCCGCCGTCTAGAAGACGCACTGTGGGCTCAGAGGACCGCTTTCAAGACGCCAATAGGAATGTCCCCCTTTAGGCTTGTATTTGGTAAGGCATGTCACCTCCCGGTGGAAGTTGAGCACCGTGCATATTGGGCAGTCAAGTGCTGTAACTTAGAATTGAAGAAAGCTGAAATTGAAAGGAAACTACAGTTGCAGCAACTTGAGGAGCTTAGGCTAGAAGCCTATGAAAGCTCCAAGATTTATAAAGAGAAAACAAAACATTTTCATGATAGGATGATTGCTAGAAAAGAATTTTCTGTGGGCCAGCAAGTCTTACTGTTTAACTCCCGCCTGAAATTGATGGCTGGGAAACTTAGGTCCAAATGGGATGGCCCCTTTGTTGTTACTAACGTTTTTCCTTATGGTGCAGTAGAGATTAAAAGTGCAGGTACCAACAAGTCCTTCAAGGTCAACGGGCAGAGGCTGAAGCCATTCCATGGTGTGGATGCTGGTGTTCCTGTGGATGCTAATGTTGAGGAGCTCTCCTTGGAAGCTCCCACCTACACTGACACTTGATCAGGGAGTACCCTTTCCTTTCCCTCACTCTGATTTTATAGTTATGTTGTTTCATTGGGGACAATGTATGTTTTAAGTGTGGGGGAGGGAACTAGTTGTAGTTTTGTTTTGTCTTGTCTTTCTTTTAGCTCTTGAATAAATTGTATGAGTCTTTGGTCGGTGAGCTTGATTGATTTTGATTAATTTTGCACAGATTGATTGCATGATTTATGTGATGATTCCCCCTAGGCTAAAAATTTTTTTTGTTTTTGAAAAGTGATCCCCATGTGATTGAAAACTGAACTTTGAGATTTTGTTGTGATGACATGATTTATGATAAGTTTGGGGTGAAGGGAAGCACACACTAGGGATAGAATCTCTGTCAAACAATTTGCAAAAATGTCCAGGTGAGGATTTGAGCCTCCAACATGTTTTAAACTGTGTGAAATCACTTTTAAGTTGCACTTTCCCGAATTTGCTTGAATCTCTTTATGGTTTGCATGTTTATGTGTTTGCTTCAGATGATTTAGGCATTTTCTTTGTAAATAACTACTTAGCCTAAAAGAACCAATTCCTAATGCATGTTCCCTAGTTAGCCCCATTAAGCCTAATCAGCCTGTTAATTCTTGTTAACCTTATGTTATAAGCTAAAATCTGGAAAACCATGTTAACCCGATCTTAGGATTAGGAGAGCATAGAATCTTGACAAGAGAATGTTTGCAAGAAACTAAGTTTGGGGTGGCTACAAGTTGTGATGTGTTGTTTGGGATTGAGAAAAAGAAAAAAATAATAAAAAGGTTGGAGCCAAAAGCAAAAAGAAAAGAAAAGCAGAAAAAAAAGGGAGAAATAAGAAAAAAAAATGTCAAAAAGGCTATTTGAATAAAAAGGCTATAGTCACCCAAGGTAAAAGAAAAATGAAAAAAGGAACTTGAGTGGAAATTTGAAGTGTTTCATGCTCTCTTAGTTCCTAGGGACTTCAGCCTAGTACCCTTGTATATCCTACCCTTAGCCAGGCCCCATTACAACCATAAAAGACCTTTTGATGTTGCATGCATGTTTTCTGTGGGAACCATTTGGAGATGAAAATCAAATTCATGGGAAGTGCTCTTAAAAGTGAAACTGAGTGAAATGTTGATAACCTAGACAAACTGAGCGATTGAGTGAAACACTAAACTCCCTTGTGAGGAAGGCAGTTGTTTGAATTTGGTGATCTCCCTCTTGTGTGTAACTTGGATCCCTTGCTTAGATTACTGATTGTTTGAATGATGAAATTCTCAATTGTTTAGAATAAATGATTGTGGGGATTGCTTTGTTTGAAAGGGGGGAACATTGAAGAAAACTGTTTTGATGAAATTGCTTGAAATCTGTGCAAAGTTGATTAAATCTTTTAAGCTTGCCATGTTTTGCCATGTTTTGCCATGTCTTGAGTCTTTTTGATTTTTGAGTTGTAGTTTACTTGGGGACAAGCAAAGTTTAAGTTTGGGGTATTTTGATAAGCCTCTGGCTCATCTAGTTTTATGGCTAGTATGACCAGGGTTTTGTGCAAATTATATCCTTTTTTCACCCAAATTAGATTAGATTGTCCTCAAGCAAGGTTTTGAGTCTCTAAAGTAGTTTTAGGTTAATTTAGCCAGTTTTGAGTCAAATAAAGCACTTATGGCTATTTTGTTGTTTTCAGGTTAAGTTAGAAGTCAAGAGAATAAAGAATCAGGGAAATTTCAAGTCTGGAGGAGTTCGCCTCGCGAGAGTCTTCTCGCCTCGCGAACCTGAAAGCCAGCAGAACAGTAAAAATGTCATCCTCTCTGGTTCGCCCCACGAACAACACCTCGCCTCGCGACCCTGATAGCTGACTGTTCCAGAGAAATGCAACCCGTTCTGTGTCGCCTCACGGATACATGTCTCGCCTCGCGAGACTGAAGACCAGAAGCCATGACTGTTCCATTCCTCGCCACGCGAGCAGTACTTCGCCCCGCGAGAAGACCAAACGTTGCAGACTGTTCATGATATTCGCCTCGCGAATGAGGGTTCGCCTCACGAGTGGGCTCAGTTTCTGAATAGTATAAATTGTTGTTCTGGACAGATTGGATGAACTTTTGCTTCTCCATTGTTTTTACATTTTTCTGTGTGTTTCGTTTTTCCATGGAGAACTAATTTTCTTAGATTAATCTATTGTAATCGATTTCCACTACACTTGAGGTTCTTGTAATTCCTGTTTTGTATGCTTTTCCCTTTTCAATGCCATGCTATATATTTCTGTTTGCTTAATTCAGGAGTATATTGTGTTGTGTTGATTTATTTTCGGTGATGTTATGTTCCTATATTTAATCGCGTTTGCTTAATTCGCGTGTGTTCAATTCGTGTTCGCTTAGTTCACGAAGGGCTTAACCCCGTTTGCTTAATTCGGGAATAGGAACATATATCTGTAGTAGTGATTTCGCTTGTAAATTGTTGCTACAACCGGGAAGGGATTAGAATCTGCTTAGGGCTTGGAATTACATGAACCGATGATAGTTGGGAAATCGAGAACAGTAGATTAATCGTTTTTTGCTATTTGATAATCTTTTCAACTGCTCTGTTTTATTGCTCTGTTATTACTTTGTTTTCTTAATTGCATTAAAATCCAACCCCCCCCCCCCCCCCCCCAAAAAAAAAACTGATTTTTGTGATAAATAGCGAGTCAAGAGTCCTTGTGAGACGACATCCGAGTTGTCACCCTAAACTACACTTTTATAAACCGCTCGTTCTTTTTGGCGCGTGCGCGACAGCGCGACCACCCCTATCATTGCCTCACTTTGCATATCATTATCCGAATCATCTGGAACCTGTCTCGGAGCCATCTAGTATCATTGAAACACTTGCACACATTATTTACAAATACGAGAACAAATTAAAATAAAGCAAAAAAAAGATGGGGTAATGATGCTCCTGATAGTCTCAAAGTCAAAACATACACCAACAACCCTCCCCCCCCCCCCACCCCCCCAAAAAAAAAAAAACAATTGCAACCAAGTTTCAATGATAGCTCCTGCATATTACATCATTCAAAACTTAGAGTTTATCAATGAACTATACAAAAGAAATGACCATGATAAAAGCCTAATAAATGTCATAAGATCTCCTCAAGGCTCTATCGAGTCATCTATCACATCTCGGGGCATGTCTGGTTCACCCTCGTCCTCGGGCTCATCACCCCCTACCGGCGCGCCACCCTAGTCCCCAGGAAACTCATTCCAGTCGGCACGAGCCCGAATATCCTCCTCAGATGGAAACACAGGTGGTCGTCCCTCGTCCAGGGTAGTCGCACACTCCCTCAGAAAATCCCTCTGGATCTCACCAGATCTCCACAACGCTGTCATGTTATGCTCAACCAAATCCAAGCGCTGGTGTAACCGTGGTACAGTCATAGACTGGCGGAGACGAGGCTGGCGAGGTGCTGGTGGGGCTCTCCTAGCCTCTACAACTCCCACCTCAAAGCAGTGCCGATGAATGTAGTTCTCATCAATGGGTTGCCGGACCGAAACAGTGATCTCATCGGCTACCGGTACCCCGGCCCTGGCACATAGCTCTGTAATCTAAAACGGGTGCCCCAAAGACTGTTGGCCATGAGTGTTGGCCATCTGCTGTATGTCAGTGGCTATGATCGCCCCAACATCGATACTCTTACCCTCCATGATGGAATGAAAATCCTGGACCTGTTGGCCATAATATCTGACTCATGAGAACGAACTGTGATGTTGGTAAGTGTGTATGCATGCCACACCTTGTCTACAGGAATAAGATCCTTCCGAAATAGCCTCAATGGGGAGCCAGAGACTCCTAGCTCCCATTTAGACCCAGGGAAACAACATCTAGCCAAAATGGTAGGTCCATCAATCTCCTCACGACACATCTAAGTGTGGTCACACTCCTCTCCCCAAGTGTTTTCTATTTCCAACAGTTCATTAATTGAAGGCCCGTCAAATATTATTTCCCTACCCAAGGCAAAACTGATAAACTTGGGGTCCATGGGGTTTGGGGCATAGGCGTTGGCATAAAACTCCTTCACCAAGTGCTGGTCGGCACGGGTAGGAAAAGTAGCCATACGATGCCACCCTCGCCTCTGAAGTTCTTCCTGTACCTCTATGTACTCATTGGGCCACAAGATCACTTTCTGCTCCGAGATGAATTGCCTCTTCTTCATGTTATTGTAACGCGTCTCATGCAGCGGAGAGCGATATAATTGAACCTCCCTCTCAGCTCTATCGGAGGACTCGGCAACACACTTTCGCTTAGTGTTGCGCTTGACTGGTTGTTTACCAGCATTCTTTGAAGGGACCATGACCTGAAAAGCAGAAGAGTTCCAATACAAGAATAACAGAAAGGCACTGATCAGTTTATGCATTTAGGACAAAAATCCACACATGACCAAGATCACAGATGTTTAGCACTTAGCACAAATTCTATGAACGTCTATGGACAACACATGTTGTATCCAAAACTTCAATTTAGCACATAGATGCATCAAGAATGTCAAATTATCTGTCAACATCACAGATTTCGCATTAGATACCACAGTTAGAAGCCTATTCAACCACAACTTCATGATTATAATTGATGAAACATTTATTCAAACATGGATTGAGCACTCAAGAACACTCTCCCAACAATATTAGCATGCACCATCTCATCTCCAAGTTAGCACATTATCACACAACTTCATAACTAAAATTTTCTCGACCCAAGTTTAGTCAAATATAGAAACACACTCAGTTCTGTAAAACACAGGGTTCAAACCATATACAAGAAGTTAAGAGCAAAAGGATAACAAGCACAACACACTGTAGCTCAAACAACTATACTTCAAGAACAAAGCTTCTGAAATTTCAATCCTCGTTAAATCAATCCCTCCAACCTCACTCTGCCAGGAACATGTTGACACAGCTCAAGTAAAACTCATAGAGAAACTATCAGTTTACACAACATTTAGTCATCCACGCACCCATTTTGCTAGAAGCTTGCTTGAAATCCCAAATTGGCCCATTATTGATAAAACCCCTCAAGAACTGACCATATTATCAGAGATATCCATCACAAAGCACAATAGGAACATGCTCATGCATAAAATTAATATTTCAATCCCTAAATTCCCCAAACACATGTTATTAATCCTCAAAACCCTTGGTATGCATATGAATGTATACAAAGAACCCTATACAATATTCCCAAAACATGAATCAAACGTGCACACCCAGCAATTAAGCATATTAGCACCCAATAATTACTCAAACAAGAACAAGATATCAATTTTGAGTTCTTCTCAGGGCTTTCACACAGAGTTTCAATTCAACATGGACATAGGGGAACTCACTATGGTTACAGGGATGGAGTGAGTTAAAGGAAGAGCTTGGTGTACTCAAGTGGACGAAGCAGGCCGCTTGAAAGAGAAGAGAAAACGAGTGAGAGAAAGTGAGGAAGAAAGTGGACTTGCGAACGCAGGTTCGTGAGCAGAGAGACGCGAGGGAGACGTGACTGTGAAGTGAGTGTTGTGGTGCGAATGAGAAAGGAAGAGTCGCGCTGTTTGGGGTTTAAAATCCTCAGAATTTCACGGGGTGGAATTGATGAACCGCGGGGCAAAAATTAAAATCCCCAATTTAACAAACCCTAATTTTGGAGCAGCGGGGCGAATGCAAATTTCGCGGGGCAGATCGCGAGACCCTTCAGTGCACCACCGCCTAGAATTGCGAGGCGAATCCAGCTACCGCGGGGCGATTTCTGTTTTTCCGGAGGGCTGATAAAGGCAATCCGTGGGGCGAATTATGAATTCGCGAGGTGAATGGCTGCATTCTAGGGAGATGGATTTTCACACCCGCGACGCGTAAACGGGCTCGCGGGACTGACTCAAGTGCCCAGATTCGTGGGGCTAGTTCAAAGATCTGCGGGGCGGATGGGTAAATTCCAGAGAGCCGCGTGTATAATCCGCGTGGCTAACTAAAAAGTAGCAGGACGAATTCAATTTTTCCAGAGAGCTTATAAAGCCAATCCGAGGGGTGAATTATGAATTCGTGGGGCTAATTATGCAGAAAAAAACTACAGCTCCCTAGAGTGTTATTTTTTTCTTTTTCATTAATTTTCTAAATCCCTACATGCCTCTTAAGGCATATTCTACCCTAAAAATTACTTAACTACCATGAATGCACCTAATTGAGACTAATATGCAAAAGTATGCAAATAGTTCATTTTTCTAGCATAATACTAGGCATAATTATGCTACCCTATATGCAAATTTAAATCTACCTCCTAACTAAATGCAATGACTAGATGCGGAAAAAGATATAAGCATGGGTTGCCTCCCAGTTAGCGCTTGTTTAACGTCACGAGTCTGACAGTCATGCCCTCTAAAGGGTTAAGTCAATGCCAAGGCAATTTCTTGCCTTTCAAAATCAACTCCCAAGTACACTTTGAGCCTTTGGCCATTCACTTTGAAAGAGTCTCCTGGTTCTTTGGCTTTTAACTCAACCGTGCCATACGGGTGAACAGCTTTCACAATATAAGGGCCGGACCACCGGGATTTCAGCTTACCCGGAAATAATCTCAACCTTGAGTTGTATAATAGCACTTTTTGGCCTGGTTCGAACTTCCTTGGGACTATGTGTTTGTCATGCCATACCTTGGTCTGTTCCTTGTAAATTCGTGCACTCTCATAGGCTTGCAAACGGATCTCATCCAGCTCATTGATGTCCAAGAGGCATTTTTCACCGGCATCCTTGTAGTCGAAATTCAAGGCCTTAATGGCCCAATATGACCTATGCTCCAACTCCACCGACAAATGACACACTTTTCCATACACCAATTGGTACGGAGAACGACTAATAGGAATCTTGAAAGCAGTCCGGTACGCCCATAGTGCATCATCCAACTTCCTAGACCAATCCTTCCACGATGAATTCACAGTTTTCTCTAGGATACGCTTCAACTCACGGTTGGACACTTCTACTTGACCACTTGTCTGCGGATGGTACGGAGTAGCCACTTTATGAGTCACGTCATACTTGGAAAGCACCATGTCAAGTTGTTTGTTGCAAAAGTGGGTTCCTCCATCTCTAATCAAGACTCTAGGTACTCCAAACCTTGCGAAAATGTTCTTCCACGTGAATTCAATAACAACACGAGAGTCACCCGTAGAGGTTGCAATTGCTTCCACCCACTTGGACACATAATCCACCCCACTAGAATATACATGCAAGAGTGAGACGGTGGAAATGGTCCTATGAAGTCAATACCCCACACGTCGAAGATTTCCACCTCCAAAATGCTATTTAAGTGCATTTTGTGCCTTTTTGAGATGTTTCCAACTCGTTGGCACCTGATGCGTGTATTTTTAGATAATAAATAAAGGCAAGTGCACCTCGTCGCAATCAAGTAATACGGTGGTGAGACCGGTTATCGTATCCACAGGGATTGGTTGTCAATTACCAATTCGCAAATTCAACAACTATTCAGACTTAACTAAAGTGTGAGGGATTAAAACAGAAACTAAAGAAGCAAAATATTTTTGTCTTTTTGGAATTTTGTCAAACACTTGGTATGCAAACAGGGATGTGGCTAGAATTGTCAGGGTTAGACTACACTAATCCTCCCTTAGTTGCAATGAAATGGCTTCTAACACAAGTCCTAATTCAATTATGCCAATCAAGCCTTTTCTAAAGTACTCAAGCCTAATGTCTTAGGTGCATTGAGCCTAAAACCCCAAATTAAACCCTAATGTCTTAGGTGGAATAACCTGAGATTTTGCATTAAGTTAAGACTTATAAGATTGCAAGCAGCCAACACCTATGTCTAGATTCTTGACCTACTTGGCATATGATTCATGAGCATGCCTTAATACCAACCTTCCAGTCATCTATCAAAGCAACATATCATTCCTATGGGTAGCTAATCCAAGGAAAGCATTAAACACAGAATCACATACTCATACGAAATAGAAACTTGTATTAAAACAACCACATCACAATACAACTAAGTTTAGAAAAGTTACATCTAACCCCAACAATGGGGGATTAACTACTCATGATAAGGAAATACAAAATAGAAAAAGAGAAGGGATGAAGAACACTCATAGACAAGCTTCCTCCAATCTTCTCTCCATCCAAGAGCAGAGAAAACGCCCCCCTTTTTGGGTAGAAACCCTCTCCAGTCACCAGCCTCAGCCTGCCTCCAAGTGCAGATTATTTTAGGTTAGAAGTTCGTCCCCTTTTCTGTCTGCTGTGCTGTTCTTTATAGGTCCGTCGCCCGTCACGGCCGTGATGGCCATCACGGCCAGGCCGTGATGGTCTCTGACTTGGGTGCCTCTTCATTCACTTATTCATCACGGCCGTGATATCCATCACGGCTAGGCCGTGATCGTTTCTGACTTTTCCAACTAGCAGGTCACGGCCGTGATAGCCATCACGGCCAGGTAAAATGACTTCCCGACTTTTGGCTCCATCTTTCTTCACTCTTTGCTCCTCACTCACCGTGAGGGCCATCACGGCCAGGCCGTGATACTCTCTGCTTGGCTCATAATCTTCACTTTTAAGCTCTTTTTTCATCCAAGCTCCACCAAGGCTGATTTCTGGGCATTTTTCCATTAAATCCTGCAAAACAACACTAGAAACCACCTCATCCGTTCCAAAGGAAAAACTATACAAAATCAACACTAAATTGGCCTAACTATATGCAAATGCATGCAGAAATGTACATGAAAAATGAGGTGAAATCACACTCATCAGCACCTATCAGCCCTAGCAACAAAGTCATTTGCATCTTTGAATACTTGAATAGGTAGGGTTCTTCCCAAACATAGTACTTGACGTCATTGAGGAATTTCTTCTTCTGTTGCCAAGTAAGTCCTTCAGGCACTACCTTTGCAACCTTGTAATTGGCAATCTCTACAAACCATGGTGTTGTTGAAATGGCAAACAACTTTTCATCCGGAAACTCATCATCAACTGGCAATTTCTTGTCCTCCTCATCCGGATTGATCAATCTTGATAGATGATCCGCCACTCCATTCTCACTTCCTTTTCGATCCTTGATCTCCACATCGAACTCCTGCAAAAGCAAAACCCAACGAAGTAATCTAGGTTTGGAATCTTTCTTAGACATTGATGTAAGCCCAATGGAACCCTTCAAGGATCAAGAAGCCATTCAAGGACTTGGTGCGCCCATGACAAGAGCTAGGACCAAAAAAGCCCAAGAAGCTCTAAATCAAATGGTGGCTCTTTTAACGAACACAAGCCCAAGTGAAAGTGCAAGAAATGAAGACAATGAGCCCAAGTTAATAACTTTTCTCATCCAAACCCAAGAAGCATGAAGAGGGCGTGCAAGTCCGTGTCTTGGTTGTTTTCTTTTATTTCCAATAAGTGTAATGGTTAGTGTGATTAAGCCCAATTAACTTGTGATATTTTTGAGTCAAGTCCACTACTTACCATGTGTTACACGGGTTCTAGAGAGTCTTGGGGAAGGAATCTTTGGCTTACATGCCATAAGAAACTCCTCATTAGTGTGCATAAAATTGTATTAATTATGGGGGGTTGCACTTTTAATTTGGGAAGCAAGTGTAACCACCACATAATTAGGGTGATAAAGAGTCATGAAGAAGGGGTGGCATAAAGACAATGAGGCTGAGTTATTCTTGGGAGTTAAGTTGGTTAATGTGAGTTTAAGGTCATTCAAAGGAGGAGGGTGCGTAACCTTCAAAGTGTGAAGGCTGAATTGAATGGTTTGATGGCTACATTATGAGGGTTTTAGGCCCATTAACTCATGATTACGGTGGCTGAGTTAAGTGGAAGTTAGTGGGTGTTTTAATTCCATGATTAGGTGAGTTAAGTGGAGGTTTTGGAGTCCCATGGAAGACAAAGTGAAGCAAAAAGAACTCAGCCATGTTCTCTATATGTAAGATGCCACAAACACATGAATAAACAACTTTGATGTTGATTTTGGATTGAATCCATATTGTGAGAATTTGTTCTCCTAGGTTCTTGGTTGAACCAAGCTAAGTTCTTATCAAGAATCCGAGATTCTTGTGGTGAACATCATTTGGCTTATCAAACTACATGCTTGTGGCGCCATCCATCTCTCACTTCTTCTATTTTTGTTTTCTTTCTTCATTTGATTTTGGTACAAATTGGTTACACTAAGTTCTTGACTAAAATTCAACCAAATAGATCATTCCAAAGGCAACTATCCATTTGGTTGTCATCAAGTGGTATCAAAGATTAGGCTTTGGTTGAATTTTCTGAGTTTTTTATTCTTCATCTTCTACCTTTCTTCTTTTCTTCTTTTAAACCCAAAAACAAAAAAACAATTACACTTTGATTCTATTTGTGAAGGGAAATTTCGTGGTTGTTGTCTTGCTCAAAAAAAAAGTTTTCAAGTGTGATTCTCTTCTTCAAAGTTTGTAAAAAAAAAATTGTGTAAATTATAAAAAAAAAAATTGTGCAAAGTCTTGAGGAAAAAAAAGAAGAGTAAAGTCTATCTGAGCAATTTGTGTTGTTGAAAAAAAATATTTCCCTTCTTCCGTTGTTCTTATTTCCAAAGTTTTGCTTCTCTAGCCTTTCTTTTGTTTCCTTTGTTTTTTGATAAGTTTTGTGATTTTTGTTACTTGAAATTTTTGGATTTTTGTGTGGTTTTTGTGTCTGACTCTTCTAATAAGAACTAAAGGGGAACATTTGAGTGGAAAAAGGCAAAGAGTGACAAATTACATCTTGTGTGGAAAAAGCCAAAAGAGTGAATATATATATATATATATATATATATACACACACACACACACACACACACACACACACACACATTTGTGTGAACTAGTGGGGGAGTGTAGTGAGGAAACACATAAATTCTTCTACTCAAATCATGGCCAACAATGAGGATAGTCCACCACTTTCTCCAAGGTCAGCGGCCATTCATGCTAGAATGACTACTCAATTTCAAGCTCTTACAAGGCAAATGGAGGCAATGCAAACAAACTATGATAGACAACTTGCCAACCTTCAACACAATGATGATTCTAGTGGATATGAGAGTGAAAGAAGAAGGCCTAGAGGAGGGGAACATAGAGGAGGAGGACGTAGAGGAGAGAGACGTGATAGAGGACTTGAAGGGGTCAAAATCAAGGTTCCTCCCTTTATTGGGAAGAATGATCCGGAGGCTTACTTGGAGTGGGAGCTAAAAATAGAACAAGTCTTTGATTGTATTTCATACAATGAAAGCAAGAAGGTGAAAGTAACCGCCCTTGAGTTCAAGGAATATGCCCTTGTGTGGTGGGACCAATTACAAAAAGAAAGGAGAAGACATGGAGGAGAGCCCATAGACACTTGGGAGGAGATGAAATTTGTCATGAGGAAGAGGTTTGTCCCAAGTCATTATCAAAGGGACATTCACAACAAACTACAAAGGCTTACCCAAGGGACCAAAAGCGTTGATGAATATTTCAAGGAGATGGAGTTGGCCTTACTTAGGTCAAATTTTCAAGAAGATAGGGAGGCTACCATGGCAAGATTCCTATATGGCTTGAATCAAGATATTCAAGACATAGTGGAGTTGCAACATTATGTGGCACTTGAAGATTTGGTCCAACAAGCCATTAAGGTGGAGCAACAAATTAAGAGAAGGAAGTCTAAATATTCTTCTTCTTCATCTTCCAAATTTCCATCCTCAAATTGGAAGGACACGCAAAAGAAGGAGAGTGCACCCACCAAGGAGGCCGTGAGCAACATACAAGGAAAGAAACCCATGAAGACAAACTTTAGGAGCTGTGACGTAAAATGTTTCAAATGCCTAGGCCATGGATACATAGCATCCCAATGTCCAACAAAGAGAACCATAGTGTCCATGAATGGAGAAGTGGAATCACAATCCGAGGCTTCAAGTGGGGAGGAAAGTGAAGAAGATGTGTTCATGCCGGATGGTGATTTACTCATGGTGAGGAGGCTTTAAGGAAGTCAAATGAAGGATCATGAAGCAAGCCAAAGGGAGAATATCTTTCATTCTAGATGTCTAATTCAAGGAAAGGTATGTTCTCTAATCATTGATGGTGGAAGTTGTGCCAATGTTGTAAACACTAGATCGGTGTCCAAATTGAATCTTGTTACTAAGGCACATCCAAGGCCATATAGGCTTCAATGGCTAAGTGAGGTTGGGGAAATGGTTGTGAACAAACAAGTAGAGTTCCCATTCTCAATTGGAAACTATGAAGATTGTGTACTTTGTGATGTGGTGCCTATGGAGGCAAGCCATATGTTGTTGGGAAGGCCTTGGAAATATGACAAAAAAGGCCATCCATGATAGGTTCTCAAATAAGTTTACCTTCATGTATCAAGACCGAAAAGTCATTCTTTCTCCTTTATCTCCAAAGCAAGTTAGTGAGGATCAAATAAGAATGAGAGAAAAAAGAGAGCAAGAGAGAAAAGAAAGAGAAGGAGAGAGAAAAATTGAGAAAAAGAATGATGAAAAAATAAAGAAAAATCATGAGGAAAAAAGTGAGAAAAATAAAGATGAAAAAGAAGGAAAAGAGAGCTATTTTGCAACAAAGAGTGAGATAAAAAGAGCATTGGTCTCAAGGCAGCCCCTATACATGCTTTATTGTAGGGAATTTTGTTTAAATGCTAATGCCTCTAATGATATCTCTTTGTCTAGTGGTGTTAAAAATCTTTTGCAGGAATTTGGAGATGTTTTTCCAAAGGAAGTGCCACACGACCTTCCACCTCTAAGAGGGATTGAGCACCATATTGATCTCATTCCGGGTGCATCATTGCCCAATAGGCCAGCCTATAGGAGTAATCCTCAAGAGACTAAAGAGATTCAAACCCAAGTGGAGGAGTTGATGCAAAAAGGGTGGGTTTAAGAAAGTATGAGCCCATGTGCAGTACCGGTAATTTTGGTACCTAAAAAGGATGGTAAGTAGAGGATGTGCACAAATTGTAGAGCTGTGAATAACATCACAATTAAATATAGACATCCTATCCCTAGGCTTGATGATTTGCTTGATGAATTGTATGGTGCATGCCTGTTTTCTAAAATTGATTTAAAAAGTGGGTATCATCAAATTAGAATTAGAGAAGGGGGTGAATGGAAAACTGCCTTTAAAACAAAATATGGATTGTATGAATGGTTGGTAATGTCTTTTGGGTTAACAAATGCACCTAGCACTTTTATGAGGCTTATGAACCATGTTCTAAGAGATTTTTTAGGCAAGTTTGTTGTGGTGTATTTTGATGATATCTTAATATATAATAAAAACTTAGATGATCATCTTGAACATTTAAGGGCTGTTTTACTAGTATTAAGAAAGGAAAAAATGTATGCAAATTTGGAAAAATGCACTTTTTGTGTGGACCATGTGATTTTTCTTGGTTTTGTGATAAATGCAAAAGGGGTCCATGTGGACCAAGAGAAAATTAAGGCCATTCAAGATTGGCCAACCCCAAAAATGTGAGTGATGTAAGAAGCTTTCATGGTTTGGCTAGTTTTTATAGGAGGTTTGTTAAGGACTTTAATACCTTGGCTGCACCTCTTAATGAAATTGTCAAAAAAAAATGTTGGGTTCAAATGGGGGGAAAAACAAGAAAATGCTTTCAAAGAACTAAAGGAAAAACTCACCCATGCACCAATACTTGTTTTGCCTAATTTTGCTAAATCTTTTGAAATTGAATGTGATGCTTCTAGTGTTGGTGTTGGGGCTGTTTTGATGCAAGAGGGGCATCCAATTGCTTATTTAGTGAGAAATTAAGTGGAGCTTCCCTTAATTATCCCACCTATGATAAGGAGTTGTATGCCTTAGTAAGAGCTAGCTTTGCAAACTTGGCAACACTATCTTTTGCCCAAAGAGTTTGTGATTCATAGTGACCATGAGTCTTTAAAATATTTGAAAGGACAAGGAAAGTTAAATAAAAGGCATGTAAAGTGGGTTGAATTTCTTGAACAATTTCCATATGTGGTGAAACACAAAAAGGGTAAGGCCAATGTTGTGGCGGATGCACTTTCAAGAAGACATGTTTTACTTTCTACCCTTGAAACAAAATTGTTTGGACTTGAATGCATTAAAGATTTATATGAGCATGATAAGGACTTTTCAAATATCTTTGCTAATTGTGTGCATTCAGCCGAAAATGGATATTTTCGGCACCAAGGGTTTTTATGCAAGGAAAAAAGATAATATGTGCCTAAAAGTTCCATAAGGGACTTACTTTTGAAGGAGGCGCATGAAGTGGGTTTAATGGGGCATTTTGGGGTTCAAAAAACTTTAGACATGTTGCATGAACATTTTTATTGGCCTCACATGAAGCATGATGTGAAAAAATATTGTGAAAAATGCATTGTGTGTAAAAAGTCAAAATCTAAAGTGATGCCTCATGGACTTTATACTCCTTTACCTATTCCTGATTTTCCTTGGATTGATTTGTCTATGGATTTTGTTGTGGGATTGCCTAGATCAAGGAATGGTAAAGATTCAATTTTTGTTGTGGTGGATAGATTTTCTAAAATGGCACATTTTATACCATGCAAAAAAATTGATGATGCTTGTCATATTGCGGATCTATTCTTTAAGGAAGTGGTGAGACTTCATGGTCTCCCAAGAAGTATTGTTAGTGATAGGGACACCAAGTTCCTAAGTCACTTTTGGAGGACATTGTGGGGAAAGCTAGGTACAAAGCTTCTCTTCTCCACTACTTGCCAATCTCAAACGGATGGGAAAACTAAAGTTGTGAATAGGACACTTTCTTCCCTTTTAAGGGCTGTGTTTAAAAAGAATATTAAATCTTGGGAGGATTTTTTGCCTCATGTTGAATTTGCTTACAATAGAGCCGTTCAAAGTACTACTCAATATTCTCCTTTTGAGGTTGTTTATGGATTTAACCCTTTAACTCCTCTTGATTTATTGTCATTGCCAAACTCTTCAATTCTTAAGCATAAAGATGGTAGGGCCAAGGCTGAATATGTGAGGAAGTTACACGAGCAAGTGAAGGTCCAAATTGAAAAGAGGACCGAAAGCTATGCTAGGCAAGCAAACAAAGGGAGGAGGAAGGTGGTATTTGAACCCGGGGATTGGGTTTGGGTACACATGAGAAAGGAAAGGTTTCCTTCCCAAAGGAAATCTAAACTTCAACCAAGGGGAGATGGACCATATCAAGTGGTGGCCAAGATAAATGACAATAACTACAAGATAAATATTCCTAGTGAGTATGGTGGGATTAGTGCAACTTTTAATGTGGCTGACTTATCTCTTTTTGATGTAGGTGATGAAGATTTCAATTCGAGGTCGAATTCACTTAAAGAAGGAGGGGATGATGTAAGCCCAATGGAACCCATCATGGATCAAGAAGCCATTCAAGGACTTGGTGGGCCCATGACAAGAGCTAAGACCAAAAAGGCCCAAGAAGCTCTAAATCAAATGGTGGCTCTTTTAATGAACACAAGCCCAAGCGCAAGTGCAAGCAATGAAGACAATGAGCCCAAGTTAATAACTTTGCTCATCCAAACCCAAGAAGCATGAAGAGGGCATGCAAGTCCATGTCTTGGTTGTTTTCTTTTATTTCCAATAAGTGTAATGGTTAGTGTAATTAAGCCCAATTAACTTGTGATATTTTTGGGTCAAGTCCACTACTTACCATGTGTTACACGAGTTCTAGAGAGTCTTGGGGAGGGAATCTTTGGCTTACATGCCATAAGAAACTCCTCATTAGTATGCATAAAATTGTATTAATTATGGGGGTGTTACACTTTTAATTTGGGAAGCAAGTGTAACCACCACATAATTAGGGTGATAAAGAGTCATGAAGAGGGGGTGGTGTGAAGACAATGAGGCTGAGTTAGTCTTGGGAGTTAAGTTGGTTAATGTGAGTTTAAGGCCATTCAAAGGAGGGGGCGTAACCTTCAAAGTGTGGAGGCTGAATTGAATGGTTTGATGACTACATTATGAGGGTTTTAGGCCAATTCACTCATGATTATGGTGGCTGAGTTAAGTAGGAGTTAGTTGGTGTTTTAATGCCATGATTAGGTGAGTTAAGTGGAGGTTTTGGAATCCTATGGAAGGCAAAGTGAATCAAAAAGAACTCAGCCATGTTCTCTATATGTAAGACGCCACAAACACATGAATAAACAACTTTGATGTTGATTTTGGATTGAATCCATATTGTGAGAATTTGTTCTCCTAGGTTCTTGGTTGAACCAAGCTAAGTTCTTATCAAGAATCCAAGATTCTTGTGGCGAACATCATTTGGCTTATCAAACTACATGTTTGTGCGCCATCCATCTTTCACCTTCTTCCATTTTTGTTTTCTCTCTTCATTTGATTTTGGTTACAAATTGGTTACACCAAGTTCTTTACTAAAATTCAACCAAATAGATCATTCCAAAGGCAACTATCCATTTTGTTGTCATCAGACATTAAATATTTCAATTCGGGATGGTCAGTGAAAATAGTTACTTTTGACCCTATCACATATGACCTAAATTTGTCTAATGCAAAGACTACCGCTAGGAGTTCCTTTTTAGTTGTAGAGTAGTTCAATTGTGCACCATTTAAGACCTTGCTAGCATAGTATATGACATGCACTCTTTGTTCTACTCGCTGTCCTAAAACAGTCCCCCACCACATAATCACTCGCATCACACTTGCTTTCAAAAGGTAGTTCCCAATTAGGTGTGGTGATTATGGGTGTGGTTACTAACTTATGCTTAAGACATTCAAATGCATCATGACATGCAGAATTAAAATCAAATGATACATCATGGACAAGAAGATTACTAAGATGTTTAGCAATCTTCGAAAAGTCCTTTATGAAGCGCCGGTAGAAACCGGCGTGACCAAGAAAGCTCCGAATGCCTTTCACACTTGTTGGGGGAGGAAGTTTCTCAACGACATCCACTTTAGCTTTATCAACTTCACTCCACTTATATGAGATCTTATGCCCAAGCACAACTCCTTCCTTCACCATAAAGTGACATTTTTTCCAATTTAGCACCAAGTTGGTTTCTTGGCACCTTTTGAGCACACAAGATAGATTCTCCAAGAAATTATCAAAAGAGGCTCCAAAAACCAAAAATTCGTCCATGAACACCTCTATGAACTTTTCAACCATGTCGGAGAATATAGCAAGCATACACCGTTGGAAAGTTGTCTGAGCATTGCACAACCCGAAGGGCATTCTTCTATACACAAAAACTCCATAAGGGCAAGTAAAAACGGTCTTCCCTTGATCTTGAGGATCCATGGTAATTTGATTATACCCGGAATACCCATCCAGGAAACAATAATAGTCATGACCCGAGAGACGCTCCAACATTTGATCAATGAACGGAAGAGGGAAGTGATCTTTGCGAGTTGCATTATTCAATTTCCGGTAGTCAATGCAAACTCTCCAACCCGTGACGGTTCTTGTAGGAATCATCCCATTCTTCTCATTCACCGCCACGGTTGTTCCTCCCTTCTTCGGCACTACATGAACGGGGCTCACCCAAGCACTATCTGAGATCAGATAAATAATTCCCGTATCTAGTAGCTTTATAATCACCTTCTTCATGGCCTCCTTCATGATAGGGTTGAGTCTCCTTTGCAGTTGTACTACTGGCTTATAATCATCCTCAAGCAAAATCTTGTGCATGCAAAGTGAGGGACTTATACCCTTCAAATCTGAAATTTTCCAACCAATTACCGATTTGAGATCGCAACACTCTAAGAAGCTTGTCTTCCTCACCACTCTTCAAGGAAATGTCGATGATGACCGGAAAATGTCCTTCCTCACCCAAAAATGCATAGCGTAGGTGAGAAGGGAGTTGTTTAAGCTCTGATTTTTGAATTTCTTATGGTTTCTCATCCTTTTTAAGCTCCTCTTTGCAAGATTCCTCTTTCAAATGCGCGGGCAATGCTTCCAAATTCTTCACCCATTCCAAGCACTCATCATCTTCAATTTCCGCATCCTTCTCTAGACCTTGGGATTTTACCAATACTTTTTCAAGTGTTGAACCAAAATGAGTATCATGAGCAAATGATGCTACTAAAGAGTCCTCCACATCAATACTCCAACATTGAGCCTTATCCTCCGGATGTTTCATTGCATCAAAGATGTTAAAGACCACATCCTCATCTTGCACCCTCGATGTTAACTTGCCTTGTTGCACATCTATGAGAGCTCTTTCGGTTGCTAAGAATGGCCTACCCAATATGAGGGGTATTTCTGAATCATGGTCCATGTCAAGAACAACAAAGTCTACCGGAAAAATGAACTTGTCCACTTTGACTAGAAGGTCCTCAAGCACACCATATGGATATTTGATATAGCGATCTGCTAGTTGAAGAGACATCATTGTGGATTTGACTTCCTTTATTCCAAGCTCCTTTAACGTAGAAAGGGGCATCAATTGATGCTAGCCCCAATATCACAAAGAGCCTTCCACAAGTGATTCCTCCAATGGTGCAAGGAATGCTAAATGACCCCGGATCCTTTAAATTTGGAGGCAATTTCCTTTGCAAGATAGTGCTACACTCCTCGGTCAAAGCTACGGTTTCATCATCCTCCAATCTCCTCTTCTTGGACAAAAGTTCCTTCATGAATTAGGCATAAGAAGGCATTTGCTCCAAAGCTTCCGCGAATGGAATATTGATTTGTAATTTCTGGAAAACATCTAAGAAGCGTGAGAATTGCTTTTCATCTCCCGCCTTCTTCAACTTTTGAGGATATGGAACCCGCACATATGGTGGAATGTCCTTGGCTTCAATGAACTTCTTTCGAGTAAATTCTTCATCAACTATTTTCAGTTTCGGGTCCTTTTCTTTCTCCATAAAAGGTTGGTCATTCTCACTTTCATCTTCAACATCTTCTACAATCACCTCTTCTTCCACGTTTTTTGGCTTCTCTTCTTTCTTTCCTAGATCCTTAGTTTGCATGTCTTCGGTTTTTCCCAAAAGCTCTCCCTTAGGAACAATCACCTTGCCACTCTCAATTAAAATGGCCTTGCATTGACCCTTAGGATTATTCTCGGTATTTCCCGGAAAAGACCCCGGAAGCCTTTCACTTAGTTGCCTGGAGATTTGACCTATTTGATTTTCTAGGTTGGTGATGGATGAAGTGATATGCTTGAGTCCCAATTCCACATTGCCAAATTTCTCTTTAGTCTCGTCTTGGAATGAAGTTTGTTGATTTATCATGATGGTTTGTTGATTGACCATTTTCTCAAAAGCAATCTCCCAATCACGCTTCCCCTCCTTGTTTTGCACTTGATTTGAGGAATTGTGGTTAGGAGGTTGTTGAGAATAATTATCCTTTCCAAAGCCTTGCTTTTTCTGTCCAAGATTCCCATTAGAGGTCCAAGAGAAGTTCGGATGCTTCTTCCACCCCGGATTATAAGAGCTTGCATAGGGGTTATTCTAAGTCATATGATAACCATTCCCCCTTTAGGATGAGAGTCATAGAAATTGTGCATTGCATCCACTTGCTCATGAGAATATTGATTAGAAAACATATTTCCAGGACAATTTGAAACATCATGCTCCCCTTGGCAAAAATTGCATGTAGCCACAGTATTCTTCCCTGTATTCATCTTTAAGCTCTGTACTTCCTTAGTGAGAAGGTCCATTTGTTGTGACAAGAGTTTATTATGAGCTAACATGGCACTACAAGTCTCAACCTCGTGCACTCCTTGCTTGGGGACACCTCGCTCACTCCTATTAAGATAATCATTTTGAGCCATTTTCTCCAATAATTCCCAAGCATCTTCGACAGATTTATAAGCAAGTGAACCATTGGCGGATGCATCACATAAATCTCGTGTGTCAGGTAGAAGACAATTGTAGAAATATTGAACACGCATCCATAAGCTGAAGAATGATTGTGGAGACTTCCTCAACAGTGCATTATACCGCTCCCATGCTTCACTAAGAGATTCACCATCATATTGCCTGAAAGCAGTGATAGCAGCTAGCACTTGTATAGCTTTCTGTGGTGGAAAGAATCGAGCCAAGAACTTCTGATCTAAGTCCAACCAAGTAGTTATGCTCCTGTTGTTCATAGAATCATACCAGTTACGAGCCTTATCCCTCAATGAGAATGGGAATACCCGCAATCTAAGAGCTTCAGCAGAGACACCATTCTGCTTGTTGGTGTCGCAAATCTCCAAGAATCTGGTAATGTGCATGTAGGGATCTTCATTATCCTGCCCATCAAACTGATGAAGTGCAAGTAACTACAGTAACGTTGTTCTAAGCTCAAAGTTATTAGCTTGAATGGGCGGATTAACAATAGGAGATGCACAGTCGTCTAAGTTAAGACGAGAATATTCAATCAACGGCTTGTATGGTGGAGGATCTTGTTCCGCCATATCTGCAGTGGTAATAGGTGTTTGCTGTAGCGCCTTTTTCTGTTCACGAATCTGTTTCCTCAAAGCCCACTCAGTCTTACGAATCTCAAGATCGTACAAGAGATTATCAGGGTGAATTGTACCTCGCATACACTGAAACAAGGAGCAAGATCAAGCAGAGGTGAGAAAACCCAAGTAAAAAGTAAAGGGAAAAATGTTCAAAGTAGCTATTGCCTTTGGTACTAATGATATTGATAATACCAATCCCCGGCAACAGCGCCAAAAACTTTATGGATCCCGGCAAGTATACCGAGTCGATGCAAGTAATAATTAAAACGGTGAGACCGAGTACCATTCTCAGGGATTGATAGATCAAGTACCACTTCGTAAACTTAATAACTATTTGAACGAACAATTATGAGAATATTTGAATCAATAATTAAAAGCAATTAAATTATTAAGTCAACTAAATTAACGCAAGCAGTGAGAAGAGTCGCAAAATTATGGGGAATAACAATTATGAGAATGGTCTAGGGATTTGATTTCACCTACGTTTATCAAGTTTGATGCAATTATGAATCCTCTCAATTACTAATCTTCTACTTTTGTCAACCAAGAGTCCTAAATTATCCTAACATCTCTGAGTACGGTTAGCAAACACCCCTTAACCCTTAACCAACTATATCTCTATGATGGTTAATTATTAAGAAATTCATTAAGTTCTATGACTCCCTATGAAGGTTGCATACAATCCCTACGGTATATCTCTATCTGTATAAACTATATGGTTTTACCCCAATGCTCTAAACACATAACTAACCTCTCGGTATCATTATGATTGGCAAATCATGTATAATAATGGCCAGTTATAAGCAAGCATTAAGCACAGAAGTAAAACACAAAAGGATGAAGAAAAGAACTACGAAAATATCATAAAAACAATCAAACCGTCCAAACGCGGCTACATCATCTCCATAGAATGAAGGAATTAGTTCATCATCATAGGAATCAATAACAAAATCAAAGAAACCAACACCGAAACAAGAAAAGAAGGTTTGGGCGCAACAAAACAGAGGGAGACACAGCCAAAAGAACAAAGAGTGGAACCCTATTTCCGTACAAAAGGCCAAAATTTATAAGTTCTGGTATCAGCGATTCGCGGGGTGAATTTATGTTTTGCGGGGTGAAACTTGAATCATAGCTCAGTCCAGAAGTGCACCATCTACGGGGCGAATGGACCATCCGCGGGGTGGATGACTTAGAATTTCAAAGCTTTTCTTGCTTCTCTTCCTTGCTCCCAGGCTTCACTTTTATCCTTTCCAAGCTCATGTATGAACCTGAAATTTATTCAAACTAGAAAATCATAGAAAAAGACTCAATTTCCTAATTAAAACAAGGAAAATACATTCAAAGACTCTAAACACTACTTAAGGAAAACAAATCCAAAGTTGAGTACTAATTGAGAATACAACTCATCAATATGGTAAAATTCACTATAAAATCTAGAATAAAACTAGATAATCTAGCGGATTATCACTCCTCCTACAATGAATAAATTAAAAACGTGTATGACAATGTGTTAAAAATATCAATATATACAAATATCAACTACAAATGCATTTAGTTTGTTACTTACAATCTTTTCTACCACAATGTGAGTGGCTTCAGCTTTAAAATCTCCTTTTTTTGTCTTCCAGACCTCTAACCAAACATCCTCGCGCGAAATAGGAAATGGAGGATCAACAGGTGTACCCTTAGGCACCTCTCTAGCTGCTATCCTACGATTCATCTCATCCTGTCTCTCCCTCAATTTATCCTCCATCATCACCTTAATCTTAGTGGGGTACCCACCCTGAGGCAAGGTGTGGGTGTGGATGTTCTTTGCCTGACTCCGCTTACCCCTTTCCCTCTTAGTCTGTTTAAACAAAAACACATAATAAATTTAGTTAAATAGATATACTTTCTTCACTTAAATGTACTCTAAAATGCATAAATAAATTAATCAACTAACCTGAAATTCATCTGTATGTCGGCTCCTAACAAAAGCATCCCAAGTCTGCCTATCAAGGTACGGGTACTTTATGAAAAGCTCTTCGTGGCCCTTCGGTCCGAATACATAGTGCCTAGTAAGATCATGCTTAAACCCATGCCAACGCTTTGCCGCCAATGAGAGCCATTTCGCCCTGTGATCTTCCGTATTCGGCACGGTCCATGCTATCTACACATTAAAGACATAACAAACGGGAGGAATTAGAACTCAAATAATTATTTAAAAATGTAAATCAAAAGACATGTAAAATTAAAATACCGCGAGAGCCTCCCAGATCTGATCCTTAATGTTCTGTGGAATGTCATCCCAATCACCAATGAGGATGCTAGTGTGCTGCTTAGCTTCCTTAGCCACCCAAGAAGTAAATGAATGAGCATAGGGGCCTTGGGGATTTAGTTTAGAATCAAACCACACCTCAAGCTTCTGGCTATTGAGCCTAGCCTTCTCTAACTTCTTTAGACTAGTGGCTGCTCTACCCCATTTTTTCTTAGTCTGTGATGCCTGTTTGGACAAAAAAATAAATAAATTAGAGGGTTGTGTATAACATGGATAAATAAAGAATATGAGAATAATTTATTAAATTATATGTATAAACTAAACTTACACTATCAACAGGGGTAGGCCCCACTGACCCCTCCCGTGCATGTGGGTTGTCCGCCTTATCCATGTGTATACCTGTTCAGAAACAATATTTATTAAATTATGTTATTTTACCATGGATAAATGAAGATAAAGATACATACAGATGGATAAATAAAAATAAATCTAAACTAACATGTATAAATAAAAATAAGTCTAAACTAACATGGATAAATAAAACATTTACCCTAAAAGAGCAAAACTCACACTATGTTCAAGTTTAAATTACCTATATCAATATCCCTTCGTGATGATCATCACGAGTGGCACATACATCGTCCACTTCTGTTTCCTCAATGATAGTAGGCATGTTTGTTGAAAAAGAATGATTCTCAGGAATGTCAAGAGTTGAATCTTGATTTTCATCACTACCATTATGAATGTTTTTTCCTTTGAGAACCACTGACAACCTTTTGTTAGAAGGATCAGTGATGTAAAACACTTGTTTTGCTTGGGAAGCAATGATGAAAGGTCAGTTGTATGACCTAACTTGCAAAGGTCTACCAATGTAAACCGCATTCGTCGGTTTGTACACCACCTTTACTATCGACCCGCTTACATTTAAAAATCGGCACCGTGAGCTTAGTGTAATCTAGCACCTAAATCTCTTCAATGACTCCAAAGTAAGGTATCGGTGCAACAATGGGATTTGTGTCTTTTGAACTAGAGAGGTGCATTGATTCGGCCACGATCACAACCCCACTATTTTCCATGGTATTCTTGTTATATTGTTCCTTTGTATAAAAAGAAAAGTTATTGATGTCGTATCCGCTCCAAAAAATGACATTAAAGTTAGGCCCACGTGTTAGCCATTTTAATTCGTCAGAAGCAGTACTACCATCCTTCAGCATTTCTTCCTTGAACCATTGTAAGAAATTCTTGTTATGTTTTTTCAACAACCACCTTTCGTTCATTCGAGGGTTTTCTCCCTTGACTTTTCTTCTATGTTCAAAAAAGTCAGGTTGAACAAAATCGATGTTATTCAATATATACAAATGTGCTTGAAGCACTTCCTCCCGACCCTTGCTATTAATCATTACACCATGTGTACCCTTGCCTTGACATCTTCTCTCATCATGACGAGGCTTAGGAACCCCTATAGGATCTGTGTTAGGAAGGTAGTCTGAACAAAGCTCAATAGCTTCTTCTGCAACATACCTTTGAACAGTGGATGCTTCGGAACGGTGTGGATTCTTCACATACCCTTTCAATATCTTCATGTATCGCTCAACTGGGTATATCCATCTCAAAAAAACAGGGCCACATAATCTTATCTCCCTCACTAGATGAACAATTAAGTGAACCATGATGTCGAAAAATGAAGGAGGAAAATACATCTCCAATTGGAACAATATTGTAGCAGCCTCAACTTCCAACTCATCCAACTTATGGGGGTCAACGACTTTGCTACATATAGCATTGAAGAATGAGCACAACCTAGTAATGGCATGTCTCACATTTTTAGGAGCAATACCACGAATAGCCACGGGCAGAAGTTGTTGCATCAAGATGTGGCAATCATAAGACTTTAAGTCAACCAATTTGAGATCACTTGAGACAAGCCTCTTGACATTTGAAGAGTAACCATGTGGAACTTTGATGTCCTGAAGACACTCACAAAAACTTTGTCTCTCTTTTTTTGACAAAGTATGACATGCTGGAGGCAAATATGTCCGCTTACCATCCTCAACAACTAGAGCTAAATGTTCTCGTATACCCATCGCAACGAGATCGAGAAGAGCATTCACATTATCCTTTATCTTGCCCTGAATGTTGAGAAGCATCCCGATCACACTATCACACACATTTTTCTCCACATGCATCACATCAATGCAGTGTCTAACATCGAGTTTGCACTAGTATGGAAGATCAAAGAATATCGACCTCTTCTTCCATATGTGTTTCTCATTAGCCTTGCCCTTCTTTTTGTACTTGCCGAAGATAACATTAATGTCCTTCACCCGTTGATAAACTTGCTCTCCATTTAAGGTCATCGGAGCATTTTCAGTTTCTTGGCATCCATTAAAAGCTTTTTTCATCTTAGGATATGGGTGATCGCTTCTAAGAAATCTTCGATGCCTAAGGTAAACCGTCTTCCTTCCATGATGCAACTGAGTGTAGCATATGCCTTCCTCATATATAGGGCATGCTTTATGCCCCTTAACACTGTACCAGGACAAGTTCCCGTATGCTGGAAAGTCATTGATGGTGTAAAATAACATGGCACGCAACTTAAAAATCTCATGATAATACCCATCAACTATATCAACACCTTCGACCCACAACTTCTTCAAGTCTTCAATCAAGGGACTTTGATAAACATCTAAGCCATTTCCTGGTTGCTTTGGGCTCGAAAGCATCATAGATAACATCCTGTATTTACTCTCCATGCACAACCAAGGAGGTAAGTCGTAAATGATCAAGAGAACAGGCCATGAACTATGAATACTAATTAAGTTACCATATGGATTCATTCCATCCGTAGCAAGTCCAAGCCTTAGGTTTCTTGGCTCATCGGCGAAATCCGGAAACAAAGTATCAATATTCTTCCATTGCACAGAATCAGTCGGATGAAGAACCTTTCCATCACGTTTCCACTCATCATGATGCCATCTAAGATTCTTTGCATCTTTCACATTAACAAAAAATCGCTTGAACCTTGGAATTATTGGAAAATACCACAACACCTTCGCATGAAGACCCTTTTTTTCTCACATCACAAATCGAATCAACAAGATCATCACCATCCTTCACTTTGTCGCGTGATAACCCACACTTGGGGCAATCGTGATTGTCTTCATAAACACCCGTGTACAATATGCAATCATTGGGGCATGCATGTATCTTCTTATACTCCATACCCATCGGACACAATGCCTTCTTAGCCTCATAGTTACGGTCAAGCAATGTGTTTCCCTCTGGAAGCAAGTCTTTCAACAATTCAAGCAATTCGGTGAAGCTTTTATCGCTCCAACCATTTCTCGCCTTCACACAAACCAATTTTAACACCACCGACAACCGTGTATGTGCAGTACACCAGGGATACAAAGGCTTATCCGCATCACTGGACAACCTTTCATACACATGTGCTCGCTGAAAAGATTCTTGTCCAATATCACGGATCATGTTCTCTACTCAATTATCCTCCATATCTACATCAACGTCCTCACTTTGGGAGACACTTGACTTAGTACTTAACAACACATCACCATGTCATATCCATCTTGTATAATTCAAGAAAATCCCAAAATAAATAAGATGAGTACGTATATCCTTGACCGTACATTTCCTCGTATTCAAACATTTGACACAAGAACAATAGAAAATTCCTTTACTATTAGGAATATTCCTTTGAGCAAATTCTATAAACTCTCCCACTCCCTTCAAATACTCATCACTTGTGCTTTTACAAACCATCCAACTACGATCCATAGCTAGATGGGTTCTGTAGATATACACAAATATATCCAATATAAGCACAATAGGGGAGATTGAAAAAGTGCACCAGTATTTGAAAACCTAACAACCATATATATCTTAGTTGATTAATTTGCTAAAACATCATCCTAATAAATCTTAATCATCATTTCAATGCCAAAAATAAGCTATTAGTGAGTAAACTAGAAATCCAACCCCAACAAAAAACTAAACCCATGTGGACCTCAAATGGACATGATATATCCTCACAGCCAGTGTTTCCAATGACTTGCCTACTTTCTAAGAAAACCATAGACAACATTCAACATTCCATTGATGTCCAACATGCTTAGCATTTTCCTCCTAAAAAATGAGGTTCCTATCCCCTCTTTAGTGAACTTTTTGCATATATTCTTAGACTTAAAAAATAAAGTAAGCAAATGACAAATCATGCTTATTTTTCAGTACTTGACCAACCTTTATGTTTACATAACCTATGTTAGAGATAAGCTTTGGCTTATCACACGTACTCACAGAAACATCAAAAATAGCATAGGAAATGATTTCTTCGCCTCAGATAAATCTAAAACCTATGATACTAATGTTCAGTTAGACAAGTCTATGCCAGATTAAGAAACAACATACAGTTCAGTGCATTCAAATGAATCTAAAACCTAAACAAGTTCAGTTCAGTTCATTCAAATAAATCTAAAACCTAAACAAGTAACAACATACAGTCCAGTTCAGTTCAGTTTAGATAAATCTAAAACCTAAACAAGTTCCTAATGCTAACATAACAGTAACATAAACCACATTAGCAAGTGAAATGAAATGAATAAAGACAGAGTGGGTGCATACCTGTTAATGGGGTGACAAGCAAGTTGTAACAACTGATAAATCCCAAGCTCTGTTATTGATAAATCCAGGAACAAGCACTACTATGGGTAGACAACTGAAAACCAAAAATCCTTTAGTTGATCAATACCAAGGATGTTTAATGATAAAGAAAAGAAAAGGAAAAAAAAAGTGAAGAGATTAGGGTTCAATAGGGTTCAGTACCTCTTAAAGACGGGATAGGGAGTTGTGACGGAGAGGAGCTCGCGTGGTGGTGGGGAGAGGAGCTCGGGTAGTGGTGGCCGCGGTTCAGAACCTGTTAAAGATGGAAGAGGGAGTTGTGAAAGATTAGGGTGATGGAGGGGGAGAGAGAGAGAGAGAGAGAGAGAGAGAGAGAGAGAGAGAGAGAGAGAGAGAGAGAGAGAGAGAGAGAGAGAGAGAGAGAGAGTAACTACCGATGGAGTGGAGCGCGCGGTGGAGAAGGACTTCGTGGTGGTGGCGATGGAGAGGAGCACACGGTGGAGAGGAGATCACTTAGAAGGGTTAGGGCAGAGAAGGTGTGAGAGAGAACAGAGGCAGGGTTGTAATGTATACTTACTAAAAAAATATTTCAAAACCACATTTAACATCAGTTGTTTAAGTCTGTTGTTTAAACAACTAACATTAAACGTATTTTAAATGGCCCTGATAATTACAGTTTTGTCACCACCTCCATTTTAACGTCTATGTTTTGGTTAATTGACGTTAACCTTTTCCGTTTATTGTATATTTTGCACTAGTGCAACCGACGTTAAAGATGAACTTTAACGTATTTTTTTTAAAATAACAAACGTTAAAAGGTTTAATGTCTGTTATTTTGTTTACCGACATTAATATTAATTTAAATGAACCAATTATTTACGATTCTGTCACCGCATCTCTTTTAATGTCCATTTTTATTTACCAGATGTAAAATCTGATAGTAAAATCTATATTTTCCACTAGTGACGGCAGTTATTTATACAAAATTGCATCAACTGCTTAGTAACTAACTTACGAAACAGAAAAACTACTTAATTAACTAACATAACATTAACAGAAACTAATTTCATTTAATAGTTATTAACCACAAATTTTGATCATCAGATTCAGTTTAATCTGACCATGAACACCCTTATAAATCATCCACCCACTGCAATTATACGCAACAACAGAAGTTGGGGACCATAAGATAGAAGCATACAAGGTGACAAATCCTAAAGACGCAGCACCTAACAGTGGCGACACGGCATCTTTTGGTAGTAGCCTTTTATGATGGGGAGCACCCCACCACCATACATTTTTTATATTATTATCTGAGATTTCAACTTTACCTTCTAATTCACCATTTCATTTTTCTCTAACTCCGTTCTTCTTTATGGTGCCTCTTTTTCTCCTCATTGATGAGTATTATTTATTTGATTAAAGTAATATTTTGATCCCTATATATGATATGAATTCTCGATTTAGTTCTTATATATAAAAAATTACTAAAATTGTCCTTATATATACATAAAATCTCCATTTAGTCCCTGCCGTACAAAAATTTAAGGACTGATTTGATAATTTTTTGCTCGTATAGGGACCAACGGGTAACGTATAGGGATCAAATGGAAACTTTCTGTATGTATAGGAACCATTTTAATAATTTTTTATATATAAGAACCGAATTCGTATCACATATAGAGATCAAGATATTACTTTAACCTATTTATTTCTATTCTATTTTTTAAGAAGCAAATAAATTGTATAAATCAAAAGTTATGCTCATGAAAAGACAATCTCATATCTGTGGTCGCCTCTCAATATGTTCAGTGACCTAAGGCATCCAAGGCATTTTCTTTCTCTTTTCTTTCTGCGACTGACGACTGTCTTTTGCTTTGTCTCTTTATGAAAGGTCCCGCCCATAACATAAACAACAATGTATTTTTATTTCGAATTTAATATCACACGACACACAGTACATTGTTTGTTTTTATTTTTTGGTGCTCTACACACAGTACATATATACAAGGTTAAATATTATCATATATATTATATATTAAATTAAAATAAATCTATAAAAAAAACAAATATGCTATATTTCCTTAAAAAAAACAAATATGCTATATAAAATATGAGTAAGATATTATTTGAATACCATATTAATATATTATAAATTTTCAGATAATGCAACTCTAACATAAATGATCTCATTTATCATATCGTCCATATGTTTTTCTTCTGACTTTCTTTCCATTGGTTTGCCATGACGCCCTGGGCCATGGTTAATTTATCTTTCTTTATGCACTCCCGATTTTCTTGATTTTTGTTATTCGATACTTACTATATAATATTTTAAAAATATTTTATTAATATGCACTTATAATATATTTTAATTTGAAATAGAAAAGATAATAATACCTGGTTACAATCATATCTAAATATAATATACATATTTTAGATATATAAATATTGTAGTTTAAGGGTAAAAAAACAATTTTTAGCACAAAAAACAAAACAACAATTTTTTTGTTAAATTAATTTGTTGAGCCTTGAATTATTTGGTATTTTTTTAAATAGATCCCTAAATTTAAAAACTTGTAATTGAATCCCTAAACTGATAAAAATATGGAATTGAGTCCCTCATACGCATCATCATTAGGTACTATTAAGTCTCGGTTAATTGATCCTTTCATTTGGATCCTGAACTTGTTAAAGTATATCGTTTTAAAAGTTTGCAATTAGGTATCTAAGTTTATAAAAAAATTGTAATTGAGTCTCTACTATACATCATCACTAGGGTTCTGTTAGGTTTCTCTTAAGTGAGCCATCTATTAGTATATTTGTGGAACCTTGAACTTTAAAAAAAAATAGAATTAGGTCCTTATATTTATTCAAAAAAATTAAATAAATCCCTGAACATTTTGGGAGCCCTAATGGAACTAGAGGTGGCAAAATAGGCTACCCGGCCCGCCGCGAGCTAGCCCTATGCAGGCTAGGGCTTTATAGGACCGGGCCAAAAATGCCCGGAATCAATATGAGCTGTAAAATAGGTGTCCAAGCCCAGCCCTATGCGGGCTACGGGTTTAGGCGGGCTGGCTCGGCATTTTTCGCTAAAAAAATTTATTTTCAATCATTTTTATATTTAAGTTCCTAAAAGTGACTATAGCGTTGTGTATACGTGTGGATCAGGACATATTTATTTTCAATCAACCTAATTGTTTGTATTAAAAACGTCAGGATATGAATGAAGATACAATAATCATAATCAATGTTGTAAAAGACAACTTCAGAATTAGTTCTCATACGAAACATAAAAAAGCTCCTTAAGTTCATATAGAGGTATATTTAAATTCCAACAAGAACATCAAAAAATGAGCAAGTCCAACAACAGAAACAATGGAAGCATGGAACGTTTAACATTATCGTACATGTGTTTTGGGCCTCTTGCCTCTTGGCCCTTTTTTATATTTTTTTTATTTTTCTTATTTTTATATTTTTATTTTTTAGTTAAATAAAAATTAAAATATATAAAAGTGACCGGGCTACTCGAGCCCGATACGGGTTCGGGCTTCATTGGGTATAACCAAAAAGATCCGGAATTAAAATGGGCTTAAATTTTTTTATCAAAACCCTATAATTCATAGGACTTATCCAACCCGGATCGATCAAACTGGCCCATGTTGCCGTCTCTAAATGGAATCCTAACATAAATATGTACGAGGAATTCACTGAAAAACTTTTATAAATTTAAAGACCAAATTATAAATTTTTAGATTTGACGTATCTATTTAAAAATTCTCAGATATATTAGGTATCAACGCTATAATTAAACCCGATTTTTCTTATCCCTTGTCTTTGGCATGCGTTTTCATAGAATAAGAAGTTTTGCTACAAAAACGTTGACCCATCACTCATCTATAACCCCTTGCAACCTCCCGTTTCTTTCCCTGCTCTTCCAGCAAAGCCAACAACTTCCCTGAGAAATTCTTCACCCCATAATAAATCCTCCATTTCTGAAACAAACTTATTCCATTAATTCCCGTAGATTCCCTCCTTAATTCTCATCCTATTAATTGTTTCCCCATAAACCAACAATTTTTCAGATAAAATACTTGAACCCAATTGCTTATCCTTTTTTTTTTTTTTGATAAGCAATTGCTTATCCATGATGCACCATTATTAACTCACCAACCCTTCCATTTCACTGCCTGCTCCATCAAGCCTAAAACATACCCGACACAATTATCACTAAAAAAATTCTCCTTGAATTTTCCCGTTCACAATTTCCTGAGAAACTAACACAAATTTTCTCTGGAAAATATGGAAGGCCGCCGGAGGATTACACTTTATGATCAATTGACAGCTGGCGACACCAGCCGCCGAGACTCACTAGCAGCCTTGATCCTGAACGACGTCGTTTTAGCCACCAACCAGGAGAGCGAAACAGCCACTGGGAGAAGCCGAACTCTCTTAGACATCATCAAAGAAGACGAGAGCAACAACAACAACAATCGTAGATCTTGGAAAGCCTTCAAGGACAAGCTTCGGCTCAACCGAACCGGCGCCGGTTCGGTTTGGACTTCAACTTCAACCACAACAACCCAGAATAATAACAACAACAACAACACAACCTCCTTATCCCAATTCTTGGAACAGCAAAACGACGTCGTCGGTGAAGACCCAGAAAACGCAGCTCCGATCACCCGGGAACCGTCATCGCGTGGCGGCGACAACGACTCGGCGGGGCCGGTGAGCATGTTGCTGATGGATTTGTTAGAGGAGACTACGGACCACGAGACGGAGTTACAAGTATCTAGCTATAAAATTAGCGATGATGATGATGAAGAAAAGTACTGTGGAGAAGAAGAATGGGGTGTAGTGGGAAATAATTGCTGCGTGTGCATGGTGAGGCATAAAGGTGCGGCGTTTATACCCTGCGGCCACACATTTTGCAGGATGTGTTGCAGGGAGATTTGGGTGAGTAGAGGGAATTGCCCTCTATGCAACAATTTTATTTTGGAAATTCTTGATATTTTCTGATCATGATAATTTTGTTTCTACCTTTTTTTCTATCATTTCGGACTCTCTTACTATTTTTTTTTGTTATAATTTCTTCTGGGTTTTTAATGTCAGTTTCTTTTTTTTTTCTTTTTTTTCTTTTTATCTTTTGCGGTGTAAATAAGAGTTTGGAATTTGGATGATCTTAGATTATTTCCATGGGTGTTTTTTAAAGAATCCACTTTAAATTCTTTTTTTTATTAAATATTATAAGATGGTCTATATAGTATTACATCGTATTTAAGCAATCCCCCGATATTTTGTTCTAATGATTAAATTTTTAAAGAACCCATATTTTTATAATTTTTTATTTACACTCAATTTTGTTTCAAATTAAAATATTTATTGATTCATTTATTTTAATTAATACGTAAAAAAATATTAAATAATTAAAAAATATAAAATATTTTTTAAATAAATAATTCTTATATGTTTAAAATTTAAAAAATAAATACCCAATAAAAAAACCAAATAGTAAGGTTGTCTAAAACAAATTAAGGTTGAAAAAACCCATTGTCTAGAAGCTTCACATCTGCCCTTGTTTCTTATTCTCTCGTTGTAAAAAAATGGTTAATTTACTTGCTTCCTTTTATCTTTTAGCAAATCGGCGACCCTTGTCCCCTTTCTTCTTCTTCTTCTTCTTCTTCTTCTCAACTGTACTGGCCAAGGTTATTAACCCGGCCACCGAGCTCAAGTATCCGGCCCAGTCCGGAAAATAGGGATAATAAATCAAAGATCATTTAATTAAAGAAATAAGATATTGATATTAATTCATGATATTATCCAAAATAAATTTTTATCTCTGTTAAAAGGGATAATATCCCTTAAATTAAGGAATCATATCTCAAAAGAGATATTAAGATATAAATCAAATCTCTAACAGATATTAAGAGATAAATCAAATCTCTAACAGATATTAAGAGATAAATCAAATCTCTAACAGATATTAAGAGATAAATCAGATCTCTAAGAGATAGGGAATCCTATTATAAAAAGAGGAGTCTTCATCATAAGAAGACACTTTTCATCGAACACCTGTGACTCTCCCTTAAGCGTGTTAGAGGAATCTAGCGTCGGCCAAGAGACTATCAAACAGTCATTGCTTCCTAGTACTGTCGTCATTCAAAATTAAGGGATCGAGATCACCACCCCGCCATGAGCAACCTAACTACGTCCCGGCTTTGATTCCCACCTGGGATACGTGAGGCCGGAATCACTAAATTCTGTCAGCCCAAATCATAAAATAACCCCCTTGGTTTCACGTTCTATGGCGAGATTCGATAAAACGGATCTTGGCGAGAACATTTACGCCCACCGTGGTAGAGGCAAACATTCCCCGGCCACACATCGTGGCAAAAGGATTGATTATTTTGATGACTTTTCTCTGTGAATTAGAAAAGAAACGAGGCGAGAGAAAGGAAGAGGAAGAGGCGAAGATCAAACCCCTCCCTGGCGTCGCCGCCACCTTCATCTCCTCCCACTCCCACCACGGCAAGACCGCCTGCATCGACGCCGCCACCGGCCGCCACATCACCTACCACCACCTCAGACTCAGATCGTGTTTTCCAGAAGAGTAGACGAGTTCCCTTCTGGCCACAGAAACAAAAAATGGAGGAGAGGTGGAAAGCGAAAAAGAAAGTGGTATTTTAGGTCCAGATTCAACCACCGTGCACCACCTTGAAAGCTGTTACTACATCTATGGAGGAGCAGTAAAAGAAAGGAAGTCACAGCCACAATCAAGCCAACTTAGGCACTAAAAAACCCAAGACAGACTATATATATCTCTTTCTCTCAACACCACACAAACCCAGCACAAAGAAGCCAACAAAAAAAAAAAAGTAAGAATGGGTGTTGATAAATTGGTAGCAATAATAATACTCATGGGTGCCGTTCTTGGCGCTGCCGTACGGGCTCAGCCAGTGGCCAAGTTCAAGTGTTCCGCAGCGGAGGCCACGTGCCGCGCCTTGATCGACTACAAGAGCCCAAACGGCACCACCCTGCGTCACATCCAAACCCTCTTCAGCGTGAAACACCTCCAAGACACCCTCAGCGCAAACAACCTTCCCACCAACACTACAGGCAGCCACGGTGTGGGTCCCAACGAGCCCATCAAGGTCCCCTCCCCCTGCAAGTGCGACAACGGCACGGGGCCGTCGAACCACGTTCCGGTCTACTCCATCAAGCCGGGTGACACTTTATACGACATAGCCACCACCACTTTTGCGGGGTTGCTGAAGTACCCTTAGATCCAAGTGGAGAATAATATAACGAATGGGAATGAGATAATAGCTGGGGATAAGTTGTGGATCCCTCTGCCTTGCAGCTGCGATGAGGTGGGTGGGGCCAAGGTGGTCCCCTATGTGCACTTAGTGGAATCAGGGAGTAGCGTGGAGAGGATTGCTCAGGAGTATGGGACTACCCAGCAGATACTTCTCATCCTCAATGGGATTACCGACCCCAAGACACCTCAGGCTGTTACGTTTCTTGATGTTCCCCTCACAGAGAGCTCCGGCCACCACAGCTCGGCCTCAGAGAGCAGAAGATGTCTTAAGAGAGTAGATCACTTTGGATGATAACCATCTTCTTCCTATCCTGGGAGTTGATGCCTTGATATGTGCATTTTAGAACACAGTAAAAAGTGCTCCAACTTACCAGCTTAGTGGTCAAAACAATTTCAAATGCAAATCAAGCATATCGCGCCTTCAATCAAGCTTTAAAGATTTTATAATGCAACAGATTAACGGTCAGTAGTCTTAACTCGGGCCCCAGTTCGTACAACGAAAGGAGCGGAAAGCTCAGGTGATATTGTTCTTTAAATCTAGTTTAAATCTAATATGATTTGATATGTTTTGCTCCACGCATTTAATGTTGTGTTATGTAGCACCATGTCATGTTATTTATTTAAGCAAAGTGATGCTCGGCTGATGCCACGACCAGAGCCCGACCATAGCAACTTCAGGGAATGCCTAGATCAAAGGCCGCAAAGTGCCCAGGTGATATTATTCCTTAAATCTAGCTTAAAACTGATATGTTTTGGTATGTTTTGCTCCACGTATTTAATGTTGTGTTATGTAGCATCATATCAAGTTATTTATTTGAGCAAAGTGATGCTCGGCTGATGCCACGCCCAGAGCCCAACCATAGCAACTTCAGGGAATGCCTGGATCAAAGGCCGCAAAGTGCCCAGGTGATATTATTCCTTAAATCTAGCTTAAAACTTATATGTTTTGGTATGTTTTGCTCCACGCCTTTAATGTTGTGTTATGTAGCATCATATCAAGTTATTTATTTGAGCAAAGTGATGCTCGGCTGATACCACTCCCAGGGTCACAAAATTTGCAGCTACAAAGTGATTGAGCTCCGGCTCCCGAAAGATCAAGCTCTCCCTTGGAAAATAAAATTCCATCGGCTTCAGCACTCAGACACCATACTTGGCTCCTAAGTAAGAGAAGAAACTACTTGTACTGAGCTCCTAAGTACGAGAAGAAACTACTTATACTCGGCTCCTAAGTACGAGAAGAAACTACTTATACTCAGCTCCTAAGTACGAGAAGAAACTACTTATACTCAGCTCCTAAGTACGAGAAGAAACTACTTATATTCCGCTCCTAAGTACGAGAAGAAACTACTTATACTCGGCTCCTAAGTACGAGAAGAAACTACTTATACTCGGCTCCTAAGTACGAGAAGAAACTACTTATACTCAGCTCCTAAGTACGAGAAGAAACTACTTATACTCGGCTCCTAAGTACGAGAAGAAACTACTTATACTCGGCTCGTAAGTACGAGAAGAAACTACTTATACTCAGCTCCTAAGTACGAGAAGAAACTACTTATACTCGGCTCCTAAGTAAGAGAAGAAACTACTCGAGAAGAAACTACTTATACTCGGCTCCTAAGTAAGAGAAGAAACTACTTATACTCAGCTCCTAAGTAAGAGGAAAGACTACTTACACTTGACTCCTAAGTAAAAACTACTTATACTTGACTCCTAAGTAAGAGAAAAAACTACTTGACTCCTAAGCAGGAGATAAAGCCTAAGCAGGAGACTCCTAAGCAGGTGCTAAACCCTGAAGAGGTCAACCAAAGCCTCTAAAGGCACTCGAATCCTAAGCAAGAGCCACATTCGACCGATCAGGGTCGAAGTGCCAAGCCTATATAAATATATCAAGTTAATAAGTGATCAATCAGGATCAACCCATAAAACATCAGAAAATTCACCAAAGTATAAATAAATCCACAAGTAAAATAAGAAATTTTAGGGGTAAGTCCCCAAGTACATAAAGTCTTACAAAAACAAAGATATTTCTAAACCGCTTATACAACTTCAACAATCTAGGTTCTCCTCCGCCTCGGAGGGAACGGTATTAATCTGGCCAGTTTGGACCACTTCACCTTCGGGTCCCTCCTCGTCCAATTGATCCTCGCCCTCTTCTCCAGGAGTTGCGGCCTCATCCTCATCCTCCAGCTCGGACAACAGAACTAGGACTCCGTCTCGGTTAAAATCCTTGTCCACAGGTAAAGTCAGCATTCGGATTGAAGTGCCGAAGGTTCTTCACGGCTCAGGAAAAGCCATTAACATGCTCCCTCATGATAGAAGCCTCGGCTTCAACCAGATCAGAGCAGAGCCTCAGATTCTCCTCCTTCTCGGATTCCAGCAACTTCCGCAACTCAAGACTGGCTGCCTTCTCGGTTTAAAGTCCTCCCACGACCTTCGGAAGGTTGAACCGGTCGATTCTTTCCATTTCCAGCTCGGCCATCCCCAGTGCGCAAAGTTCGGGCGGCATCCGCCTTCATACTTTTCATTATTAGAAAGCTCGCGGCTCGAAAAACGGGTAATGGAGGAGACTCTAAGCGACCGCAGCTTTCCTACTCGCATCATGGACCAATTCTAGTAAAAGCCGAGTATACGCTGGCTTAACAACTAGAGAACCCACTATAGGGCCAGAGTTAAAAATCATCCAGCTAAGAACAAAGGGCTGAAGCCCGGAAAGCCGAGGTCAAGCATTGCCCCCTCGCACCAAAAAGCCGAGGTCGAGCTATGCTCCCTCGCACTATGCACTGGAAAAAGTTGAAATCGAGCAATGTTTCCCTCCGCACAGAAATCCGAGCAGTGCTTGGCCAAGCAAGACGATAACCCAAGAAAGGATTGGTTCTACAAAAAGCAGATTTCCGAGCAATGCTTCCGCGAATCATAGTCCAAAGTCCTCGGCACCAAAATCCGTGTTAAGACATGCGGGTTGACATTCAAGCTCTTTCGCTTGTTTCAAGCTCGGAGCTTGGGGGCTAACAAGGATAAAGGAAGGATATTCTCGAAAATTACGGAGAAAGGATATCCCTTAGCCTACAACTCGAAGAACCTGTATGAAAACTATTTTCTCATACAAAAGATATTAGGAAATTTTATTCTGAGACACACCTTCAAGATCGGGAAAAATAATTCAAGGTTAGTGGGTATTTCAAAATCCACCAAAAAGGGTTATGAGCTACTCGAAGAAAATGTTAAGAGCTCTCAAGAACTTCAAAGACCAAGCTACATTCGGCAAAAGGCAGGTCAAATTCAAACTCTCAAGATAAGCATCTTGAAAGCATCAAAAGTTAAAGGATGAAATACAAGCACCAAGGTAAATTCCTGATGACCGAGTTTGAACTTGACTTTTCACAAGATCGGTTCAAACCTGAACCACTGCTAAGTCGAATCTCAGCTACCAGCTTCTAAACTTGTCTTAAACAAAGGTAAGATTGAAGTATCTTATGTTCAAAGCATGTTACTGGCCGAGATGTGAACCTCAACCACTAAACTCGGGTACTGCCCGAGAGGTATTAACCGAAGTAAGAAGATCTATGCAAATCCAGTACCTTATCAACACCAAGGACAAGCCCAACTCCATTCACAAAACTCTTTTGCTTATTCCGAGCTCAAAGCTTAAAGGGCTTATATACTGATCGAAAGGTTAAAATCAGCCACTGAGCCCACCAAACTAAAATATTGGATGAGAAATAAAGCTAGATCTCCAAACCCAAACAATCAAAGGGAAATGATTACTAGACTCGCCTACCGAGTCCGTTGAACTTAAGAAATTGGCCGAAACATGAAGCTCGGCAACTTGAAACGAGAGGCTCCGGCTCCCGACTGCTCGATTGAGCTCCGGCTCTCGACTTATCGTTCGAGCACGCAACTACAGCGCAAGCCTCAGAAATGATGCCGTGAAGGCTACACGCCATGAAGAATAACGTCTCTTTTCCATCTCGGGAACCGAGAAAGTATGGCCTCAACAGGAAACGAGTAACCATCCCCACCTCGGCTCGGTACCTTGAAAGCGTCAAGCTCGGTCACCCGAGATGCTCACCGAGTTGGAGGATGTGAACACATATATAAGGTATGAAGCTCGGTCACTCACCTCGCCGAGACGAAAGATCAAAAGGTGAAACCAAGTTCCTAGCCTCGGCTCCTTCGAAAAAGCTTCCACGTGATCAGCTCAAAGCTTGGGGGGCTTGTGTATGGACCGAGATACAGAGCTCGGCTAAAACATCATGAAAGCTTCTACGCCTAATCAGCTCAAAGCTTGGGGGGCTTGTGTACTGGCCAAGGTTATTAACCCGGCCACCGAGCTCAAGTACCCGGCCCAGTCCGGAAAATAGGGATAATAAATCAAAGATCATTTAATTAAAGAAATAAGATATTGATATTAATTCATGATATTATCCAAAATAGCCTTATCTGGTTAAAAGGGATAATATCCCTTAAATTAAGGAATCATATCTCAAAAGAGATATTAAGATATAAATCAAATCTCTAATGAGATATTAAGAGATAAATCAAATCTCTAATGATATTAAGAGATAAATCAAATCTCTAATGGATATTAAGAGATAAATCAGATCTCTAAGAGATAGGGAATCCTATTATAAAAAGAGGAGTACCCCTCATAAGAAAGACACTTTTCACTGAACACCGGTGACTCTCCCTTAAGCGTGTTAGAGGAACTAGCGTCGACCAAGAGACTATCAAACAGTCATTGCTCCCTAGTACTCGTCCGCTACAAAATTAAGGGATCGAGATCACCACCCCGCCAAGGGATGAACCTAGAACTACGTCTGGCTTTGATTCCCACTGGGATACGTAGGACCGGAATCACTAAATTCTGTCAAGCCCAAATCATAAAATAACCCCCTTGGTTTCACGTTCTATGGCGAGATTCTGACAAAACGGATCTTGGCAGGAACATCAACCATGTCAAAAGCCTATCTTCTTCTCAACCATGTCACAATCACTTCACTGGAGTTCACAATCGATCTTGGTTTAGAAGTGTGTTTCGATTTCAACTTTGATTCATGTGGGTACAGCAGTAGAGAATCACAAATATGGTTGATTTGCATCGTCCTTCTTCTTCCATCTCCTTCTCACTTCTCATTATTACCCACGTCGCCTCTCCCATTCTTCTTATTTTGGTTGATGAAAGTTTTGGTTGATTTTCGGTGCTGCCTCCCCTTTTGTTCCTTAATTTTGGGGTTGGAAACAATATTTTATTGTAAGGAACCGTTCCTTATATAAGCAACGACGCTTAGTTTTAGTTAAGATCCATGCCATGTCAGCTAGCTCCAACACACAAACAAAATAAGGAACCGTTCTTTATTTTTAAGAACCCTCTAAGCATTCACCTTGGAGATGCTCTTACATTCCCAGATGCTCTCTATCCATGAATTACAGCTGACCGTTTTCAAACGGTTTTTGTGCCTCACATGTTCATGCCATTCCTTTTGTGTTACTGTTGTGGTTTTTTTTTTTAAAGAGTGTTACAGTTTTTGTATTTTTTTTTTTTTTAGAAAAGAAGCTCAAGGAATCTCATTAACAATCAAAGCAACAATACAATAGGGAACATGATAGAAAATACGGGGACCAGCAGTGAAAAGAGTCGCCCTAACTAACGAATGAGCAACTCTATTCACTTGTCTTCTAACAAAACTTATCCCAAAGTTTGGAAAAGAACAAAGAAAGTCATAACATGCTCTAATAGTTACTCCATATTCGGAGATGTCAACTTTAGGAGATTTGGCATGGTTGACCACTACTTGGTAATCTAGCTCAAAAATAACATGGTCAACTCTTGGACCCATTGAATAGCTTTGAGAAGACCCATGGCTTCCCCCTCAAGAACTGGGAGACAAGGGGGCACCCAATCAGTCCTAGCTTGAATAAAAGCACCATGATCATCTCTAATACACATACCAAAACTAGTTTTCCCTGCATCTTCAAAGAAACTTGCATCAACATTACATTTATAATAACCTGGAGGTGGAACTTCCCATGTTGTAGCACCCAAATTGCGTCCAGCACTTTGAAGTTGAGTGCCTGGTGAATTTGCATGCTTCCAATCCAGATAAAAATTGGAGGATCTATGAATAATAGCATCCAATGTTGGTGTCCTTCCCTCCCATATTTGATCATTTCTTGCGCTCCAAATGGCCCAAAGGGACATTGCAAATGCCACCCTCCTATCCACATCCAATGAACTAAGCACAGTGAAGAGTAATTCACGAAAATTCTGGGCAACCTGCAGTTGAGGAAAAATAAAATCCCAGATTCGTTGTCTCACCCAACATTCTTTGCTAATATTGCAAGTAATCAAAAGATGCCAAATATTTTCATACTCTTGTTCACAGAAAACACAAGTGCTTGAGCAGCTAACTCCTTTATATTGAAGTTGGACTCTAGTAGGCAGACAATCCCTACAAGCTCTCCATAAAAAAAAACTCACTCTAGGTGGCACTTTGAGCTTCCAAATCAAGGACCAGTCTCCATCTATTTTCAAATGACTCGTATCTGCAAGATTATTCAAAGCAGCTTGATATGCAGTTTTAACTGAGTAAAGCCCATTGTTACTAGGTCCCCAAATAATTCTATCATCACTCACTAGCTTATTAAGATGGGTGTTTAAAATTTTTTGTGCTAGGTGAGTAGGTAGAAAACTGTCAATAAGGGGTTGGTTCCAACATTTTAGACCATGGATCCATAAATCGCTAATTGCTATATTTTGAAATTCAAAAGGCAAACCCATGGGACAAGAAATCCTCTCCCCATCACGTAACCAGGGGGCATCCCACAAAGGGATTGTGTCACCACTTCCAATGCTCCATCTCACTCCTTGCTTCACCAAAGCCTTGGACATCCATATACTCCTCCAAGAATAAGAGGGATTATGTCCCAAGTCTGCATCCAAGAAGTCACCATGTGAAAAATATTTGGCTTTAAAGATCTTAGTCACAAGAGCATCAGGTTGCACTACAAATTTCCAAGCTTGTTTGCATGCCTACCAAAGCCAAGTTAAAGGCATACATATTACAGAAACCAAGATCACCCCATATTTTAGGCGTAGAAAGTTTATCCCAAGACAACCATTTAATTCCTTTATTTTCTTCATTTTTCGTACCCCACCAGAAGGAATTTAGCATTTTTTGTATTTCATCACCAAGAGAAGGAGGAAGAAGATACATACTCATACAATAAGCAGGAATAGCTTGGGCCACTGATTTAATCAAAACCTCTCTCCCTGCCATAGATAATGTCTTCCCCTTCCAAGAGCTCACCTTTTTCCAAATATGGTCCTTAATATATTGAAAAAATTGCCTTTTATTTTTGCCAATAAGGGATGGGATTCCAAGGTAATTACCAACATCAGTTTTCTCTTGCACACCCAAAATTCCAGCAAGCGATCGACGCCTTTGTTGCTGGACATTGTTGCTAAAAATCATGGCAGATTTATCAAAATTAATTTCTTGCCCCGATGCCAGCTCGTATCTATGAAGTAAATCTTTCACAAATTCCACTTCTTGATCCACTGCTCTCATGAATAAAAGACTATCATCCGCAAAAAGAAGGTGAGATACAATAGGAGCTCTCTTACAAATTTTGATACCATGAATGTAACCACTTCTCTCAGCTGATTTAATAAGAGAGGACAAGCCTTCCGTACACAGAATATAGAGATAAGGAGATAACGGATCACCCCGGCGAAGGCCCCGACCTGGAATAACTGAACCTGCTTTCTCATTATTCATAAGGACCGAATATTGAACAGAAGACACACACATCATCATCCAATTCACCCACTGAATGTTAAAACCCATTTTAATCATAACAGCATGCAGATAGTCCCAACTAACACGATCATAAACTTTACTCACATCAAGCTTTAGAGCAACATCACCTGAGACACCTCTCTTCTTATATTTCATATAATGGAGCGACTCAGTGGCTATCAAGGCATTATCCACTGTAGATCTACCTAAGACAAAAGCAAACTGTTCTTCTGACACACTTTGCAATAACCATAGCCAATCTATTTGCAAGAGTCTTGGATAAAATTTTGTAAATAACATTGCAAAGCAAAATTGGCCTAAGGTCACACATAGTAGTGGGATGCTCGCATTTAGGAGCCAGAGCAATATTAGTATCATTAATATCATGAGGCAAAGAACCATCCTGCAACCATTTCCTACAAGCAGTGATAACATCAGCACCACAAATATTCCAAAAATGCTGGTAAAAAGCTGCATTAAGACCATCAGGACCTGGGGATTTGTTAGGATGCATATTAAGAGTAGCATATTTAAAATCATCATCAGAAAATGGAGCTAAAAGGAGAGCATTATCCTCTTCATTAATTTTCCTTTGCAGGTGATTGATAACGTAATCCACATCACTATTATTTCTCTGAAAAAGATTCATAAAATAATTAGCAGCTAGATCACATAAGCCCCCTTAACAATTTGATAATTGGCTTATCAATATTTTTGTTACCTTTTTTTTTCTTTTAATTTGATCCTTCTTTTATTTCTTTTTTCAAAAAGGTCTCTTATTTTATAAAGTTATATCAATATAGTCCTTCTTTTATTTTTTGTTCTAAAATGATCCTTTATTTTTAAAACGTTAAATCCATGTGCTCTTCTTTTCCCGAAATGGTCCCTTTTTTTTCGAAATAGTATCTTATTTTTCAAAAGTTATACCAATGTGGTACTTTCCGTACCACAATTTAAATGAAAAAGACCACATTGAAACCTACGATAGAAATAAGGGACTATTTCGGAACAAAAATAAAAGAGGGATCCAATTGTAATTAACCTAAAATAAATACGAGATATGTAACACTCATCAATGAAAACATAACATGTATAACAACTATTAAGTACATGTTCTATTGCTATAGGAAAATAACTTCTAATGTACCTATGAAATTATACTTAAGTCTTGTCATTTGATATTCATTGGCATTTACATTAGTCCATTGTGTCGGTATAGGTATCTCATTTCAGATGTTCAAATTATATGTTCTTGCAATTTATCTTCGGACTTTATGAGCACTTACCGAGCGATTTAATTATATTATATTAGTTAGGGCTCAAACCCGCTACACGTTAGATACAAGTCTCTATCATGTTCTACTAGAGTAACCCCTTAGAATTAAAATATTGATAGCTTGAGTTAAATAGTACAAGAAAACATGTTTGCATTAAAATATATCAAAATGGGGGAAAATCAAATAGATCAAATAACCACACCGGAAGGAAATTTTTTAGAATTTAAATACTAACACCACACTATATGTATTTTACTTTAACTTTAAAAAAAAACTATGATGTAGATTATCTCTTACTCTAAACATAATAATGAAATATGATGTATCAAAAAAATTAATTAAATATGAGAAAACTCCAGAAAAAAAAAGCTAAGTATCATTTGCATTTATTCTATAAAAAAATTACTTGGTAAAAATGGCACTTCCACACATCCAGTAAAAGAACAAAGTTTTGAAGATGTGAATTCCCCCAAACTTGATTACCAGCATCCTGATTCGATATAAAATTAGAGATGGTAAAATAGGTCAACTCGCCTCAACTCGTCATTGACCCAACGAAAACAGGTCTGGGCGGGTTGGCTTGTTTTGCTTAAATGAGTGGAACCTCCCAACCCACCTCTTTTAATAGTGGGATGGGGGATTGGCCCGTCAAAAAATAAAATAAAAATTAAAAGTATGTAAGAAAATATAAAATTAAAATTATGAAAATATCAATATCATCTAAAACATCGCAAAATATAAATAATTATTTTTCTATTGTGAACTAATTAATATATAAATATATTATCTGAACGGATGGACTACATACAAATATATATAGTCCTAATTTTTGAAACCTCATAAGTCTGGAACACATTCAATGTGTAAATTCTCTAAGTTTTAATGATTTCAAATATATTAAGTATGGTAATATTGAACTATATGAAATTACTGGTAAGTCTGCAGGAAAATAGACTTAAGGTCATTCGTCTAAAATATGACCCGTCTAATTTTACAGAAAAAGTAGTTTTTCGAATATTACGAAAAACCACTCGTCTATAAATTAGTCAACTCTCGGTCATAGTTTGATTAAGTTAATGACATGGCAAATATCATAAGTCCGAAAAAGCTTCAGTGGATTACCGGTCTAAAAAATGACTTGCTCACCCGTCTAAGTTTTGGCTCACATCACCCGTCTAAATTTGGACCGCACAACACCCATCTAAATTTTAGACTCTGCTACAATCGTTAAAGTGTCAGATTGTCAGAAGGAAGTCCAAGTCAACCTTATTTGAAAAAGATGACTTCCTTAAGGATCTTGAAGACATCTAGAAAATAGCACCAATGACAAAGCATAAAGAATTCATTCTTTCAAGTGTTTAAGGAATAAACACGCAACCTCTGCATCAAGTCTAGCTTTTAGCTGTTTTAGTACAAAGTACTTTCCAGAATGCGAACCGAGTGCTGCACTGAAATGGAAAGATCTCTGCTGCAAGTACAAGAAGTCTACTACTGCAACTCTGAAACAACAACTGCTCAGAAACAAAGTGTAATCTTGGTCGCATATGTCAAAGTCTAACGTCTCCAAACATTTAATGCCTATACAGAACGACTCTTTGGTATTAATGGCGTCCCAAATCATTAGAGCACACTTTGTGAAGCTGTGTCTAACGGACCATATTGATTGAAGCCTTTATATAGACCAAACCATGAAGATGAAGAACAACATTAGGAGCTCTGCGCAAATATTAAAAGAAGCATTTACTCTCCTCATTTACTTCTTCATTCCTTCATTGAATAACTCTTCAATCATTTGACATAAATTTTGACGTCCTTCATTATTTCATTTATTCCACTCTTTGAGTGTTATCTGAAAGACTTGCAAAGTTATATTAATTACTCAAAACCTTTACTCTTAACTGTGTTGAGCCTGAAGAGGCTAGGTGTGAAAAGAATACTTGTACTGTAATCTGATCAGTTATAGTGGAAACTTGGTGCTGCCAAGAACTGGAGGTAGCCCTGTGGATTTTGGGGTGATCCAGTATAAAATTCTTGAGTGATATTCTTCTTCCATTATCTCTTTAATTTGTTTAAGAGTTATTTGTTTAAGTTTTTAACTTGGGGAGTTAATATTGTGAATATCAAACTCTGTTTTAACCTTCGTGTGGCGTGTGTTCTATCTTAAAATTAGACGAGTCACCTGTCTAATTTTCTGTAGCTTTATTTTTGCTTGTTGTGCCTGCGAAAGTAATTTTCAAAGTTTCATAAAAAGTTGGTAAACACAATTCAACCCCATCTCGTGTTAACTTTGATTATTTCACTAATGAGTAGATAATTGTAAACTAAAAATATATAAATATATATACAAAAATTACTGAACATAATAGACTAACTAATGACATTATAGGAGGGTAAACAAAAAATAATTGTACCATAAAAATAAATTTTAAAAAATGGGTTGGGTGGTCGACTTGCCCCATCCTCGCCTCAACCTTGTTTTCTTGGTCAATTAGACGAGGCTGGTCAAAAACAAATTAGTGGATTGGGAACCTCAACCCAACCCAAAAGAATGACAAGTTAAATGGGTTGGCCGTTGGGCCCAACCTATTTTGCCACTTCCATGTGAAATACCACGAAGTCCATATTTGAAGTGCTATATATGAAATAAAAATTAAATTAGATTTTGCAAGTGGATTCTCAATAACTCTAAATTCCATCACAACGGGATCAGTTTCTTGGAACTTCAAAAGACCCAGCAATTTGCATGCAAGATTTTGATGTATCCAATCTAATGATTAAACTCCTTTAAAATAAATTTGTATGTAAAGTGAGAAAATAAGAGTGTATTGCTGTCTCTTGATTAATTGGAATGCATTAAGGTAGCATTTGATATTAGTCATATTTTAATATTTTTGAGAAAATGAGTATGAGAATAAAAATTTCTCATATTTGATACAAGAGATAAAAAAAATATTTTCAGACATAAAATATGTTCAAGAATAAAATTAGTGAACGAAAGTTAAAAACTCTATTTATATGTGTGAGACTGGAAAAAGAAAATTTATGACAATGAGATTCCTAAAAATGTAATTTACATGAGAATACAAATTTCATGACATCTAATATCTTAATCCACTTTAATAAATTAAGAATGAATATATCATTATTTTCTTTCTTTACAGTAAAGTTTACTTTAAAGAAACCTTATCTTCAATTTGAAGTAGATACTTACAAATCAAAATTGTTAATTAATGTTTAGAGTACATCATGATTCTACTAGTGTAAGGCCCATAAAAGCCTAAATACATAGCATGATGTGCTGAGGAGCTTTCAATGGCCAACTGCCCATCACAGTGTACTGAGGAGCAACATGTATTAGTATGGAGGAATGATTTTTTACACAAACAGGGACATTTTATGGTGTCTTCTTTGTTTTTTGAGTGTATTTTCAAGAAGCATGTATATAAAGAATATAAAAAGTAAGTGAGAGATATAGATAAACATATACGGTATCACATTCTGTATCAAAAATTTGTATTCAAATAACATAACTCATTAGTATTAGTATATATCAATTTATTGAATGCAGCAATTGTACGTAGGGAATGGTACCTCAAGAATCCCGTGGTCAACCATCTGGACCCTCTGTATAACACCATGTTTTTCGTATGCTTCTTTATCAGTAAATACATGTTTTAATGTGTCTATTTTTTATAAAATCCAGAGGATGATTTTATTTAAAATAAAATCATTTTCTTGTGTTGTTTTACCGTGTGAAGTCACAGTAAAATTTTCGATCGAAAATTCAGACGAAAACCTGATGCAGGTTCTCACCTTGCCAATACAAGTTTACTAAGCTAGAGATCAAATTTTAATTCGTGAACGAGACGGTTAGTGTTTTATTATGTTTTGTGTGGGTTTGGAGTTTTTCAAAAAATCTTGTTCGGGGCCAAATCTTAAGGATTTCTCGGGTGAAATCGTCGGGAAATACGATCGGGGAAGTCATCTGATACACAATGGAGCAGAGCATCAAGAGGATGAAGTGACATGAAGTGACTCGATGTGAAGGTTATGACACACCTCAAAAGGTGAATCATGACTTTTTTTCAAAAATCTCACTTTTTCATCTTTCTCTCTCCAATCACATCACATCACCTTAACTCCTTATCCTCTCTACAAGCAACCCACCTTCTTTCTTTCTCTCCCAAAACCGCGACCTCTCCTCTCACTCTCTACAAATACTCTTCATTTCCACACTTCATCACTTTCCTCCATTTCTCACATTTACACTTTAGTACATTTCTTCTTCTTCTTCTCTCTTACAAAGTTTACATTTTTATCAAGCTTTTCTCTTAGAGTTCTTCATCAAAGTTGTTCATATTGTTAAGAGTAATACTTCTATGTAGTTCTTTTTCAAAGTTTCATCTTTTGTTTCAAAGTTTTCTTCATATGTCCTTTATGTGCTTTTAACTTCTAAAACCTCTCAAATATGGTAGAAAACTCCTTTTGAGTTGAAACCACTTTCTATATTCTTGTATTTACTCATACTATCACATACTAAAAGGTTGTGTAAAACAAAGTTTCCTATCCTCTTCTTCCTAAGGAGGCCGAAACCATGTATATTGTTGAGGTGAATCTTGTTTCAACTTTTACATGTATGAGTTTGTATTTGAGTTTCATTTCGAGATGATCATGGACCAAGGCTCCTTTATGTTAAAGGATGCTATGTCTAAGTGATTGGAAAGTTTAAAGATTTTTACCCTATTTTTATGTAAAGAGAAAAACCAATGAGTTTTAAGGCAATAGTGTTTAAGTTTTGTTTTCCAAAATGATCATGGATTAAGACTCCTTGATATAGAAGGGATGCTAAGTCCAAGAGATTGGAAAGTTTGAAGATTTCTAACCCCTATTTGTTGAAAAGGCCGAAACCTTAAATGGTTATGGCAAAGATGTTGAGTTTTGTTTTCCAAAGTGATCATGGACTAAAAAGCTCCTTATGTTAAAGGATGTTATGTCTAAGTGATTGGAAAGTTTAAAATATTTTCTTGCTTTATTTTCCTATGATGACCGAATGTAACATTTGACCTATGATATGTTATTTTATTTTGTTTTCCAAGATGATTATGGATTAAAGCTCCTTCATGTTAAAGGATGCTATGTCCAAAAGATTGGATGATTTAAAGATCTCTAACCTCTACAAACTTGTTAAGGCCGAACTTAAGAGTTCATGGTCTAAGACATTTGATTTTTCCATTTTCCGAAATGATCATGGTTTCAAGCTCCTTACTATGTATGGATACTAACCTAAAGAGATTGGAAAGTTTAGAAATTCCTAGCCTATTTACCTATGCTTGGTGAAACCCTAAGTCAAGTACTTAGTGGGATGTTTAATTCAACTTTGTTAAAAGATTGTTGTTTATGAACTTCTAACACTTAAGGATCATAAATCCAAGAGTCGCATAAATTTGGAAACCCCTAATCCTAGTTTATTGTATGAACCGAACCTATATCTTGTGGTTAATTAGTGTTCTCGAGTTGATCTCTTTTTTTTTAACTCATGATTTTATGTTGTTAACCTTAGACTTCTATCACCAGAGAAGCGAGGACGTTCGTGAACCTTCTTTTCAAATCTAAAACTCTTAACTCCGAGCGTGAGGTAAGAGGGGATTTCCCTAAAAATATTCAATAAGCTGTATGCATGTGTGTATGTGTTTAACTGGATATTTATATGTTGATTGAGCTTACTTGATTATCTAATGTACTTTCGAACTGATATGCTATTATCGATGTTGAATTGTGCTTGTTCTAAATGTTATAATGCATATCTGTGATGAACTGCTTTCAAGCTGTGATATTAGCATTGGACGAGAATATATCTCTGTTGTTGATTGAAAGTTTGCTAAGCCGGACTTGTGTCCATGCTCAACTGTTATAAGGATTAAAAACCTTCATAAGCTTTGAAGATGAAAGGATTGGTGTTCTTTTCCAAAAGCTCATTAACTTAAAGTACTTGTTTTAAATGTTGAAATGGTTTTGGTGAACTATTGTTATACAAGAGAAAATCCTTTTAGAACTATGTGTCTTCAAGTGAAAATTTTCAAGATTATTTGGCAATATCCTATTGGATATTTTCAAAGATGAAAGTATTTCAAAGATGCTTTATAAAAGATTTTCAAAGAAAGGGTTTTCTCCTAAATGTTTTAGAAACTTTCCGATAGCTTTGGATAGGTTATCGAGGATTGATTTTGAATTTGATTTTCAGCGAGCGAAAAATAAAGTACTTAAGAAAGAGAATCTAGTACGCGAGGCGTCGCCTTTAGTATTCAGTTATGCGCCGTGATCTTGGATCGGTGTTAATTCGGGGCCATGAGTCCTATTCATGATGTTCTAGGCGAGAGTCCAATTCTCGAAATCGAGGGCGATGCGTTCCGATTTCGTTGTTGTGGATGTGTGTCCTAATCACGTTGTGATGAGCGTTGTTAAAAGTGAATGTTGTTTTCTCGACCACAAGCCTAGGGCCGAGTGCATCGGTCTCGGGCGTTGTGATTGAGCATTCGGACTTTGTGTGTCCTATGTTTCTAAATTTTCAAGTGATGGGAAATGATGATTAAGTCGTTAGCTTTGAGGCTGCGGCAAATGAAAAAGAATGAACACAAAGAAAACCTTTTGAATAAAATATTTTCTCATGTGCATTTCCCAGACGGGCGTGCTTTCGACATATCGGATATAAGGTGGTATACGGGAGTCGATCCATGTGACCGGTTCAGAGGCACATGTGGCGTTGCTCGATCCCGAGACCTTAAATGCATGAGGTATGGAGGCAACTGCCGGTGGGCTAGAGATTGACCAACTCTAATTCTTCTCTAGTGGAAACAGTGTTGATATCTCATGAGATTAAGTTAGAGCACGATATTGAAGTGCCATGCATATTTTCAAAAGGTTATTTGTACGGGTTTGAGACCCTTTTATATAACAACTTTGTTATGTTATGTATATGCATGATTTAACTTTGCTTATATGATTATGTGATCTATGCATCATGTATATGGTTGTTGTGGGATATATCTTATGACGGTATCTCACTCTTGCACATCTGTATGTTCCGTTCTTTTCTTCTTATACTAGGGTGTCGCGTACTTTTAGATGGAGTCGAGCGTTCCGCTTGCACGGTCGAGCTCGAGGAGCGAAGTATTTGATCATCTTTGGGACGGCGGGGCCCTGAACTATACATGAGGGTGCGACGATCGCGGCGTGTCGAGGGCGAGGAGGAGAAGCGGTACCATCCGCGAGGATCCTCGGAGATGGCGGCGTCCTATCAACGATGGTGGTGGCGTTATCGATCCGACATCCGATATCTCGAAATGCGGGGGTAGCGTCTGTGGTCACTTTGCATGCGGGGAGGCATTGGTAGATCGTTTGTCGGCTTTTGGAGTTGTCCCGATAGTCCTCGGCTTTTAGAACCATCTTTTGAGTCTTGTACCCGATCCTCTATCCACGGTTTGATGTTTCTTTTTTACTGTTTCTTTAGTATCTTGTTTTTAGTGTATGTTGGCCGGTTCGACAAGGCTCGTTTTGTAATCAAACCTAAGATCCCAAGTGGGATAGTTATATTTATATGAATGATGTTTATTTTCATGTTCAGTGTTCATCACCTTTTCTTAACTTCTTTAAAAAAAAAATTTGAGTACCCTTTTTCAGTAACCCTATATAAAATGTTATTTTTTCGAAAGCGACCGAGCGTTTTAAATAGGTTTCTTTTCCACAATGGGTAACCATGTGATGTCGGGTTTTAGGGTGTCACGCTCTGCAGATTGTAACCTAGCTTTCAAAATAATCTCATTTACATTCAGGATGGTGGTGATGAAAGTATTGCATAGTGGAGTTGGTAGTTGGTAGACGCTTGGGAGAGTAAAGACAGAAGCCAACGTTGAAGGAATGTAAGCCATCTTCAAAACATTATACTGCTCGCTTTTGTAAAAGTGCATGATTTGTAAAGGAACTAAAGTTTGTGCCCAAAGAATTGGTATGTGTTAGGAAAAAGTTTGTATCAACTTCAAAAGAGATATCGGATGATGTCCTTTTAATTTCTTGATGTATTTTGAAAATGTTTTGTTTTTTAGAAAAAAAAATAAAAAGTAATGTTAAATAAATTAATAACAATGTTTTAAAATAGGGGTTACCAACATATGGTTGGTCGAGTGGTAAGAGACTTGGACACCTTAAGCGAGTGGTCGGGGGTTCAAATCGTGACTCTTGCATATGCGAAAAACCACGGTTGGGAGGGGAGAACCCGCCTTGTATGGCCAACAGGTTCCCCGACGGTGATTAGTCACTATTAACAATGGTGGATCTTGCGTCTTATATCTTTTTTTTTAGCAAAGAAAGGCATGCAAAAACATCACTATAAAACAAGACATCCCAACTATATTGGCACTCAAGTTTTACCATCATTTCGGACACCCGAATTTATTGATAAAAGAAATAAAGAAAATGAGAAGCATGAGGGACAACACCAAACCCATGAAAGAGATAAAACAATCATTTGAATCTATACAAAGGCGGACCCCACCTATTATGGAAAAAATCTGCCCTAACAGAATTTGGAACAATGTCCCACCAAGAAAAACAGCTTGAAGAAGCTTCAAAAGAGGCAAGCTTGTCGGCACAACAATTACCTTCTCTAAAAGCATGAGAAACTTTAAGACTAATACTAGAGCAATTTACAAGGCAATTTTTCCACTTGTTTCTTAAATCCCAAGGAACCATGTCAGAAGAGCTAAAGGCTAGAACAACTAGAGAGGAATCACTTTCCAACCAAAGCTTGTTCCAGCCCTTGAAGATAGCAATACTGAGAGCAGTGATGACATCAGAAATTTCAGCATGAAAGGCATCTGTGATACCATAAAATTCTGCAAAGCAGCCCAGAACAACACTATTTGAGTCTCTAAAAATGGCTCCACCACCAGTAAGGCCCAGATTCCCTTTGGCAGCTCCATCAGTATTAACCTTGATCCAGCCACAACTTGGAGGGATCCAAAAGGCAGGCTTGATGGATAAAGGTTTTCTAGGGTGACCAACCACTTTGAAAAACCTCAGAATGGCAAGCTCGTGAACATCATAAGACATGTAACCTTTTGATAAGTTGCACGTTAGAGAGACTGAAGCTATAATTAAACTGATTGCAGCTCTACTTGAAACAACTTTGTTGTCAAACTTGATTTTGTTTCTGCAAGTCCAGATTGCCTAAACTGTATTAATCACTGCTGCAACTATAATATCAGCCACCTGGGGGCTCCAGCCTTTGTTACAAAGAGAAAGAAAGCCTGAATCAAAGTTGGATCCGCTGTGCAATTCAAGACTTGACTCAGCCAGTTCCAAAGATTTTTAGCAAAAGAGCAATGGAAAAACAAATGATCTGATGTTTCTGCATTATGACAGCAAAGAACACAAATCGAAACAGTGACACAACCTCTCATTTGCAGGTTATCATCAGTAGATAATTTATTATGCAGCAATCTCCAAGTAATGAAGGACTTGGAAGGAGGGAATTTTAGGATTCCATACTGTTTTGTGCCAGTCTACTTGGGGCTGAGTGGTATTTAAATAATGGTATGCATCTTTAAAAGAAAAGGCACCTGAAGTGTTATTCTTCCAGATCAACTGATCTGCTGCTTCAAATTTAGGAATTGTAACCCGAGATAGGTCAATACCAAGAGCATTTAATCTGTTTAGAATAGAATGAGGAACCCTCCAATTTCCATCTTCTATAAAATCAGCAACAACAAATTTCAGATCCTTATGCAAAGGAGAAGGAATGCTGAAAATGTCTACCAAAAAGGATCCTCTAGCCAAGAGTCAAGCTAGAAACTGATGCATCTGCTATCACCAATCTGCCATTTAGAGTTTGACAGAACAGTTTGGATGTTACCTTTAATGCCAGGCCAAATGGAAGATTTTACATACTTCATGGTTGGCCTATTTATGTGGACAAATCTGGTCCTTAAGAACACTACCCCTTCTTCAGCAGAGGCAACCATATACCAAGCAAGCTTGAGCAAAGCTGCATTATTCAGGATTCTTAGTGGCTTAATTTCCAGACCACCCTCCTTATAAGAGCAGCAGATTTTCCTCCAGGCTATAGTAACCACTCTCCTAGTAGAAATATCCCCTGCCCATATGAAGTTTCTAATGCAGCTATCTAAGTGTTTTAGGAGAGAAACAGGCCAAGCATACACTTGAAAAGAGTAGAGCAACATGCTTTGAATCACTGACTTGACTAATTCCACCCTGCCCATTGTTGAAAGAAGGGTTCTGTTCCATGAGCCTAACTTGCAAAGAATTCTGTCAGCAATTGGTTGAAGGTGGCATTTCTTAGGTTTCCCTCTAAAAATAGGAACACCAAGGTAGAGAAAAGGAAAAGAACCAGCACCAAAACCAAGAATGCTAGTTAAGTGTGCAATTTTCCTAGGAGAAGCGTTACTAGAGAAGAACTTGCACTTATTCAGGCTCAAGAGTTGACCAGAAACCAAGCTGTAATCCGAGATCAAACTCATCAAGTTCTCCAATCCCCTTTTGGAACCTTTGCAAAAGATCATCACATCATCAGCATAAAGGGGCATGACTAGGGGTTCTTAAGTTCTTTGGACTTGAGCTTGTGCCAAGAAGACCAGATTCAACCAAGAAGGTAATGCCACGGCTAAGGACATCTTCAGCCAGGCAGAAGAGAATAGGGGAGAGGGTCTCCCTGCCTGACTCCTCTCTTGCAGGGAAGAAGCCAACTAGCTTGCCATTGACCATGATGGAAAGCTTTGCAGATTCTAGGACTATTTTGATCCATGAGCAGAATTTTGAGTTAAAGCCAAAAGCCTCCAACACTTTGACAAGGAAGTTCCAATCTAGAGTATCAAAGACCTTTTTATGTCTAACTTGAGAGCTAAGTTTCCTCCAAAGGCTTTGTGGTCCAGAAGGTCGATGGCTTCTGAAGTTATACAGATGGAGTCCCGAATATGCCTGTCTTTAATGAAACCTCTTTGATGAGGAGATATGATTTTAGGAGCTAATGTTGCCATTCTGTCTGCCAAAATCTTTGTAATAATCTTGTACTGGAAATTAGCTAGAGCAATAGGTCTGAAATATTCTATCTTGTTTGCACTTACTCTCTTTGGAAACTGAATTTGAGTTTAGGTTTGGAAGCATCCAACCCTGCTTGAAAAACTGGGACACAGATATGCCAACATCAGAAGCAATGATGTCCCAAAATTCTTGGTAGAAACAGCCACCAAATCCATCTGGACCAAGTGCTCCTTCCCCATTTAAAGTAAAAACAACATTTCTTATCTCTTCATCATTAGGAAGCTTGGTGAGAGACTCATTGTCAGCTTCTGAAACTGAATGTGGGATCACCTTAGAGATTAAATCATTCTCAGCACATTCATTTCCAGAAACATACAGATCTGTGAAATAGCTTAGCACATGTTGTTCAATTGCTGACGCTCATTTAGTATCTCTTCACCAATTTTCAGCATATTCATAGCCTTAGAGCAATGTCTAATTTAGTGACTCTATGAAAAGAAACCTGTGTTTCTGTCTCCTTCTGAGTGCCACCTAACTCTTGCTTTCTCTCTCTGAAGCTCCTCTTCATATTTAAGAGCCTGCTGAAGCTCAATTTGGGCCACCACTTCCTGCTGAAATAGATCATCAGAGGCACCATCTAACTAATTTTTTGTTGAATTCCCTCAACTGCAGCAATGGCATTACTCACCCTCAATTAGACATTGCCAAAAACTGTTTTATTCCAATCCTTTAGAGCATAGTATTACAATATAAAAATATTATTGTCATTTTTTTACCAAAATAATAATAATAATAATATTGTTTCAAATATCACTTTTCAAGGTGATAATAATTGACGAAAATTAAAGGATAGCTACCGTAATGATTGGGTTCTGTTTCAGGTATATTTCATGCCAATGGAGTTTGGTTCTATTGTTTTTTGCATTTTGAATTGTATATATTTCATTCTTAATTCATAATTCTTAATCCATTGTTAATATCTTATTTATTCCTCTTTTATGTGGCGTTGCATTTGCAAGATGATAAAATTAAGAATCTTTGTTTGAACAAAGTAGAGAACTTACTCCAATTAAATGGGAGAAGTCTTAAAAGATTTTCCCTCTTTGCCATTTCCAAAATTTCAGCGAAACTCATCAATATAGTAACAAATTTGTTGCTGATGAACTCAACCCCTATGACAAACAACAGCTGAAACAGCAACATGAATGATTACTTTTGTCAATGACCGAAGAGCAAAGGAATGTGTCACTAAAGAGATCTTGAAAGCAGTTCCAACATATCCCGGAGGTCTTTTTGCTGTGGATATGGGGAACGAAAGACTCTTTATATGTAGTACTATTTGTTAGTGTGAGACGTTGAATTTAGTCTGTGCCTCCTTTACGCTTTGTCTTATTCTGGAAAACTTAAGTATATAATTAACCTATGAGTTCTATTTTTATTTTTATTTTTTCCCTTTAAATCACTAAGCCTCAATTTGTCAAGAAATGCTGATGAGGATGTGCCCGAGACCCAGCCAGGTGCTGGGTTTGGTGGTGGTGGAGCTGGAATTGGTGGTCCTGGGTTGGGCTGGTGGTGGTAATGGTGTTGGAGCTGATGGTGCTGGGATTGGTGACCCCTGTCAAATTGTCTCCAAAGCCTTGCTCTGTTTCAATGATAAATATGTGAGTACCATATCCACAAAAAGAATTTTCTTGCACCTTAATTTTTCAGGATAGGCTTGAAGGGAAGTGCTTTAATAAGTTGGAATGTTCCTAATGGTGTTTATTATGTACTAGGATCATTTTATTTTATTCTCTATTTTTTTTTTCATTTATAAGAGATAAAGATAATGTTTTGTCAAGGAACAAAAAGCCAAAAGGATCACCGTGGATCTATTAAACTTGTTGGTGTGTTGAGGAAGATGGATATACCTGGCGGCTAAATGATTAGTTGCAAAGCCATTATGGATGATCGTTGCTTGAATGTTATTATCTCTTAATGACTGCAAGATTGTCTGCCTGTACCGGGGTCCAATATATGTAGTAACAAATACAAAAATAAGTTTTAGTAGATCATATTCTGACACTTAAAAACAAAATTGATTTTATGCTCCTCTACATCACCCCGAGAGGAAAAATAGAAAAGAATAAAAGTGATGATCCAAATCTGTATTATTATCGAAATGTCTTTATAGTTAGGTTATTTAAAGATTGAGTTATTTGCTCAGTTATCAATTCGTTATATGTACATTGTTTTAGTTGTATCTCACTATTCATAATTGAATAATATTTTAACTTCTCATTTCTCTAATTTCTTTTGTCTGCCGTGTTTTCTAACATTTTATTTTCGAGCAATACTCTGATTTATAGCAGCTAAAGAGTTGTATAGACTGAACAAGAAAGGAAACTGAACGTTGCCTAGCAGAAAACTGATGAATTCTGTGAAGGGCCATGTCTGACAGAGACAAACGTGGTCCTCAGCTGCCTTGACAACATTTCCAGCAACTTCATATTTTACAACAGGGCAACCATACAGGACATCAAAGAACAATTCTAGCTGGATGTGCTAAGGCCCAGAAAAGGTATTATTACATGGTTTAATTTGCACATAATATATGATTGGAGATTAATATAGTTTTATTCTTATTATTAGTCCCCGCAAACTCTCATTCGGGAATTGGATCAAAAGTGAGTGTAATCGCTGAATCCCCTTCAGGATACTAACGGCCGGGTTATGATCAATGGGGGCCTTGCTTACTTGTGCAGGAGAAGGGAGATGATGGATTCATGCTTCGGAAATTATGAGATTTCGGGAGTGTCTCTTCTGTATAGACCATTCCATGCCACTTGTGGTAAAAAACGACTCCCAAAGCTGCTTAACTAACAGTCCATCCTCACAGTTAAATACCATTAGCGACAATGGATGATAAATAGAGCCGCTAACTCAGTGGGTGTGTCCATCTTCCTTGCGTTTGAGTTAATCCTCACGAGACTCTTTTCCAATTTAAACGTTATAAAATTAAAACTGTCAAAAATTAATAGTTCAAAATGGCATAGGTGATATTTAACCCGCAAAGAATGGATAACCAACCAGGACTTACCACTAAACCATTGCATCCATGTATGCAAGATAGCAACATTGGTTAATTTTATTTAACCATTAATGTCAAAAACAATATTTCAAACATCAATTTGGAAATATCTCCGGCAATCCTCCGCCCATTTTCAAAATAATCTAATCCCATTATTCGGAAATCACATGTTTTCAGACAAGGTATCTTGGGGATTTGAACCTTTGTTATAAGCCATGGGTTTCATCCTTTTCAAAAAAATGGTAGAGCAAGCTTTGAAATAAATACTTCATTCTAACGTCACCAGATTGCACATGAAATCTCGTACCATTGAACGGCACTAGTACAATAAGTGCTTTTAAGTCGGTTAAAAATTGATTTTATAAGCGAATATTGTCACGAGTGAATCAGCGACGTTAATAGTTAATATTTTAATAACAAATGACGTTAAAATATTGTATTATTGTCAGTCTTTTACTCAACGACGCTAATATGAAACAAACTAACGTCGCTTATGTTAAGCTGACATTACATGTTTTATTTTTAACGTCCGCTTCACTATCTAGCCCGACGTTAATAGTTATTATTAACGCCATTGTTTGATACAAATCAGCGTAATAGATTTTTTTTAAAATTCGGTTTTAAAAATATCAACCTTAATTATCACCGCATTCAGAAATATCCTAGGAACCTGATCATCGCGCACATTCTGAATTGCAAACACTAACTAGAATTCCCCACATATAACTAAAAGAAAAGAATATTCAAGGAGCAATTTGGAGCTTAAAACCAAAACCCATGTATAGGAAAACATACTATCTATCAAGTATATATATATATATATATATATATATATATATATATATATATATATATATATATATATATATATAAATTTCAGTCTCTAATGTCTAAAACAAAACTACCAATCTAAGTATATATATATATATATATATATATATATATATATATATATATGTTATTAATTAGTTTCTAAAGTCTAACAAAAAAACTATTCATCCAAATATTCTGGAGGTATCTTGTCAATTCCTTTGACCATACTTGAAGTAGTACCTCATGCTCATCCTCAAGTCTTTAAACTCATCTTTTGAAGAGGCAATTGGTTGTTAAATGCCTACACACGTTCAAATATCCACTTAATATGATATGTGAGTAAATGTGCATATAATATATAATTTAACAAGTTGTTTAAATATTACCTTCTTCCATCTATCCCAGTAATAGATCACGGAGACTATGTTCAACATATGAAGCATCACATAATAGCCGCTACGACCACCCGTCGGGTTGAAATCGAGACTACAAACAAAATTAATTTCAATGTCGATTAAATATACATTATAAATTAGTAATTATAATATTAATTATTTGATAAATAAACTACCAAACCTTGAGGATAGTCAATCGAGTTTCCTTGTATGAAAGTCCTACTTCTCCCGTTAGCGAAACTTATCTTGTAACACACTTAGGTATTACTACCTAACACGTGCAAAAATAAAATTAAAAAATAAAATTTCTTTAGTCTTTCGGAAAATAATGTATATAAATAAGTAAAATTATGCAAAATTGGTATAAATTTTTTTCACGACTCCACCTAAGCCTGAGTCGACACACAAACTTACTATCATAGCTGGCAAGCCTATTTAATTTAAAGGATATGTAAATACAAGCTAGTAGTTTTACAAAATTTCGTGAGTCTCCTCGTAATTCGGACATCCCGGGTAAAATAACACTGTTAAAATAAATTACATTTTCACTCGAATTCGGTTACACTAAATCCAACAGGCATCAATACATAAAAATAACAGCTATAATACTAAGCTTTACAAGACCAAAAGAAATCTCTTAGATTTTCGTTTCCACAAAGATATCTTTCTCAGGGGCTATAGACATTCCATTTTAAAATAAGGCTCTCACGAGCCAAACTCGTCACATACTATCAAAAATAATCTAAGTCTCAAACCCTAATTTATTCGTTCTAAAAGTTATTCTGCAAGTGATACTTCATCAAACAACTAGATCTAAGTCTACGGGCGACTTAGAAATGCTCCCTACGCACCATCGGTGTTAAAGTCTTTCGGTACAATAGCGAACTAGAAGAAACACAGAAATGTGTGTAGGTGAGGCAGCCGGTATATGGTTTTAACACAATAACTAAATACTGCGACACCACGTAAGCATACATTTACCACACACATGCATTTATAAGCTAATAGTTTATCGATGGGTTTAACACCCCAAACATCATCCATAAAATTGGCATGACAACACAATTCATCGTCTAAATTTTCGTCTAATCTGTGAGATATCCCACGACATCATCGGTTGATTAGACTCCCGAAGCCACCAACGGCAAAATGAGCTGCGCCACTAGGCACACAAAGTGTGGCTAATCTTGGCATCTTGCCCACTGGGGCGAAACCTCTTCCCGTCACATGAGCCCGCCTTGAGGCCGAGGCATACAAGGTGTGGCTCCTCGAGGCACGGTATTACTTGAACACATTGCTAATGTCCTGATCGAGGCACCAATAGCAAGCAGGTGGTCTCCATGTCCTCACTAGGCACATGAGAAAATGCATCTCGGAATTGCAACTGTATTTGGTAATTGGCCATCAAAACCTCGAACCAGAACACGTCGCAAATGCATACCATACTTTTTGTTTTGATCTTTTCTTGTGTTCAATCTTTCTTTATCAGGCAAATAAATGGCTTACGACTCACGTAGTTTAAAGCACTTTTAAAGCTTTCCTTACAACTACGAGCCTCACTTTGTCCCATAAAACTTTTATCAAAACATGAGACCTTCTTGTCCATAAACTTTTATCAAACATAGGGGACCTCACGATTAGAGTGCTCAATCCGACACCTCTCGGCCGGTGCCAGTCTTAGGTTCGTGGCACTAGAAAACATCTTCAATGTTTCCAACGGGGTATACCTCATGTATACAACATAGGCCCTCAAAGTCCAAATATTTGAGTCCATCACAACTCTGAACCTTAGTACCCCGACGTCTCGGTTACTAAGTTCCACACCACACAACACTAAATCAGTTTGCTTTCATAAATTCTTTTTCCGCAATTGGAAATTCATAAATAAATCCTTAAATAATAAAACTTAGTTTTCACAAAAGTGAGTCGCTTGAGTTTTAACTTCCTTAAAATATGTCTTTACTTGGTTTCAAAATACTTGCCTTCTACACTTTTCCAAATCTGTCATCACATTTTTCTAAATCATCATCAATTATCACTTTTAAAGCTTGTCAGCCAAAACTTAGCTTTTCCCCACGGAAACAATTTTCTAAAAATCATCGCAGACTTCTTTTCAACAATTAATTTCATAAAATAACTTTGTATAATATTATGAACTTTCTTACATAAAAATTAGCGATGCAGAAACATTTCACGATTTTACCGCTCTGCTTGTGACTCATAGGTTGCTTTTACACTAATAAATCATCAAAAATAATAATATTTATCAAACTCGTTATTTTCCAAAAATCCATATTTCTCCACCACTATTACATTCCAGCGTTTCCCATAAAACATTGAATATAATTTACCGGCTTATTAAAGCTTTTATCTTATTAGCGGTTGTGCAACGACGCGTCAGACTTCTCAAGAAACAACACTCACAAGCAACATTTAGCCACCGTTATCGAAATATATCACCAGGAAGATCATGCATCATAGCAATATAACATCAACTACGAGATAATCAATTAACTTAAAAGCAAGGTCAAACACAGGTACTCGGGATAATGTAACACCCTAGTTTTTATACCTAGGATTAATTATTTATTTGGATGTTTATATTTGTTATGTTATGTGGTTTAGTCTGAGTAATTAAATTACTCTCTTCAAATTATTTTATTAGGTCGTTAACAGCTATTCGGTGAATGCATGTTTTACTAGATAATAATTTACGTTATTGTCCTTTATTATGCAGTCTGAAAAATATTTTAAATAATATGATTAAGAAAAAGCATTTCATATTCTTATTCTATTTAATTTTAGAGTTAAAAATATATGTTGGTTTGACATTTATACGAGTTAAATTTTGGTAGTATTTCTTGGTTGATCAGTTCAACTACTAATCTTCTCCAACTTGAATTTCGAAAACATATCTTTATCTGATCTTTATTTTTAGATTCTAAAAAGTAAAAACATGTTTATTTTCTTCAATATTTATCACTTTCATTTATCGTATTACTAAATAATTAGTATAAAAACTAAAGTTATCTTTTCTCTCTTTCTCACTCTAACTATTATTTATCTCTACTCTTTTCCACGTTTCTTCTGCCTTCTTTCTTTCTTCTTTCTTCTTTCTTTTCTTCCTCCCTACTTCACTTATTTCTCCTCCCTCTTCCTTGCTTTACTCGAGATCGGGCGCCACCCACTGCACCGCCACCCGGGTCAGCCGCGACCCCACCGCGTCTGGTTCACCTACCAAGCAGACTGCTTTTCGCACACTTTTCGGTTTGGCCCTTTGCTCACGTGGAGTACGACGCCATATCCCTTGCGAAGAGGAGCTTAGCTCACGGTTCCAGGTGGTTTCCAGCCTCCTTTTGGTTAGTTTGATTCCATTCTCTTTTCCTTGAAACTTACCCGTATTCTTTTGGTCAAGAGTGTTACGAAACATTCAACCACGATGTAGTGCCGCCCTTGATCTCGGCCCCGCCTCCACCGATGACTGGATCATCTATAACCATCTCCTTCTTCCTCTTAGTTGGGTAAGTGATTTTCTCATTTCACTTTGCTAATTTTCAAGAAACCCCCAATACGATTTAAAACCACAACCACAACCACTTTGATTTGATTTTAATCTTGAAATTTAAGGTTTGTTTATGAGATTGGAATTTATCAATTTGTGTTTCCTAAATCAATTTCATTATTCACGAGTTTTCCTAAATTTTAATAATGAGCCTAAAACCCCAATTTAATTTTGATTTAGAATTTGGGTATGTTTAATGAAATTAATTATGATTTAATACAATTAGGACTCTTAATGGATGATTTTTCAAAGTTCTTTTCATGATCTTTTGATCAAAACAAGTTTTCTTAAAGGTATTGAGAGCGTGAGCTTCAAACGCGATTTTCTTTAAAAAATAACATTGTTTGGTAATTAGATTAAGTGTTTAGATAAAGTTAGAATGTGTGTTTGGTCATGTATAATTGATTTCTTGATTTACATGGTTGTTGTGCGTTTGTTGGATTTACTCTACGAGACGTTTGAGACAAGGCTATGCTTGCTTGATGGAGTAGATATGAGCTAACGTGGGCATTGGGGCGGATCCTTTACTTGTCTTCAAAAGGTAGGAGCTTGCTGATGGATTTTCTGATAACCATTTGCTTGTTGTGTAGTGTATAATTAATGTGGTTGGCAGTTGCTCCCGGTGATTATGTGGTTATGTTATTATTTGTATATACGGAAATGTCGATGTCGATACGCTAAAATTATTTGATTATTTGTATATGAGATTTTGCTATGGTGCATGATACATTTGGTGGTATAATTTTAATAAGCGTTGTTGAATGTTTGCTTGTGAGTGTTGTTTGAGAAGCTTTGGCTTGTGGTGGAGTGCACAGCAGTTAATGGATAAAAAGCTTTAATGGTATGTAAATTATTCCAGGTTTTATGGGAAACGTTGGAATATAATAGTGAAGTGGAAAATATTATTTTGGAAAAATAATGAGTTTTGATAAATGTTATTATTTTGATGATTTATTAGTGTAAAAAGTAACTCGAGTCACAATGAGAGCGAAATTGTGAAAATGTTTAAGTACTGCTAATTTTTATATGAAAGTTTGCAATATTATCCAAAGTTATTTATAAAATTAATTGTTGAAGAAAGAAGTTAATGATGATTTTAGAAAGTTGTTTCAGTGAAAAAAGTTAAGTTTTGGCTTAGAAGCTTTAAAAGTGATAATTGATGAATGATTTTGGAAAAGTGTGATGACAGATTTGGAAAAA